>CM073779.1:62783650-63371150 GCA_037158775.1 Hetaerina titia | reverse complement strand
CTCCACGACTAATGACACGGACATTCATAAATATTCGATTGAATAACAAATGGACACGCTTAATATGGTGTTATCTCCAAGAGTATTAATTATTAATTCGGCTTAACATTTTGATGTTAAGTCGTCTACGGAAATATATATTTTATAGAATCTAAAATTAGGCAGTGTGATGAGAATGGATTTATTGGAGTTTACATTTGAGCTGCCCTTTTCTTTCATAGTTTTATGATGAAGAAATACACATATTAATCGGCATTGGTTCAAAAACTTATCAGTAAAACAGAAAACTATAATAAGTTAAATGAGAGTTATGTCATTATTGCCTGGGGGCATAAGAAACGGTTTTTCTTCCCATCCTTTAACACTGTAAAACAAAATTTTTCTCTATAATTTTATTTTTGGTGAAGACCGTTAAACAGCCGAGATACAGTGTTCCATGCATAATGGTTGAATAGTAAACAGCATGTTATTACCATTATATTAAAAGTTTCAAAAGAATTTAATACTTCGAATTTAAAAAAGGTAATAAGTTACATTTTAAATGAGTTGAATTTTATATAAGTATAGTGGAATATTCACATAATTATTAGAAACCGTTAAACATTCTCTTCCTACTCATATTCATGATCTTGAGTACCAGTTTAACTACCTGTGCAATCAAACTTATGTTTCTTTAGCCCTCATGTTAATTTAGTTTTCTTTTTCTTGGCATATGACCTTAGAGAGATACAAAGAAACCTTCCGGCCTTATGATGTTGTATGAATGCTTACCTACTGTCCTTTTCTCTTGTTTGTTGTCTATTTCTCCTGTAGTGGGTGAAACTGCCCCTTGACGCCATTTCTTGGTCAAAGAATCGAAGCATTTGGCTGCATAAAGCCCTCGTAGATCGCAATGTAAATTACGTCTCCTCGATAGTACAAGTGGTTAATGCATCTGCGTGGCAAGTCGAAAGATCCGGTCTTCAAGTTCCGGTTGAGAAAATATTTTTTCGCTTGTGATCTGCTCGATTCCGCCTCCCTCACCTCTTCTGTGTTATTCCTTTATACATATATGTTCCTATCCCTTTTCCTTATATATATTTCCATGTGAATGAACATTTTGTGTATATATATACACACAAGCTAGTTGATTTTCCGGGTACCAGATCTTCCTGGGAAACCATAACCGGCACAGGGAAAGGAACTGGCCCCCCTACCCCGATGTGTAAATGTTCACACGCCGTCGGGCTTGGTACACGGGTGAGCTCTACCATCACCTACTAAACCGGCCTTCGGGTTGATTACTGTGTTTATGGTTTATATATATACACACAAATAAATAAATATATATACATGTTATTTTCGCACATAGAAATAGACATATAAGGAAAGGGGTTAGGAAAACACAAAAAAGACCAACACAGGAAAGGTGGAGAGGGCTGTTTTAGCAGATCGCAAATGTAAAAATATTTCCTTATCCGGGATTTGAACCACGGACCTTCCACTTTCCGGGCGGATGCTCCACCAATTGAGCTAATAAGGAAACCTGATTTGCATTGAGATCTGCGATCTTATAAAGCGCCAAAGTTCTCCGATAGATGTTGCCCGAGAGATGGCGTTATGGAGCTGTTTCACCCACCAAAGGAGAAATAGACGACACACAAGAAGGGGAAAGGATAGTAGAAAAGCATTCATACGATATTATAAAGGATAGGAACGGTGCGTTTCATGGCACGCATAGCCAGAAGAAGAGACGAGCCACATTGGCCAAACACATATTCAAACTCGAAAATCCCGCCATACGGCGAACAAATATTATTTTCGCACATAGAAATAGACATACAGGAAATACAGAAGGAAACCTGTATAAGGAAATGGGAAAGGAAAACACATAAAAGACCAACACAGGAAAGGTGGGGAAGGCGGTTTTGAAAAATATATATATATATATTTTTTTTTTCAAAACCGCCTTCCAATTAAAATCCTAAAATATATAATTTTTTGATACTGACATGAAAGAGTGAACATATACCGTTATACAGTGTAGGACACTAGGTATACGGTGTATTGACACTAGTTGCACTTGATACTGTGTGTTCTGCACTATGTATATGATACTGTCACCCCAATTATAAAGCTGGTCTTCATTGAACAGCAGTTTAGTTTGCTAAATTACTATCTTTTAATGATTTAAAAAAAATATTGACTTTTGATAATGTTAGTCGTCCAAAATGATATCCGGTGCAAAGCTATTAACTTTCATATCTACTTCATTGATTTATCTTTTAATTAGGAAAAGCATCTTTTCTACTGTGAAGAAGGCAAAAGGAAAAGTTTTAAAAAATCCTCAACACCATTATAAGCTTTATTTAAAGTCTCCATTAAAGCATAAAAGCGTGTTCAATGGTGAAAAACTTATTTTATCGAGTCTTCTGTCCATAAAGAAGCCATTTTTCTCCTTAATAGTCTATGGAATACGTGCAGCACTTGGATATTTTCCCAAGAGCGTCCCGAATGCATTCTTACAAGAAAATTATATATATAAAACCCTTTGGCTTGGATTTCAACATAGTTTATTGAGAAAAATCACCTAGAAAAGTTACTGACTATTTAAGACTTGATGGTACATCTCACATTTGAAATTATCTACTTTCATCTTTGCGTAATCTTTCTCCTTTTAAGTGTCAACGATATAATAATAAATTAATATAATATATATAATAAATTAATATAATTTCCGTCCCCATATTTTTGTGAGTTTAAATGAAAGAGAGAATTGAAATTTTAGAAACGTAAATTGTTTTTGAGAAGTATACTAATTATAATAATTTGAGTTGACAAATAAAAAAAAACATGGCAGTAAACGATTATTTACGCGGAAGCTTCCAATTTGCCGTCTTGATTTTACGCCGTTAAATTCCTGTTTCTCAGCCTAATACACACTGTTCGTAAAAATCTGATTCCCTCCAGTTATATTATTAGCTATCCAAATGTTGTTATAGGCGATCTCTATGCCATTAGAGCGTAATTTAACAACTCTCTTTAGAGAAAGCCACATGCTACTGAATTCGCAAGAATTCGATTTGACTACGTGATAGCTCC
Source organism: Hetaerina titia (assembly GCA_037158775.1). Classification (NCBI taxonomy): domain Eukaryota; kingdom Metazoa; phylum Arthropoda; class Insecta; order Odonata; family Calopterygidae; genus Hetaerina; species Hetaerina titia. Next base: position 63,368,069 of record CM073779.1, on the reverse strand, counting down.
CATGTAGAAGATTTCGATAAAGAAATACGACCAAGCCTTCTGGCCTTGTAAGGGTGCATAATATAAAAAAGATGGATATGAAGATTCAGGTCCATATAAATGTGCATGAAATAAATACATTCTGATAAATTACACGTTGGGGCTGTTAAGATGCGAAAAATTTGATAAGTTCCAATCGCCAATTTTTCTTTCACGATTGAATCAAATTCCCCAATGGAATTTGCCAGGTTTGGGAGATGTCTTGTGGATAATCTTGGGGATATTTAGTGACGATTGTGATTCAAATAATTATCTTTAACAAATACGTTTTTATTATATATTTTTATTCTCGTATTGAATATGAATTTGTGGAGAAAATGTAATTGAAATTTGTGGCAATGTAATATTTCTGATACAGAACGGATAATAGCAGTTTTATACTACATAAAATTTATTATATCACCGGGATTCGTTGTATTAAACATCTTCCGGTACAGGAATAAAGTCAAGTTTTTAACTGTTTATAGCGTTTCAAACTTTGTATTTCAGAATCCAATTGGTTAGTCGGCTGACCCTTATTTTCTCCCCCGTCTCTCCTTTTCTGGCGCATCCTCCCCCCCTTTCCGGGATATAAATTATGTAAAAGGCGGCACTTGAATACATTTTGTTACCTGAAGAGGATGTAATACGTCGAACACTGGTCGTAAAATAAATCTTATCTGGTGGAAGATTGCTGATATCCGTTCTTTATTAAGTTCGTATTACATCACATCACGCCTGAAATTACTCAATCAGTAATTCTTCTGACCTGTCCACTCAATTGATAGACTATATTTTCGGAGTGCATTCCTTATTTTTTGGCTTTTAAAATTATAATTATAAGATCCAGTCACTAAGGTACCTTGACAAACTTAGAACCTGATTTTTTTGTTCAAAATAACTTTAATAAATCCTTAAATGTACATTCGTCTGCAAGAAAGGTAGATTTGTCGCAATAATGTTCCATATGTGTTAGGAAGTCCTTTTTTGATTGGAAATCGATAATTTCATATATGTTCTCCACTATTTTGACGCATAATGTATGCAAACTTCAATTTTTATCTTCCTAATTTATGGAAAAATAGATACCTACATTAAATGACTTGCTTAGCGCTTGAAGATGGTAATCGTGGATTTGTCGTTGAAAATTAAACATACATAGTTAATGGATGAATAACAAACATATATTTGCGACGGGTTTGCGTATAAATACTCGCGTTCACGTTTGCTCCTGATACGGATTGAATGTGATACCCAAGCTCAATAGCAGTCTGTATAAATTATTTTGTTTTCGCTCACATTCGTAGTAGCATAGGAGATCAGTGTAATATAATACAGTAATATAATACAGTAATAAACTGTATCATTTTACAGACAAGGTTATTTCGAAATTTAGGTTTCTATTCTTTGGAAATAAAAAAAAATATTTATTTTCAACAATTAACAAATTATTTTAAGGTCTAAAAAACCGTCTTGTAAAAGTTTCATTTTAATTTAGGCTTGTAAATTTTTGTATGACCTGGGTTAGTTTTTGTACGCCCATGTCCTACCAGCTTGCCACCATATCGTTGAGGAGGCGTCCGACTTTCATCTTTCACCTCGTTATCGTCGTTGAAGCTCCTTCCGGTCCAATGTTCATTCAACTTAGGAAACAAGTTGTAGTCACTGAGTGCCAAGTCCGGACTAAAGGGTAATGATGTCCCATCCAAACTGTTGCATGAGGGCGACGGTTTGACTGGCGATGTGGGCGAGCGTTGTCGTGTAGATGGACTCCCTTGCCCAACATTTCTCTTCTCCTGTTCTTAATCGCCCACCAGAGTTATTTAAGTATCCCACAATACCTGTCAGCGTCTATTGTGGTCTCAGAAGCCATGAGATCGCCCATCAAGACCTCGTTTTGATCCGAACACAGTTGCCATGATTTTGCCGCCAGACTGTGTTTGTTTGAATTTTCGCGGCTTGGGCGAAGAGTAAAACCGCCACTCAGGTGATTGCTGTTTGGTCTCAGATGTGAAGCGGGACACCAAGGCTTTATCGCTCGTAATAAGCGACGATGACGAGGTAAAAGATGAGGTCCAACACTTCCTCAGCGACATGGCGGTGAACTGGTGCAACATGGCAACACAAATACAGCCCCAGTGCCTAAAGACATACGCTGCCTGAAATAAGCGTAAAATAGAAAAAAAAGTGTTTAGGTTTTGAAATGATAAGTAAGTTATTGAAAATGACACATTCCTTTTATTTAAGAAAAATAGGAGCCTTCAATTTTGGTATCTATCTCGTATTTGGGCTGAGGAATCGGTTATAGTCCGGAAGCCACAGTCGGTGTTGTACTCATACCAAGATCTGCCAGAAAGAAGCTATCAGGGCCACCAATTTTTATCGCTTCAATGTACGGGCGAATAATTTTATATTGTGCTCTTCATGGCGCCTAATTATCAAAGATAAACATTAAAAAATGTTCCACAGTCGGTATTACAATCCCTCTGTTAGGGAAGCCGATTCAAGAATTGGTGTACCTATCAAATACATTAATGCAATTTTAAATACCAAGATTACTTGCAATACTCTCAATTGTTTCAATGTTAGAAATCTTATTACTGATAAATTCAAGTATTAATCGTGTTGAACGCACCTTAATCAAATATTTACATTGTCATGCGATCAAAAATATTTAAAAATTTTTTTCCAGGAAATGGAAGGAATATGCAATATTATCGAATTGTTTGGTTACATTTATTTAGTTTTCGAGTAGTTAAGGTTGAAATAGCTTCGAATTTTTTTTCGAATGATAGAACAGTTCTAAAATTACTTCTCCCTAAGTTTTCTTCGCACCGTTGAACACAAAAAGGGCACTAAGTACATTTTCATTTTATCACAAAATAAATGATTTATGAGCAATGCTAGGGAAATGAGGGCTGGCCGGGTATATGAGCAGTGAGAACTAATAAGACAGTTCCCTATTCTACCGAGTGTAAAAATCATTCCACGGATAGAGTCCTAAAACATAAGATATTTTGCTCCAAACTGAAGGTTTACTGTACCAAAATTGCGTGGCATCATATTTTTTTCCGTAGAATAACCTATCCGCAGAAGAAATCAGCCAAGGGAGAATCATCTGTGCTCTTCGCTGAATGTGTACCTCTAGAACTTACGGTTGGTTTGTCGAACTGGTTCTTCTGCCTCGATGGCAATAAATTCTAACAACATTTCTCCAGATTTTCCGATAGGATCTACTCGTCTTTTGAATTTTTCTTCCTGACTAGGCTCTGGCATTCGAGTATCGAGTTTCTGACATTGACGTGGAAAGGAGAGGAATGATCGATTATTGAAATTTTTCTTTTAGTTTGCGAAACGGTATTCCTGAAATTTTTTCGTTCCGGCTCAGAAAGGTCCAAACAATGGATAGCATTTAACAACGTGATTGTATGCGATGTTTTTGTTGCGTTATTTTTGCGGTGTACCAAACGCGTCAACAAACCACAAGATATCAAATAAAACAGCTTGGTGCTCATCGTGGGATCCTTAGTCACCGAAAATTTGAGAAAACCCGTTTATTTTAGAAAATACAGTTGGAGATATTAATATTAAGCATCGTCGTGACACTAAAAAGAAGGTTGACACCAAGGCAATTCCTGCGCCCCGCGCCCAAGACGAATTCTCTCCGCGATTTCATCGCGTATTCCATTGAGCTCGCAATTTTGGCCACGCTGTGGTGCCATGGTGGCCGTAGATTATCCGTGCGCCGCTCCGCGAGTAGCCGTGTCGAGGCCGAATGAACCAATATCTCCAGTGGGGTTTGTGTCTGCACGCCAAGTTAGAATGAATACCCTGACATATCGACAGGGTTGAATGGTGGGGCGAGGTGAGGGTGTGTGTGTGTTCGGAAAGGGGAGTGGTTCACGAGAATGGAGTGGGGAGTGGAATAAGGGGTGACAAATCATGAGAATTATTTCACGTGATCCCAGCTATCTCCCTCCCCTTTCTCCAACCCCCACCCACATATCCCTCTTGTCAACTCTTTACGGCTATCCCTCAACCCCCTTTACCCTCGGCCATCCTCCTTCCTCCCCTCCATTGTGGCCGCCCCCCTCTCACGATCCTCCCTGCGGAGGCGAGAGGCGAAGGAGATGAGGAAGAGAGATGGCGTGGGGAGGGGAAGGAAGGTGGAGAGCCGGCGGGTGGAAAAGGAGGCTCCCCCTACGACATTTTCCCGTGAGAGGAATAACTTAGCGATGGTTAGGAGTTGGAGGTTGAGGTTGAAATGAGGAGAACGTAAGAAGGGGTTGGGAGGCTGGAAATGGGGAGGGAGGGATTTGGCGATGGCCGAGGAGGGGAAGAGGTGCCCGGTAGAGTTGGATGGGAAATCTCCAGGGTTCTCGTTTGTTCCTTTTCGCGTGCGGTGTCTGGGGATGGTGTTTTGAGGGGGCGGGCTGGGGATAGGGTGGAATGGGAGCGTGGGACTGACTGGGCGGTGGAAAGGGGGAGTTGATGGAGCCGGGAGGCACTCCGAGGAGGATTTTATCTTTCCGTCCCCCCTCCCCCGTCGCCTCCTCTTCTAGCATCTTGGCTTGGTGTGGGATGGGGTGACGTAGGCTTTGTTGGAACTGTAAGGAATTCCCACGTTAAATCCGCAGGAAATAAAATATGGTAGAACATTATGCTCTACGTGTTCGGATTGCATAAGTGAGGAAGCCAAGTGAATGACTCGGTGGGTCGTAGGCTCGCAAATGTCCCCTCCGAGCCAGCAAACGATCACTTTGCCCTAAAATGTTCCATTCTCTCTGCTCTCGGCATTTTTCCCCTTCTTTTCGTTCCCCGTCCTCGCATCTCCTCCCCCAACGTCGCCGTTCACCTCATCCCCATTTCTCTCCCATCTGCACCCTCAACCGAGGCAACCTCGGACCCCCTTCATCCCACACATACCCGCCCTTCGAGTTATGAAGTTATTTTTAATGTTGTCGGCCTCCAGTCAGTGTCTCAGTCACTGTTACTTTCCCAAGTTCTAGCAACCACTCGAGGGACAGTCAAAATAATAAAGGATTCGGAAGAATCTCGGGCTTGTTTCTCTATGGGGAAATTCATTTCCTTGAGAATTTCGGAATGCTCATTGAGTCTGACTGTGACAGTAGGCATGGGAATGATTATCAGAATTATTTTTCTCAGGTCGTTATAAAGACATGGTACACCCCTATCAAGGTAAACGTAAAATATACATATACAAGCCCACACACACATATATATGTATGCATTAATATATATATATATATATATATATATATATATATATATATATATATATATATATATATATATATATATATAAAATATTTGTTCACCGTGTGGCGGTATTTCGTATTTGAATGATATATATATATATATATATATATATATATATATATATATATATATATATATATATATATATATATATATATATGCATACATTCAAACACGAAATCCCGCCATACGGTGAACAAATATTACTTCACACACAGAAATAGATATAGGAAAGGGGATGGGAAAACACATAAAAGACAAACACAGGAAAGGTGGGGAAGACATATAATATATGTGTGTGTGTATACACACACAAACTTGCATTTATATTTCAGCACTCCAATTATTGCGTGTAAAATCGGTAATAGTAAGACTTATCTCTCAATTGGTTTTAAATGAGAAATTATTTTTTCCGATTCTTGGGTATTCAACTGTTGAGCTATTGGCAAATGTGTATTTTACGATATTTTTCATTGGCTGTAATATTGTTCAAGTGTTAGCTAATCCCAAATGGTGTATTGAATGATGTTTTTTTTATCACATTTGAATTGTCTTTTCCTCAACTAAAGAATTCGCTTTCGTGGAATTTGGGATCCTTCCAAGTCCACTAAACTCCTTGACCAAAGTTCCCCATTTCACTCCGTTTGCCTTTACTTTAATGCATTATTTTAACCCTATTCACAACGCTACATATATTCTCGTGAACCTTTTTTGCGGAGAGAGAGAATTTCATTTATTTTCCATACTCCCCAAAACAAAAACATTTTTGATCCGCTGTGCGTATTTTTGTCCCGGTGGTGTTTGAACCCCCAATGATCCCCACGGTCCAAGTTAGCTCGGTTCTCGTGCATTTGAATAAATGTTTTACATTTCCGTCCCTCAGTGCTGTTCGGTCATTATTAATTTAAAATTGTTATTTCTAAATTAAATATCGTTTTTAAATATTATATAAAATTTTTTGATATTTACGGTAAATATTTCAATTAGAAGTAACTTCTCCTTTGCACTACATGGTAGCATCAGGCTTTTCTCCATCATTTTTCTGTTCAGCCAATACAATTATGTTGCTCTTCTAAGTTCGTATATATATTTAGTAAGCTGATAGATATCTATATGTCATTATAAAAAATTAAATAATTTTGCTTTGATGAATATTGTTTCGGGGTAGACCATAGACTTGACTTAACTGCTCATATCAAGTTATGCAGCTGGCACAAAAGAGAAAGTAGTCTAAAAGCAACCACAAGACGTCCAAAATCCATTCTTTACACCAATAATCTCAAGATTTCATGTATTTAACTCCAGTATCTCTTAGTAAAACACCTAAGGATGCGTTATATATAATTAAAGTCAACAATTCTCTTCCCCGAAGACCATTTCTAAATATATGCCCTTATAAATAATGCTTAATGCTCTCCATGTTTTACAGAGCCCACTTTCTATCTGCTCTTGTAACAGATAACCAGCGGATATTAGAGGGCATTTCCGGAATACCAAATTCCTACCTCTCCTTGGCAGCATAAATTCCACTGTAGTCATATATTCTGTTCCGCCATTCATTCAATTGTCCCTCAACGTAAATTATTTGTTTTGGGCCAACCTCTTTGACTTATCTGTGACCCTTTTCCTGACTATATATTTAAACTGAATATGAATTTTCTTTCCCTCACCACGCATTTGAAATTCATTCATTAAAGATATAAAAGTGTACTGATTTAAACAAGGAAATTGAATTGAATAGTACATTTTGCTTTAACATCATAATGTAAATTATAATGTTGCTTGAAGTGACCCTAAATTCCGATGTCAACTTTCGGAAGAAAACTTCATATCATTTAGCAGTTTAAATTTTAAATTAATGGTTTTTCGTAAATAATTATATATATATAATTTATATATGATATATACGTATATATTATATAAAAATTTGATTATATATATATATATATATATATATATATAATTATATAATTATATATATGTGTGTGTGTGTGTGTGGGTGTATATATATATATATATATATATATATATATATATATATATATATATAATTTACGAGTAATAGTGCTATTTTATATACTTATGTTAATGCTAGTAGTTTGTGGAATCCTTGTAATTGAAAATTAAAATGCATATTTACATAAAATTATTAGCCTTAATGTATTTTCTCCAAAAGAAACATGAAAACAGTCATAATTTTGACATAACTATTCAGATATAATGATAATTGGATATAATATCGTTTGAGAACAATATTTGGAAAATTTATATTCACTGCTATTTTGCCTAAGAGCTCACACTGAAATATTGTAATCAGTAAACAGATTAGAATAATTACATTAAAAATTTTTAAAGAATTAAAAAAATATGAATAATGATGGCATTTATACATTATATTTTATTTTTATAAATGGAACTTGTCTCATTTAGGACACATACTTATTATAATATTTATGGATCAATTGAATGCAATTATTTATTTTCAGTGGTACCTTTGAAAAACTATAAATAACTCATTTGAAATTTAGTTAATCTTGGATGATATCAATGTGTAGTAATATAAAGGCTAAGTACTATAAAGCTGAATTTCCTAGACACACATCTTTTGTGATTTAAATGTTACTTTAGAAACCTGTGACCCATGGCATGACATTAAACGGACTGACTTTTGTAATATAAGTATTGATTTTTTCTAAGGCAGGTATTTTTTTAAGCAATTCATTTAAGTATAATTATTAACGATGTTATTTTTGTAGGTTTTTATTACTAGTAATTTCCGTCTTTCTTATAAATGTGTAATTAAATGGCAATAATTAACACAAATAATCGTTTTCGCGATCTTTTTTATATTCGTTATTTCCTTTTTTTTACTACTTAGTGACAAAATATTCGACCGCTTGTTTTTGGAATATTTCCGCAAAATAAATCGATTACAGAATAGCAGCACCAGCAGGTCTGTTCCAAACTCACATGAGAAAGAATGTATTTTTGTTTCTTAAAAATTCTAATTCAGAAGAAAATCAAACCTTATGGGGATGAAGCATGCAATTGAATCCGGTGTAGCAAGCTAACTTGGTACATAAATCACTAGAAGACATCGAAATTCAGCACGAGGCAATTTTTATTAAATCCCTCCATTACTTCGACATCACAGACATGTGTTACTTGAAAAGGCTCCTTCAAACACCCATCGACAATATATTTCTCGTGTGTGAAAACTTTTTGGGGGTGTAGGGGCTGAGGAGGTAAGAGGGGAGCGGGCGAGAGTCGGGCGCATAAAACATAAATTACCTCTTTGTTCCTAACTTAGTGCAAACCTCTCGACTCTTTCCACAAACTGCTCTCCCCCTCACCATGGAAAAAGAACTTAACTCGAAGAGCTTTCTTTTGTCGGCCGATCCACGCACACACATCCAAAAGCCCGCGCGAACCCTCCCGCCCTCGCTTGCTAAAATACCACAAATCTGAAGTCTTTTTAATGTATTTCTTGGAAGTGGCCTCTACTTAGATAAAAGCTAGGGGCGGGCTGGGGTCCCGCACTCTTGGTTGTCTCTGGCATGCAGGGCGGAGCCGGCGGAAAAATATATATCCGAGGTCGACTCCTCGCAAAGGCCCGTCCTGCCTTCTTCGCTTCCTCCCCTACCTCGTAACCCTCCCCCCACACACCCTCGTATTCCCACCCCCTTGCTTTAACCTTTTCAGACTTTGAAGGCGAGGGGTCAATAATCCATGTCTCAGGTGCTGCACGTGACCGCCTGACCCTTAGTTCTCGTGCAACTGGCCAGTCATACCATTGGTAACTATTACTTCCTTGGAATGGTCTGGTTACTTGGCAATAAAAATAAAAAGAGTGCATAATAAATAGGCCTCTAAAGTGAGACTAGTTCATTTCATTACGTTTATAAACCGTGGTTTCATATTTCCATTAGATTCCGATTCCCAAAGCTGGTTCTAATGACGACTACTTACTTCTGTAAAAGGAATAGCTGTAGCTTATTTCCTAGTTAAACAAGATATATTTGGTTTGGTGCTTGGAGAAACAGGGGCTTCCCCTATCAGGTTTAATTTTTGTTCGAATCGCGCTGATGATGGAATCCCTGTTTTATCTGAGTTTTCACGTTTAGTATTTAGCAAAACGCGAATGAGTCACTGGTGGGACTCATATTAAGTTGAACATCTCTATTTACTTGAAGTAACTTGATGGTTGTTCTCAGAAGGAATCATATTAAAGCGTAAATTATATATTTAGACTCATTATTTAAATGTTTCATAATATATTACATTCACATCGTGTAATACTAATATAATAGTTATGTAATCAATGAAAAATTTCGTGGCTTATTGTAGTCTTTTTACCCGTGAGGTACTCAAATTATCAGCACCCATGGAGGTAATGTAGTGTGTGGAACGGCGACAAAACACGGAAAAAATGAGAGTTAAGCTCGTTGAGCACTTCGTTGTGCAAAATGTATAGTCGATGTACAGGTGCTTTTAACCTGAACTAACATATTTTTTCCCATATTATATAGTAGTTTGGATACACAGTAAAGTGTCAATCAATAAGTCAATATTGATGAAAATATTGTGTTAACATTTTCAAAAATCTCCTTTTCGTATCTCATTTGTAAATCTGCCTTCTACCACAAAAACGTTTTGACATCATATTTTCAATATATAGTGTATTCATATTATAATTAACCCAATCGCATTAATTTATAAACGCAAGAGTAGAGTCTCGCACGATAAGTAGTATTATTTCTATATCACTCTGATTCAGAATGTCCAGAAAGTTTTCTATCGTTTCTCGTCGCTGTTTTTACGCTAGTAATTTCAAAAAAGTAGAACTCGCATTTACACGTGCGATATGCCAGAAGGCATCAATGTTCGTAATATAATTAAAAATGTTTGTGCGACGATATAAGGTCACGGTGCTTGTGATTTTTTTCTCACCCAAGAATTAATGGTAATTTTACCATACGCCAAGTAAGCCCCGGACAAATATTTGTGGATATTATTCTGCTCCAATTTCACCCGTCCGCCATGTGTCATGATCCGAAAAACGGAAGGAAATAGTAATAGCGCTAACCCTGGAATCATTGTCACGGATTGGATTACGAAGGAAAAGTAATCTGAGCAATACAGGGTCGCACCCTAAAGTGGTAAAACTGATTTTCTCTGGCGCGAACGGAGCGGTGGAGGGGGGGTCTGCCTGGCAGGGTAAGGTGGAGGGGGCTCTTAGCAACAGATCGACACCAGCCTTAGTCGCCTGCGGACTTTGAGTTTTTTGTCCGCGGCGAAAAACAAAATGAATCTGAATTTAGAGCAACGTTATTCCGTTAAGGTTTGTGCGAAACTCGAGAAGACGGCAACTGAGACCCTCGATATGATTAAGCAGGCTTATGGGGACACTGCCTTAAGCCGTTCCACAGTGGCACAAGTTATTTAAAGAGGGTAGGGAGCTCGTTGAAGACGACCATCGCTTCGGAGGGCCGTCGACGGCAAGAACCGACACGAATGTGGACAGAGTGAGGACACTGCTGAACACAGACCGACGCTTAACCAGTGAAGAAATTGCAGACCAGTTGGGTCCGTCTGCATCCAACGTCCAACGCATTATTTCATAGGATTTGGCCTTGCGCTAGGTGTGCGCCAAGATGGTGCCGAAAATTCGTGCCATGGCGAGCTCGTCGTCAGACAGCTCCTGGCCAAATACGGCGCTGCCACGTTGCCGCACCCGCCCTATTCTCCCGATATGGCACCATCGGACTTTTTCTTCTTCCCCCTGATGAAAATACAACTCAAGGGATGACGTTTTGACTCGATAAAGGCCGTTCAAGAGGCTTCGACGAGGGTCATCAACGGCATCCCCAAAGAAAATTTCCAGCGGGCGTACGGGGAATGGGAGTAACGGTTTACTAAGTGTGTAGCAGCTCAAGGAGCATACTTTGAAGATTATTAAGTCTATGTAAGTATATCCTCAATAAAATTCTTGTAAAAAAACCAGTCCTGCCAGTTTTGGGTGCGACCCTGTATGTTGCTGGAGCCAAAGTCAGGGATTACGACGTCAGAAAACCTTCACCTTATGCACGTATCTGGACAAGGCAAATGGTTTTCAGTTAATTGATGCATCTCAGACAAAAGACCAAGGTTTCTAGTATCATGTATATTTTCATTTTACACTTCACGGCTATACTGTTATATCTATTATTTCAAAATTTTAAAAACATGCTAAAAATTATGTATCAGATGACAAATAATATTATAGCGAATGACAAATAATATGACAATGACAATTAATATTATAGTGAATACTTGTCGAAATGAAAGGAGATCGCAAATAAATATAAAGCATGTCTTCATCTATAATTTTAAATGAGATTATTTGAAGAACCTTGGGGGCTTAAGAGATGAGGTAAACAGCATAATGTATGGTCATAGTCACATGTATTATCAGCTGCAGAAAATAGCTTTTCGAACCCTATAGGAGAATAAAGATATAACGTATCACGGTAAACATGGTTAAACTTAGATATTTGATCCCAACGCTTTGGACGTTCCGCATATTTTAGCTTATTTACTGATTGAAGATAATATTTGATTGAGAGGGTGAATTTTAATCAATCTGAATAATATAATGTGTAAAAATAGGCATAAATTCTTTGCGGAGGATGAAACATAAGACGAATTTCAAGAAAAAAATCAACCATAATTAGGTAGTAATTAAACATATCATTTTTGTATTATATAGCTTTATTTGTAAATACTTGGAGTTAATAGCAATTCATAACCCTTCTAAGATGTTTCTTTGCTTGTAAAGTCGAAAGACAAATTTCTCTTGGGGACACAACTTTAAAATATTCATCGCGGAGCTCAACTCAAAGTTTCCGAAGTCTAAAATCCATTTCACATGTACCATTTTGGGTAGTAACCTCGCCTTAATTAGGAAATTGGGGTCACTCATTTCTTCCTCTCGTCTTTGGGGCGTCGGATTAGATCGTATCACATATCAATTACCCGCACTCAATATATCACACCGAATCCTTGGTGTTCGTTAATTTTTGGACGTGTGAAATCATTTAACGTCCATATTTTTGCGTGCACGTGATGTGATTCTGAGGTTATTGCACCAATCAAAAAAGACTTTTAATCCATATGCGGAGTGAATCCCTTATATTGATTGAAGAGGCCATCGTCCGAACAGCACACCCTGCATGCATTCAAATGCAGCGTTATTTTTCATTAAAAGGCGATGTAGTTATGGCCATCTGAATCAATCAATCATTCATCACAGCAAAAATTCAAATGATATTATTAAATATATCTTATTTAGAATTAGCTATCCGATTTCTGAATACAACAACATGTTCCCTCTGTGAATTGTTATTTTTTATAAATATCATTCCTTAATAAAAGTTTAATAAAAAATGCAAAGCTATTATACTAAGAGCTGTACTATGAGCTAGACATGATAGCCTCAGGGAAATACTTGCGTGTTAAACTCCATAAAATCTGATGGTGTGGACTGTACGTTTTTTAGCTAATGGTATTCTAAGGTAAAACCTCAAATATATAGATCTACATTTCATGGTTAAAAGCGTCATAAAAGCCAGAACTACCTGGTGAATTGGATGAATTAATCCACTGTAGGCCCATCAGGCTTGCCTCGTTTGCCAAGGGTTACATATTTTTAGTTTAGTGCAAGCAAATTTGATATGAATGACTACTTCTTTCAAATGATGTCACTTAGTTTACTATTAGCATCACTATACTGACGTAATATTCATGGACTAAGGGTAGTCTATGAATGTGACGATCCAGTGGATAGAATGTTGGCCAACCCACGGGAAGTCAAGGTTTTGACACCTTGAGGTGCCTATAAGACCATGAGATTCAAATTAGCTGTGCGATTTTTGGGTACAAGATCTGTCTGGTAAACTCAAGGGGGTACCGAAAAAGCAACCAACCTCCCATATTAATTGATTGATTTCAAATCCATTGTATATTTCATATAAATCTTTTGACATAGCAACGTCGCGAGGTTGCTTTATATATATATATATATATCAAATATGGGTTAGGCACGAGGAATGAACGCGGGGAGAAAGCAATTGAATTCTGCAGGAGACAGGGGTTAGTCATCACTAACACATGGTTTAGACACCACAAAAGGCGTAGGTATACATGGAAAATGCCAGGTGACTCAGAAAGGTATCAGTTAGATTATATTATGGTTAGGCACAGGTTTAGGAACAGTTTGATAAATTCGCACAGTTTCCCAGGAGCGGATGCGGACTCTGACCACAATTTAGTTGTTATGAAATGTAATGTTCGTTTCAAGAAGATAAGGCAAGGGCGGCGGGTTAAAAAATGGAATTTAGAAGCAGTAAATGAATTAACGAGGAAGGAGTATCAGGAGGCTGTAGAGAAAATGATGGATGACGGTAAAGAACTGAGTGCTATCGAAGAAAAATGGGAATGTATCAAGAAAGGGATAATGGAAGCCGCTAAAGACACTATAGGAACCGTTAACGGGAAAAGGATAAGGAAACCATGGGTAACGGATGAGATGATTGCGAAGATGGATGAGAGAAGAAGATGGAAAAATGTAAACACAGAGTTAGGCAAAATGAAGTACAAAGAGTTAAACAATAAATTGAGAAGGGCCACAAATAAAGCAAAAGAAGAATGGTGGAAAACGCAATGCGAGGATATGGAAAGTTTACAGAAGAAGGGTGAAATTGGTGCTCTATACAGCAAGGTTAAGTTATTATCGGGAAGTAAGAAGGCAAGAGCTGTGCTAACAGTTAAAGATAAATCGGGTAAGATAATAGTTGAACCAGGAAAAATCCAAGAGAGATGGAAGGAATATATAGAAACACTGTATGGTAAAGAACTTAGGCCGACAAGGTTAGACATAGAAAAGGAACATGACGTAGAAGAAGATAGCTTAGGTCCAGGCATACTCGACGATGAAATAGAAAGGGCACTAAAGGAGATGAAAGCAAATAAGGCTGTGGGGGTGGACAATATTCCTGTAGAAATGTTGAAATGGTTAGGGAAAGGTGGGAAGAAGGCCATATATGGACTGATTCGTAGTATCTATGAGGAAGGAATCTGGCCGGAAGATTTTGTGAGATCGGTGTTAGTTCCTATTCCAAAAAAGGCAAAGGCTTCGTCATGTGAGGATTACAGAACAATAAGTTTGATATCCCACGCAGCTAAAGTTATTCTCAGGATCATCAACAAAAGGATAGAGAGTAAGGCGAATGATTACTTAGGGGATGATCAGTTTGGGTTCAGGAAAGGAAGAGGTACGCGTGATGCCATTGCAGTAATGAGATCACTAGTCGAGAGGAATATAGAATACAATCAGGACGTTTTTGCCTGTTTTGTAGATTTCGAAAAAGCGTTTGATAGAGTGAATTGGGAAAAATTAATGCGTGTATTGCAGAAAATAGGAATGGATTGGAGGGACAGGAGACTAATCCGCAACCTGTACATGTCTCAGACTGCTCAGGTGCGAGTGGGGAACGGAGAGTCTGGATGGGCAGTGTTAGGAAGAGGTGTAAGGCAGGGTTGCCCATTGTCACCGGTACTGTTCAACGTATATGTAGAGGAAATGATTAAAGAGGCATGGGAAGAACTGGAGGTAGGAATGAAAGTCGGAGGGGAACTCGTAAAATCGGTTAGATTTGCTGATGACCAAGCATTAGTTGCTCAGTCAGCCAAGGGGTTGCAAGCATTGTTGAGTGAATTGGAGGTTCAGTGCGATAAATATGGGATGAGAATCAATATTAATAAAACAAAGGTTATGCGATTTTCCAGAAAGAAAAAGGCTAAGCTAAATATTAAAATAGGCGGGGAAAGAATAGAGCAGGTAGAGCAGTTTACATATCTCGGAAGTGTTTTGGACCAATACGGTCAAAGTGGTAGGGACGTAAGGAGAAGAATTGCGCTGGGCAAGGAGGCTTTCTCAAGGAGGAGGGAGTTGATGACGGGGACGTTGAGTAGGGATGTTAAGACAAGACTCGTAAAAACTCTGATATGGAGCATAGCTATGTACGGCGCGGAAACGTGGTCGCTGAAGCAGGAGGATAGACGTAGATTGGAGGCTTTTGAAATGTGGGTGTGGAGAAGAATGGAGAAGGTGAAATGGACCGAAAGGAAAACAAATGAGGAAGTACTGGAAATGGTGGGTGAGGAGAGGGGTTTGTTGAGAGAAATCCTATGGAGGCAGGAAAAATGGATGAAAGGCGTATTGAGCGGTAGTGGAATGTTGAAGAGGGTAATAGAGGGGAGAATGTTGGGCAAGCGAGGTAAGGGTAGGAACAGGATAGGGATGTTGGACGGGATGAAGGGAGGAAAGAAGTACACCGAGATGAAGAGGGACCTGATATAGATTAGTTTGCTAGGTGGGGAGTCACAAAATGTTTATTTGATAGTTGTGTCCATCCAAAAACCTACCTTAACCGGTAGATTACCTAATAATAATAATAATAATATATATATATATATATATATATATATATATATATATATATATATATATATATATATATATTATTTATTTATTTATTTAAATATATATATTTAAACACAGTAATCAACCGGAAGGTCGGTTTAATAGGTGTTGGTAGAGCTCACCCGTGTACCAAGCCCAACGGCGTGTGAATATTCACACATCAGGGTAGGGGGGCCAGTTCCTTTCCCTGTGCCGGTTATGGTTTCCCAGGAAGATCTGGTACCCGAAAAATCAACTAGCTTGGGTGGAGCTGCAGGTGCCCAAAGTGCCTTGCCTGGGAATCGAACCCGGGACCCTCCGGTCAGTAGTCCAACGCTCTACCCGCTAGACCACCGCGACCCGCATACATATATATATATATAATTATTATTATTATTATTATTATTATTTAGGTAATCTACCGATTAAGGTAGGTTTTTGGATGGAAACAACTATCAAATAAATATTTTGTAACTCCATACAAAACCCAATCCAGCAACCTAAACTACATCAGGTTCCTCTTCATCTCTGTGTACTTCTTTTCTCCCTTCAACCCATCCAACATCCCTATCCTGTTTCTACCCTTTCCTCGCTTGCCCAATATTCTCCCCTCTATTTCCTTCTTCAACATTCCACTACCGCTCAATACGCCTTTCATCCATTTTTCCTGCCTTCATAGGATTTCTCTCAATAAACCCCTCTCCTCACCCACCATCTCCAGTACTTCCTCATTTGTTTTCCCTTTGGTCCATTTCACCTTCTCCATTCTTCTCCACACCCACATTTCAAAAGCCTCCAATCTACGTATATCCTCCTGCTTCAGTGACCACTTTTCCGCGCCGTACATAGCTACGCTCCATATCAGAGTTTTTACGAGTCTTGTCTTAACATCTCTACTCAACGTCCCGGTCATCAACTCCCTCCTCCTTGAGAAAGCCTCCTTGCCTAGCGCAATTCTTCTCCTTACGTCCCTACCACTTTGACCGTATTGCTCCAAAACACTTCCGAGATATGTAAACTGTTCTATCTGCTCTATTTTTCCCCTTCTATTTTAATATTTAGCTTAGCCTTTTTCTTTCTGGAAAATCGCATAACCTTTGTTTTATTAATATTGATTCTCATCCCATATTTATCGCACTGAACCTCCAATTCACTCAACAATGCTTGCAACCCCTTGGCTGACTGAGCAACTAATGCTTGGTCATCAGCAAACCTAACCGATTTTACGAATTCCCTTCCGACTTTCATTCCTACCTCCAGTTCTTCCCGTGCCTCTTTAATCATTTCCTCTACATATGCGTTGAACAGTACCGGTGACAATGGGCAACCCTGCCTTACACCTCTTCCTAACACTGCCCATCCGGACTCTCCGTTCCCCAGTCGCACCTGAGCAGTCTGAGACATGTACAGATTGCGGATCAGTCTCCTGTCCCTCCAATCCAGTCCTATTTTCTGCAATACACATCTCTTCCTTCGCCTACCGTCGCATTCCAATCCCACATCACTATCAAATGTTTCCCTGCAGGAACACTCGCGATGATATCCTCTAACTCATCGTACATCCTATTGACTTCTTTCTCCTTGTGGTTGCTCGGTGGCATGTATACCTGAACAATGATCAAGTTCGTCGGCTCTGCTTTAAACTCTACTAGTAAAATTCTATCAGTTGCTTAGTCTATGTTGACTACGCTTCATCCTGCCCCTTTATTTAAAATTACGGCAACCCCTCGTTGGCTCTCGTCCCCGCCGCTGTATATCACTCTATAATTGTCACTCCAGGAATCCCCGCTATCCTTCCATCTCACCTCGCAGAGACCTAAAACATCTATATTACCTCTTTCCATCCCTCGCTTAATATTTTCTAATTTGTCTCTCCTCAGCATTGTCCTGACGTTCCCTGTTCCTATTCTAACTACTTTCGTCTTCTTCTGAGTCTTCTGTCCCGCTGCTGTTATTTCTTCCCTGCAAGGGTTTCGTGGGATGATGACCTCGGAAGCCTTGCCTCTCCCGCTGCCGGGCACGACACACGGCCTCTTGGGCCAAGTCCCGTAGTTGCCAGGACTCATATTATCTATAGTGCCCATCATAATATTCTTGGGAATCATAATTGAGGTGGTTTCCCGTTGCCTTCCTCAATAGTGTTTTTAACGTGACACCATCACTTAATGGCCGCCCCACTGGGGTCAGACGCCATTGCAGCCGCCTCACTGGGGAACAGACGCTGCGTGGACTACCTTTCGTCTGGCTCCAAACCTTCGACCTCTCTGGCATGGGTGACCCTTCCAGGAGTAATTATTATTACTCCCGCCAGCACAGCTCTAGGGGTCATCGGAAAACACAAGCCCTTCCATCACGACAAGGTTGTAGTCCATATATATATATATATATATATATATATATATATATATATATATATATTATATATATATATATATATATACTATACTTATGAGTTAATCAACTGGTTAAGGTAGGTTTTGGATGGTCCCAACTATCAAATAAACATTTTTTGATCCCAACAAAACACAATCCAGCGACCTACTCCACGTCAGGCCCCTCTTCATCTCTGTGTACTTCCTTCCTACCTTTATCCCGTCCAACATACTTATCCTGTTCCTGCTCTTTCCTCGTTTGCCTAACATTCTCCCCCCTATTACAGTTTTCAGCATCTCACTTTCTATCTACTTGCCCTTCATCCATTTTTCCCGCCTCTTTTGGATTTCTCCCAAAAAACCCTTGCCTCGCTCACCATACCAAATACGTCTTCATTTGTATTCTTTTCCGCCCATTTCATCTACCCCATTCTTTTCCAAACCCACATTTCAAAAGTCTCCAAAGTACTTCTATTCTCCTGTTATAATGACCACGTTTCCGCACCGTACGAAGCTACGCTCCATATCAAAGTTTTTACAAATCTTTCCTTAACATCCTAACTCAACGTGCCTGTCATCAACTCCCTCTTTCTTCTGGAAGACTTTTCCTAGCTCAATTCTTCACCTTACTTCCCTAATACTTTGACCGTATTGGTCCAAAACACTTCCGAGATATGTAAACTGTTCCACCTGCTCTATTTTTCCTCTCTTATTTTAGTGTTTAGCTTAGCCTTTTTCTTTCTGAAAAATGGCATAACCATTGTTTTATTAATATTGATTCTCATCCCATATCCATTGAATTGATTTTCGAATTCACTCACCAATGTTTGCAACTCCTTGGCTGACTAACAAATTAAAGCTCGGTCACCAGCAAACCTAACAAATTTTACGAATTCACCTCCCACTTTCATTCCTACCTCCAGTTCTTCCCATGCCTCTTTATTGATTTCCTCGACATGTACGTTGAACAGCACCGGTGATAATGGGCTACCCTGCCTTACACCTCTTCTTAATACTGTACATCCGGACTCTCCGTTCCCTCTCCTATCTGAGCAGTCTGGTATATGTACGAGTACAGATTGTGAATTAGCCTCTTGTCCCTCCAATTATTTATTTTTTTCTGCATTATGCTCATTGGTTTTTCCCAATTCATTCAGTCATACGCCATTTCGAAATCTACGAAACAGGCAAATACGTCTTGATTGTATCCTAGATTCCTCTCGATTTGTCATCTCATTACTGCAATAGTGTCATGCATACCTCTCCCATTCCTAAACCCAAACTGTTCACACCCTAAGTAATCATTTGCCCTACTCTCTTTCCATTTGCTGATGATCCTGAGAACAACTGTAGCCACTCTGGTTATCAAAATTATTGTTCTGTAGCCCTCTCATGGATGTAGCCTTTATCTTTTTGGGAATTGGAACTAATATTAATCTCACAAAGTGTTCTGGCCAGATTCCTTCCTCATAGATACTACGAACCAGTCCATATAGCGTCTTCCTCCCAAATTTTCCTAAACATATCAGTAGTTCCGCAGGAACGTTGTTTTCCCTTAGGGTCTTATTTGGTTTCCTCTCTCTTAATCTCATTTATATCTCATCGTCGATTATATCTGGACCAAATCTACCTTCTTCCACGCCATGTTCCTTTTCTATGTATAATCTTGTTGGCTATAGTTCTTCACCATAGGGTGCTTCTATATATTTCCTCCATATCTCTTGGATCTCAGTGCAACAATTTTACCCTTCCACTTCAAACATTCCATATCTTCGTACTGCGTCTACCACCATGTATCTTTTGCGTTATTTGTTGCATGTATCAATTTATTAATTAACTGTTTCTACTTCATTGTTCCTAACTCTGTGTTTAAATTATTCCATTTTCTTCTCTATTCTATCTTTGTAATACTCTTATCCACGTTCCATGGCCACCTTGCCCTTCTCCCGTAAACGGCTGCGGTAGTGCCTTTTGCGGAATTGAACATCCCTTTCGTGATACATTCCCAATTCTCTTCAATTGTTCTCGTCTCGTTAGCAGCATCCATGATTTTCTCTACAGCCTGTGGATGCTCCTTCCTTGTTAATCCATTTAGTAATTTAGCATTCCTTTACCTAACCCGCCGCCCCTGACTTATCTTTTTGAAACGGACGCATATCCTCCTCCAATCCCTTATTATTGTCAAATGTTTCCCTCCTGGAACACGAGATTATGTCCTGTAAATGATCCTTGTCCGGGAATCGAACCGAAGACCCTCCGATCATAAATCCAATAGTATAGTAATAGTAGTCCTATATTATGTATATATATATATATATATATATATATATATATATATATATACATATGCATACAGTCCTAACTAATCTTCCGAGGAAGACGAAGTTCGAGTCCGTCGAAATTATCAAGATATAACGTGTGAGTGTTCCTTTTATGTGTTCTCTTGTTGTGTGTTGCTGTCTAAGTTATATATATATATATATATATATATATATATATATATATATATATATATATATATATATATATATATATAACTTAGACAGCAACACACAACATATATATATATATATATATATATATATATATATATATATATATATATATATATATATATATATATATATAGCAAATAAGGCCGTGGGAGTGGACAACATACCTGTAGAACTGTTGAAATGTTTAGGAAAATGCGGGAAGAAGGCCCTATATGGACTGATTCGTAGTATCTATGAAGAAGGTATCTGGCCGGAAGATTTTGTGAGATCGGTGTTAGTTCCTATTCCGAAAAAGGCAAAGTCTATATCATGTGAGGATTACCGAACAATAAGATTGATATACCACGCAGCTAAAGTTATTCTCAGGATCATCAACAAAAGGATAGAGAATAAGGCAAATGATTACTTAGGAGATGATCAGTTTGGGTTTAGGAAGGGAAGAGGTACGCGTGATGCCATTGCATTAATGAGATCACTAATTGAGAGGAATATAGAATACAACCAGGACGTTTTTGCCTGTTTTTTAGATTTCGAAAAATTGTTTGATAGAGTGAATTGGGAAAAATTAATGCGTGTATTGCAGAAAATAGGAATGGATTGGAGGGACAGGAGACTGATCCGCAATCTGTACATGTCTCAGACTGCTCAGGTGCGAGTGGGGAACGGAGGGGTCCGGATGGGCAGTGTTAGGAAGAGGGGTAAGGCAGGGTTGCCCATTGTAACCGGTGCTATTCAACGTATAGAGTATGTGGAGGAAATGATTAAAGAGGCATGGGAAGAACTGGAGGTAGGAATGAAAGTCGGAAGGGAATTCGTAAAATCGGTTGTTTGCTGATGACCAAGCATTAGTTGCTCAGTCAGCCAAGGGGTTGCAAGCATTGCTGAGTGAATTGGAGGTTCAGTGCGATAAATATGGGGTGAAAATCAATATTAATAAAACAAAGGTTATGCGATTTTCCAGAACGAAAAAGGCTAAGCTAAATATTAAAATAGGCGGGGAAAGAATAGAGCAGGTAGAGCAGTTTACATATCTCGGAAGTGTTTTGGACCAATATGGTCAAAGTGGTAGGGTCGTAAGGAGAAGAATTGCGCTAGGCAAGGAGGCTTTCTCAAGGAGGAGGGAGTTGATGACGGGGACGTTGAGTAAGGATGTTCAGACAAGACTCGTAAAAACTCTGATGTGGAGCGTAGCTATGTACGGCGCGGAAAAGTGGTCACTGAAGCAGGAGGATATACGTAGATTGGAGGCTTTTGAAATGTGGGTGTGGAGAAGAATGGAGAAGGTGAAATGGACCAAAGGGAAAACAAATGAGGAAGTACTAGAGATGGTGGGTGAGGAGAGGGGTTGTTGAGAGAAATCGTATGGAGGCAGGAAAAATGGATGAAAGGTGTATTGAGCGGTAGTGGAATGTTGAAGAAGGTAACAGAGGGGAGAATGTATGGCAAGCGAGGTAAGGGCAGGAACAGGATAGGGATGTTGGACGGGATGAAGGGAGGAAAGAAGTACACCGAGATGAAGATATAGATTAGTTTGGTAGGTGGGGAGTCACAAAATGTTTATTTGATAGTTGTGTCCATCGAAAAACCTACCTTAAACGGTAGATTACCTAATAATAATAATAATATATATATATATATATATATATATATATATATATATATATATATATATATATAAACTTAGACAGCAACACTCATCATGAGAACACATAAAAGGAACACACTTTATTTCTTGTTAATTTCGGCGGAATCTTGCTCCGTCTTCCTCGGAAGATTACTTAGTTTTATATATAGGGATTATTTATTTGATAGTTGTGTCCATCTAAAAACCTACCTTAACCGGTAAATTACCTTATAGTATTGTAACATATAGATTGTCTTGTATTCTCCTTTGTGCCTAACTATTTTGAGAGGGTTTGGGCTAATAGCAAACTGCTGTTAAGTGTTTAACAGAACATAGTCGTAGGTTCGACATGCTGCACTTGAGAAAACAGTGCACGAAAATGGTGGTCAATGATTCACTATTGCTAGCTGAGAGATAGCAATACCAGCAGGATGCCTTGGATAATTTCAAGGGGGGGGACAGAATGGGGAATTCTCGGTAAATAATTCGATTCTTCTGTGGTAAGGGAGCCGTTTTTAACAAGGAGAATTAGTTGAATGGTTGATTGTTAGATGGGGTACACGACCAAGTTGTTGCACAAGTGCATGATTTTGGGTGTTGTGGTAGAATTTTTGTGAAAAAAAGAAAGTTAGTTAATGAATTAAAATGCATGATAATTAAGGCTGAAATTTTATTGATAGAGAGCTAAGCAAAAGAATGAATATTTTTTCCGACATCGTGAATTGCTATGCTTCCAATTAAATACTACTTAATTTACTTTATGGTAGAACAACTTGCGTATGCCAGGTTAAGCTTTAAAACCGATACAACTCAAATTTGAAAGAAGTTTTCTTTGATTTTTTCATCAAATCTTGAAATACTAGTGCTATTTAGATTTACCTCCAGGCAAGGTAGCAATCCATGTTTTTCGAGAAATAAGTATCAATGTTATAAGAGGATGTGATCCAAGAGACTTTTTTCGTTTTCTCTATTATTTGGGCAACTAATGATAAGAATTGTTGAAAGAATAGTTTGAAAAACAAAAAGGGGTTTAATTAGTCGATAAAATAATACACGATTAGGTGAGTGACCGAGGAGTTGAGATTAAATTCGTATTAAATCTAAAGTTTGCAGAAAATATTTTTTCCAGCGGAATCTTCGGTTGAATTTGTGTCTTTCTCATATACTGTGATAAATCTCCCTTCATATACTGCGGACATTGATGCATATTTATGCAGAGAAACAATAAATTTACACCTCCTTATGTCGAAAACAATTCATTATTTGTGGTAATTATACTTCATAAGATTAATAAACTTTATATATCCAAGGGAAATATTACATCGGATAATTACTTTTATTCAATTAAGAAAAAAAGTAATGACAGGGGAGCAGAAATTCCCATTGTGATTATAAAATATCATTCAGAAAAATTTTCTCTCTCCAGTTATAGCGTGAGTGAAAATTCATTGGCGTGTCTAATGGGAGTTATCAAATTGCTCATTCATGTAAATTAGTGTCAGTCGTGAAACAGACTCTCGCCAATACTTGAATTTGTCTTGCTATGAAATACATTATGCAAAAACCTCATCAACCCTGCCAACAAGCAAGCATGTGCCCATATATGGTTCCGGAACTTGGTCCATATCTCCCTACGAGACCGTTGGGAAAAAATTGACTCCCCCAATTCAATGGTGTAAAAAAGACCGCGTCTGGGGATAGCGAGATGAGCGAATCGATGGACGGTTGGAAAGCATGGGAAAAGCTCTGCACCCGACATGGCACCGTCTCGTTTGCACTTCCATGCTGCTCTTTCATGCAGGCGTACGATAGGACCCATTTGTCGAAGGCAAGTAGGTTTTCACGCACAATTTATCTCGGACTGTCTCTGCTCACTGTACAGATAAACTACATGGCTATGTACGTTAATAAGGTTTAAGTTCTGCCTTTATTTTGCAGATTCACGACGGATTCCAAATTAACCCGTATAACTTGCAAAGAAAATGGAACCTAGGGTTAAAAACTATTAAAAATTGCTTATTTATAGCTATAGCTGACATAAATCTTATATGGATAGATAGATTTTACATGGAGCATCTTTCCGCAATTATTTTAGCACGGAATCAAATTTGCTAGTTTTCATTTGTTCAACTTTGTGGGAGCTTGAAGAAGTCTCTAAAATCGATTTTTACGCCTGATTTGTCATTTTAACGTTGATATATTCTTTATGAATTACTCCTATTTCTTATAGTTTACCGAAAGTAAAACCATTTTCAGCTCCAGCGCGGCCGCAATGCTCATGACGTTGAATTGATTGGTAAAACGGCTGACGCACCAAAAGTCTAATCCTAACTTTCATTTATTCTGACTGTACGCCGGGATAGCTGCTTGCTATGTATTTTCAAGGCAGCGCGCACGTGGCCGTCGCACTTTCCCAGGGTTGGTGACGAATGGGTACACAAGTTCCCACACAAGAGCTTGTCGAGCTGGCGGACGGAAATCGAATCGGGATGCGTGATGGGGAACTCCTCTACCCCGCCCAACGCGGTCGAAAGACCCAGGCCGAGGGGCTGTAGTAGCGGAGGGGAGAGAGAAAGAGTGACGGAGGCAGGGGAGTGAGAGAAAACAGAACCAGGGGGTGAGTGACAGAGGCAGAGCGAGAGAGGGAGTATTGCTCTCGATTCCCTCGCCTTCCTCTCTGGCCTTAGGATATTTCTCTCTTGTTCCACCTTCCCTGTTTTACCCATCGCACTCGACTTTCCTAGTGGCATGCAGCAATACGGGCTCTTGAACCGTTACAGAAAATTTTTCCTTTTCCCACCATGCCCCCTCCGTAAAAGTTTGCGTAGTGCTTAGAATGAGCTGAAAATATAGGAGAGGCATAAAAACCCGTGGATCCATGGGACCTTCATCGATAAAATGTCGGGAAGGTTCACAGCGCCTTTCACGTGTTTTTATGGAAGATATGCAGGTGCTCACTCTTGCGAATTATGTAAACTACTCCCTATCGCACTTCATACATCATATCGAAAAATCCCCCCCTGTCTTTCAGTAGAATTAAAAGGAATCTCCGTAAAGTACTTCATATTCAGAACTTGATTGCTCAAGAGAAGTCAGTGGGCAAACTCGAAATAGAATTTTTTTCTTTTTAATTGCCAAAGGCCTCATTTACATTTGCCGTTCATTTTATTTCCATCTGACAGTGGTTGTATAAGTATTTTTAAAGTAAAACATTACTCTTCTTACTGACCTTCTTCATGTAGTTTGACTGGCGAGTCAATGCATGGTCATCGAGTAGTATTTGCAATGTACGTGTTTTCAGATATGATTTGCTCTTTCGTCAACAACAAAAATGGCTCGGATTGATCGAAACTTGTAGAATATAGCCCCACTTGCTAAGCCAAGCTAAAACCTATAAATGGAAATCGAAAGGGGTAAAGCGATTGTTGACTCAGTCCAATCCCAAATTTGTCCCCAAGGGTTCAGGAACTGAACTCCAAAACGATGAATACACGTTGCCTCTTGATTGCTAGCTTGGGATTATTTCTGAGATTAATGTCCCGTAGTAGTAGTTTAAAAAAGCAGGACTTTATTTTTACACAACCTATATATATTCATCCACAGATTTTCTTTTTAAAACATATACGTTTATAAGTGTTACAGCAATAATTAAATCCTTGCACCAGCTTAATTTGTCATCACCAAATGCTTATATTTTATTATAAGTATTTCAGTGTTGGCCCTGAAAAATACTTGATTCTTATATCACCTAGAGTAAAAAAAGCTTTCTCAAAGTGCAGCTTTCCCGTGAGTACTCTTGCTTCCATGCTTTCTTTATTTAACAAAAGTAATCTTCTTTTAAATTTCCTTCATCTGAAATACGTAGAGCAATAATATATGTTCTTATCATTACCATTCTGAAAGCAAATTAGAATATAAATATTTGAGTAAAAATGAGTACTTAAATACAATCAGAATACATCAAAATATATTTTTTTTCAAAGAATCACATTTAAAATATAGTACATGATATCCACTTCAGACCATGTGCTAACCATAAATGCGGATTTCCCTTCTTGCAAGAGAGTATGGATTATGTGGTAGTCTCAAAAACCAGTCGAGCGGTTCATTAGTAAGAAACTCTATTTACTCACCAGGATTTATACAATCATTGTACGGTTACAACCCTTTGTATGATTACACATCTTCAATGCAGTACTGTTCATTTTTAGTCGTAGCGTTTACGTGAACTAAAATTGGTAAATATTAACATCTTTGGTCATAAATATACCTGAATTTAAGGTTTTTTGTCTGCCTTTTGTATTATTCTATCTTCTTCTTTTTATGTGTTTTCAAAACCTGACCCAGGTTTTAAAAGTAGTACATGCAAAAATTTATATATCAGTGGGTCCAACCGGATAACATTGTTTACAAAATATTTACAATTCGCAATTTCAAACGACCTAGTGTATACTCAGCAGCCTCTGAACTTAGAACTAACGTTTATACGGGTTTATGAGGAAAATTATCGGGAGATTATGGTTGCTCGGCCTAAATTGTGGAAATCCTTTTATTTAGGTTTATCGTTGTTATAAATATGCATTTATGAAATTATCGGCATTCTTTATTTAAACCCCATGGCTTTCAATTTTGTTTTCTTTAGCAGTGCACGAGCAAGAGAATGAATACAGTCGAGGTCAAAGAAGAGCTTGAATCCAATACACGACTGGTATCCGCAGGGGACATTCGATCTGTTCTAAAAATTTTATTTTCCCCTTTAAATATCCCAGCTGCAATTACTTTATCAAAGATTTTCACGCGACTTTTACGATCACTCAATACGCACGGAATGGCAATCCGATGAATGTTTAAAACATTTTCATTCCTTGCATATAAATATTTACCAGCCTTTGGGGTCGCAGATTGTGAATTCGGGTCACTGGTTAAAAGTCGGCTCCCGTACAGCAAATATTTACAGAAACCACTGTTTCCGAGTGTCAAATCCATTCAACGATATTCTTGCGTTCTGTAGCCCCGAATGGTTTATTTCCTTGAAATGAATTTATCTCGACTGCGATGATCTGAAGAGTGGGTTCTCGGGTTCCGTCATGAGAGGGACATTTGAATAGGATAAGAAGATAAAGTTGTTGTAAAATATTACCATATATTATATTTAAAACATCACTCGTCGGAGTGCACATTTTCTTGATCATTTCATTTTAATCAAGTCATAAAAAGACTTTATTATCATCGTCATCAATTCTTTGTATTCCTCCCCCAAATGCCTAAATAGCCTGAATCAAAAGGAGTGTCTCTTGAAATTATTATAACATACTGTGAAAATGACAGTACGAGTGCACTATATTTGTATATATCCCATGAGTTCATAGTTATTCGGGTGAACACACATTTTTTCAGAGCCGTGAAATGTATTCATGACTAGCGACTCTATTATTTGATAATAGTATTTATGTAAATGTTAAAGTTGCATGTAATACAGGGAGAATTTGTCAAATTTTGGAATCTGAAGTTATTTTTAAAAAAGAGGTAGTTTAAGGACGGGTAACTTTTTTGAAGGAAAATATAATGATTGTTTCTTAACAGAAAAACTTTTGCGAATTAAGCGAACACTATTGTGTAGAAAGTACGATTTGGTAACAAAATGCTCATTTTAGAGGTCAAAATTATGATTTAATATTTGACATTTTTTTAACCACATAATTTTTTTACATATTCATTTTTGCTTAATATAACTAATTGCTCAGCTAAAGATATTATTGTTTCAAAGATTCCGAGCATATAGAAACTATATCCATTGCTTTTCAGTTAAAATCCGAACCCTTACATCCTCAGCCTTCCGAAGGATACAGAAATGTCCGTTTTTATAGTAAATATTGTTTCTTAGGTGAAATTGAGTCGCTTATTTTACTTCTTACTTACGCATACAAAAGCATACTTTTTCCACACTCATGATTGTTCCATACCCGCCATCCTGTCCAAGTAGACTTAATTCTGATATAATTTCCATTGATCAGTCATAATGCTATTGGCAATATTAGCATTGAATTCTGATTGCTTACTTCTTAGACAGTGTTAATAGGTGATATGGAATTACACATTATCAACTTTAGACTTTCAAATATTACCATTCTTGGAATAATTACGAAGTTTTCTTCCGGCAAAGGGCAACCTGTTACATATCGGAATTATAAAAAGCAAAATAAATTATCGATGATGGTGTTCGAAATTATGACTAGAGAAAGCTTTCAGAGAACAGTAATGGGGGAATACCTCGTGGATATTATATCTGGCACTGCAGTATTCGGTTTAGAGAACATAAGCGTAGTTAAAGGATATCATTGCGGGAAGACTGAAATTGCAAAAATGTTATGTCATTGCGTGATTGATTCAATCTTATTACTTCTTTGATTCAATTGATATGGAATATGAAAACACTACTGAATGTAGTCACCAATATATTAGGTCTTTGCATTCCTTATATGTTCCCGAGCATATTTCATATAACTAAGAATGATAACATTTGCGCACGAAATATGATGTATTACCCATGTAAACGTTTTGTTACTTCCACCTATCGAGGATTTTATTCAGAGAAGGCAGGAGTTCAAGGATAGGGATTCAGAAATGCGTCATGTGTCTTCAAGTTGGCATTAGGCATTGGAAGCATTGCATGGTAGAAAATGTCACATTAATATTTTTTCATAAATATGTCCGCATAATATTGGTGCTATATAGACAGTGAGAAATCTGTAATTCAAGGAGATAAAAATCGCCATGCTGGTAAATATGTGAAAGGGGATACAAAACTCGGTGATTAAATGTTGCATTTATAAATACACTAGCTTAACAAATCTCATCCCTGAGTAATAAATGTTGCAAGAATGGAGGTGATGTTAATGCAGAAATAGGTCAACACATAACTTTGGTCCTATAGTTGAGAACAAAACCCCACAGATTGAGTTGAGTGGAAATTTTCAGTGTTTTTTTGTGAATTCGGACCGAATAAAGTTATCTTGGATTTACATATTAGCGTTCCCTTGGGCAGTCAAAGTTGAATTTCGTCACCACTTTCATTCAAACCCACAATGTTTTTTCCGTGAGCATGGCATTTCGGCGAGATATGATCTCTCATCTGATAGCTTATGGAAACGACGAACGAAAAAAATCATTTGATGAACAAAAAATTCGGCTGAAAAGCGATCTAACTTTATACAGGTAGAACAACTATACCAATGTACAAACAGATATCTTTGTCCTTGGTTCAATAAAATATTTTGTATCTTCAGATCGGCTCATTTATTTATCCAACGCTGCGTTATTCCATCTCACCGCCACGTATGAATGTACATCGTAAAAATTCGCTATTTCCACGGCATTGCATAATCACTGCCGAAAAGAAATGGGTATGATCTGGCTCCTGGGATGACTTTCTGCTCAGATAACGCGTGCCATTAAAAATGCTATTTCGCAAAGTTCATCAAAATCCCTCGTCCTCAGCTCAATAGTTACCGGTTTGAATCATTCCAAAGATTAATGAGGAAAACATCTTATTTGTTTGACTGACTGAGATTAAATTTTGCTAAGCCCATACTTTTATCTTCCTTTTAATTAGAAGGGGCTATACTTTAATGTCAAGAAAATAATACTAAAAACATCACTCCTTTTTGAATGCTACACTTCATATCTAGCATAAAATGTACCAAAATTTTTCTGAAAAAGCACGGACTATTATTTTCAAACCTATTTGTATTTGTGGAATTAAAAATTAAATTCACGAAAAAAAACTGATTAAATAAATAAAAGAGGCATGATAAGTCATTGGGTATATTTTACTTCGTAGTCGAGCAAATGACTCTGCAATGAATCATAGACAGGGGCAGGAAAAAGATGCATTTTCTTCTCAGGACGCTGAAGGTTAATCCACGCCGTCTACTCTACAGAGTTGAGGGCACGTCCCAAGCCAGCGAACCACCTACCGTTGCACTTACGTCAGGCACGGCGCGCAGCTGCCTCCGTCCGCAACATCTCACGTAATCGAGTTCTCACGCCCGTCGACGTTTCTTATCATCGAATTCCCCACCCCCACCCAAGGAACTGAGAAAAAATACTCGTTTCTCTAGCCACATTACTAGACTTCAATCTTAGTTCCACCACCTCCCGGGCCTCAAGGTAAATATGAAAGTGGGCGAGCTGCTTCCATGACACGCGTGTAGATCGCTGGTCGTATGGTCGGTGGGGCACCACTGCTACAGACTCACGCGGAACCCCAGCCCCGGACACAGTTTCCCGGCCCCTAATCACGTACGGAGAACTGACGCGAGGTATGACAACGAAGAATTAGCAACGCGGGTGGGACGGAGGCAGACGGGAGAACGGGGCAGAAGGAAGGAATGCGTGTGGATAGGTATAAGGAGGCAACACTCAGGGGAGGTGGGGTGGCGTAGGAGAAAGATAGAGTAACATCTATGCCGAAAGGTTAGGGGTGTGCAGGGGGTGAGGTGTGCGGTGGGTGGGGTGGCAAAACGCAAGAAGATGGAATAGACACTGTTAATGCTCTCTGAGGAAGACTTTCACCCAAATGCAACCCAATATTAGAGAATTGCGAGAAAGCAGGGGTCTCGGATACGGGGGAGAGGGGAAAAGAGAAGAAGATACGATTTGGAGGGAGTAGGGTTTTTTTGGAGGATGTAAGGATGTAGGGAAGGGTAAGTGGTAGGGGTACGCCTTCCCCACCTCCCTTACCACCCTTGCCACCCAGCGCGGGTGCTGCCTCTCACCGAGGAGTGGGAGGCGTGTTTAGGGAGGGAAGTGGAGGTTGGGGGGTTCCGTGTTGAGAGATTCCGGATATGCTTGCCATTGACTGAGTGAGGAAGTTCCCAAAACTCCGGCTCATTACCGTGAGAGTTTCGAGTCTGTTTGGTCTTCGGAAGGGTTGCGAGTAGGTTGGTGAAGCTTTTCCTTGAGTGGCGTTTCTGACTGAAATAAGATCTTTTCAGAGGGTTGCGGAGTTGGTGATGTCGACTGGATGCGATTTAAACTAAGTTTGCCTGAATAATTAAGTTTATTATAGTTTACTGTTCTTTCGCTAACCTCCTCACGTGTAACACTTGTAATTAATCTTCATAGGTGATATATTATTGTTTAGTGATGAGATAAAGAGTTCCGTAGAATTCACAGTCGACGCTATTAATGCATCCGGAATTCCGTAAGACGCTCCCTACCACCTTTTGGACGAACATAATCCTATTTGTGAAATGAAATCCCATGAAGATGAAGTATTCCTCTCTCGTAAATTGGAAAAGACACGTTTTTGTGGGAGGACTTTTCCTTTCGGTCACGGTGTGCCATGGTGAAAATTAATGTACCGAATGATTTACAGCTCTATTAATAAAATAGATACATAAAGAGTGACATGGTATTTATTTATCTTATTGAACATTAATTTAAATGAATAAAAAACTCTTTTTCCACCTTGAGGAATGGTTTGGGTTCGCACGTAATATCTTGCGTTTTCATTGAAAAATTGGCCAAAATATACATATAATTCAACACATTTTCATTTTGACTTCTACTCGAACCCAAATGTACGCATAATACTAGATAAATAAAACATGTACTCACGATGTTTATCGTTGATCAATCTATTGTGATTTTTAATGAATACGAGAAAACTCCTCGAACGAAAATACAATATTTCAACGACTTTATGTTGATTACGAATTCCATTTTTAGTCTCTCCAGAGGTTTTGTTAGAATTGATATTTTGCAAAGCATGTGTTCATAATGGTCAGGAAGAATACTATTGTGGTTCATAAATACCATCTACATTGTCAACATCATCAATTTATCTCCAATCGTTTATTTAAAAACAGCTAAGAGATCAATTTAACCTGAATGAAGGCATCACGTTGCCTTGTAATGATGCGTGTGATAATTTTACATTATTTTTTTCACATTTTTGTCATACATTACTGAGATCTAAACGTACCATTACCGAAACACTCCTGTCAAATTAATTACATTTAGAATTCACTCTTTATTAGCTAATTGTTGAAATAAATGATCATTTTAGAGTAACTACAAATAATTTTTATTCAATTTCATAATATTTGAAAGATTATCAAACGCCTACACGCTCGGTAAGAATTGGTTTAGTACATAATTGGAGAATAAATAAATGATTTCCAATTTACGAAATGATCTTTAACACAGAAATAATCTTCTATTCCACGATTAGAATATTCCTATAGAATTTGGAGCTGTTAGGAAAAGATATTCATCAATTTTTTTTATATATTTCATTTCAAATACCTTAAGTATATTTTTAGTATATTATTTTAGTAAGCTAGTAATATAGAAGCTGAACAAATTGCCCCAAAGTCAAAATATCAGCATAGCGGTCGCGTCTATTTTTAGACTGAAGTTTTGGAAATATGTCGTACATGAACCACGAATTTATTTCTGTAGTCGACGGATATGATACAATTAAAAATTTAGACAGAATTAAATTTAATTGCATATAAAATGGTATAAATGTATGTCTACTTATGTAAAATAAAACACTCGTTTCCTTGTCCGACTATCAGCCACGCCCGCGTTGGTTTAGCGTCAACTTATATGCATAAACTGTAAAACAATATTTTACTCTATTTACCGTCTGTGTCAGAAATTATGAAATTTCGTTAAATACATAGTTAAAAATTTGAGGGTGTACCACTCCCTTTAGATTTTTTTTGGGCGCACTGTGTGTTTTAAAAAGGCACACAGCATTTATCGAGAGGCTTTCAATGCGCCGCCTTGACTCCACAAAGATAGTATTAACACTATTTTCTCCCATGAGTTCAACTTGAAAGCTGTGAATTTTTTGGAGGAGGATGATTTTGGCATTAATGTATTAATATTATCGCAATGTTCCATGTTTTTCGGGTTTTTCGTCCAACTGATAGAGAGATGTTTTATCATGGCATGACTTGAGTGGCTTGTCTCCGTCATTTCCGGCGGCGTCTGCAAACTACTTTTTCCAGCTTTGATTGATCGTTCGCTTCCGACGCTCCGCTTACGCTGCAATATAATTCCACCGGCATGCATCCCTCCTTCACCCAAACCATTCTCTTGCCATCCCTGCCGCTAAACTTTTTTGGTGAATCGCTGGAAACACCTCCCAACTCGTGAGAGAGCGTCCCAAGTTCCATTATGCGGAGGGAGGTTCTGAGTGTTTAGCGCCAGCAGGAGATGTTTAAGGTATCT
The DNA here is from genome assembly GCA_037158775.1 of Hetaerina titia. Classification (NCBI taxonomy): domain Eukaryota; kingdom Metazoa; phylum Arthropoda; class Insecta; order Odonata; family Calopterygidae; genus Hetaerina; species Hetaerina titia. The sequence goes on along the minus strand of CM073779.1, from coordinate 63,334,532 downwards.
TGTCGTCAGCGCTTTCTGTAGCTCTTGCTCAAATAGGTTTTCTTCCGTTGGGTGCTTTTCATGACTTATTCCTGATAGTGAGAAAAGAATGATTGGAAGCTCTTCATGTTTTTACATACCTTCATGATTGCGTGCATCGTCTACACTTTGTAAACGAAAATATTACCACGCGTCTAATGTGTATTCCAACAGTATAGTTTCCTAATAAAAACTTGTAGATATTTTTCAGGATTACAGGATTGATTAGGCAACCCAAATTATGGTACCCAAGAAGCTAAGACATACAGCCAGGAGGGGAGATATTGAGGATGAGGAACAGCTATCATAAAAAAGATATCTAAGAAAAGTTGCATTGCATTTATTTTCGTATAAATCAACTAACTATGCTTAACGATGCACCTTTAAGCTAAGCAGCAAAAGTCATGATTATTGACGAATCCAAATAGCATGAGACAGTAGAATTAAATCTCATTGCATCTCAATAACTAATTTATTAATGCAGTGGAAATAACTTTAAATGAAATACATTGCAACCTTCACTGTTTCAATCTTTCGGTGTTGTTTCTCTTGACTATTGGATTAAATAGTTCTGCGGATAATTTCTAGTTAGATTTTTCTACGTTTATTTATTCCCTATGTAACCTGTAAAAAGCTATTTCAAAATTTAGCTGTTGATTATAATCGCAAACTAATTACATTAATTTGAAAAATGGATACTTGATTTCGGCCCCACTGTTTCATATTTTATTGGGAAACATCCAATTTTAAATGAGAAATAAGATAATTGCGCAAATTGTAAAATTTGATAATACTTAATAATTTGGACATTGTACTTAACGCAAGCGAAGTTATATTGGAGATAATGGTTATTTTCACCTAATTTTTTCTAAATGAATAATTTTTATTGTTTTATTTTTCCTTTAAATTTTGATAGTTCTTGAACAAAATGATTAAGAATATCTGACTGATACATAAAGTGACAACGACAGTAATCTCACCTGAGCTTTAAACCGTCCCTGCATTAAGAGTCTATAATTATAATGCCTTCATTCTCTTATCTTACATTAGTCTTTAATATGCAAAAGGTCTTCTCTAAAATCATATTTTATGATAAATTATTATATAAAAATCTTGTTGTGTTAATGCGGCGAGATTCTTCAAAGAATGAGGAGCATAAGAGAAAAGCACTCACATACTAAAGGAAGAGCAGAGTATTAAGCAATATGAAAATGTTTCATCATGAGGTAATGAAAAGTTGAGTGATGAGCATGCTTTCAAAGAGAATAAAGAATTCTTTATGATAATAGCTATTTTCGAGATCCATAAGATTAAACGAAGGGATTGTTTTATTGTTTAAGCTGGGAAGAAATTTAATAGGTTGTATTAGAAAAAGGTAGGCTGATATAAGCGTACAAGTTATTTCAACGGGAAACCACTACCGCTGGGCGAAGCAATAGGAATATAATAATAATAGGGACGACGAGAAAGGCTTTTATCTGAGTAAAAGTCTACTTACGAAATTAGTACTAGTATGATCATAAAGAAGCGATTCATTTGAATTTATACATGAATTCTCCTTTTCTCTGGTTATCTTACGTACAATGTAGGGGGTGCCGAAGGAATGTAGTAATGAGGGAAAAGAAATACTGTGCCACCAAAGAATGAATAGAATAAAAATGGATAGACCGAATAATAAATGTATAACTAGAAGAACGGGTGGATATATAAGCGTATCGATAGTACTTATGCGTAAGAAAAAGGGGAAAATTTAATGGGTACATTCTTCGACAAAAAAGTTTTATAAAACTGTAAATAAAGGATCATAAAGTGATAGCATTGCCCCGGTCAAGTATACTTGTAATAGGAGGAGTAAGTCATGGAGAATTTCGGTAAAAGAACCTTTGAGTGAATGAAAAGGTTGGCTGGACGTAGAATTGTTTGGAGAGCTCGTACAAAATATTCCTCAGATTGATAACCAGTGATGGCGATGCCGATTTTTTTTAGAAAAAATGAAATATCGGCCTCATCCCTTTTCCTTTATATCGTATAAATAACTATTAATTTCGTAAAGAATACTGAAAATGAAAGATCTTGACTTTGCGATGCCTTATTAATTACTGAGTTCTAGAATTTCAAAGATATTTTAATTTTCAGGATTAAATGGGTAAGGGCCATTCTAGCTTATGAAATAAAATTATATTACCGTAAATATTTATTTTAATAAGACACTCGCTTAAGAATATTTATTAGTTGATACAAATGAATTAAATAGCTTTACTCTTACCTTTACATACTACAATATTCATATTTATATGAATACAATACCTACAATATTCATATTTATATGAATACAATACCTACAATATTCATATTTATATGAATTTTAACTTAATATTTAGCTAGGAGTTTTGCAACAATGTGGAGCACCTCAAGGATGTGTGAAAGAATATTTACCCAAGCATGCATACTGATAGATGATTTATCGGTTACATATGTAGCGAAGTATAAACTCGGATGATAATAACGGAAATTTGTAACATTTGTCAAACTTATTAAACACGTACATGCATGAAGTGTGTTCCCTTATCCCTCATGGTAATGCTCTAGGATATTGTTATGTTGAAGTTATTTAGAAATTTCAGACCATTTTGTAAAATCCAGGGGGTATGAATAAACACCTTAGAGTATGCTACAATATTTGTTTTCATACTTCATTATTTGAATGAAATGTTTCCCTCAATCTGCAAATAATATCGTTCACGTGAAATATAAGAATTATTTCCAGAGTTTATATTAACGCATTTAATTACTTACTGAATGATATATAATATCCATTTTCCATTGGTTTTCAGCGGTGCACAATATTTCATATGGAACGAATCAAATTCCACTAATCGCTTTCATAAAGGTAATTGCCGAAACCAAAACTTTTCCCCCGAACTTGCAAAGGGCGTTTGACCTAGTTCACGGATTATTTTCCGATGAAGTTAATTGAAATTTAAAAATGCACTAAAATGCGCATTAACTTCAGTTCACCCCGATGTTCTCATCCTTTTTTTACTTCGTAAAGCGCTTCTGCTTCGAGGAATTTCCTAACTACGAGGAGTGGCTTCGTGCTGGCGAGCCAGATCTCGCTCGCCCGGCGAGACAACGAATGCTTACCAGATGTGAAATCAGAAAAGGATCCATAATACAAGTGGGCTACAGCGCCGATAAACTTTTAGAGCGGCGGCACATGCAATCACGGCCACGAACGGCCGCCCCGCGACCAGGGAGTTTTCGAGAGCGGGATCCCTCAAGAGAAGGTGGATAGACGCAGCCATGTGGAGTTATCCTGAACGTTTTTTGGACTAGTGCATCCGACTAAGCCATTCTGCGGTCACCCAAACGCTAACCCAGTAGGGCATGGCTATTTCCGCGGGAAATCGATGGGACTTTCTTCTTTTTATAATTACGCCAAACCGAAGCGTGGTGCCCTCTCCCTCCCTCATTCCACTACCTGCAACTCGCTCAACCCAATTGGTCCGCTATATTCCCTTGCTGACAATAATTTTAAAAAATCCATTCTTCCTCGGATTAAACACTCGTTTGTTCTGGCAGTTATATCCCCTAGGTTAATTTGCATATTTGCTTAAAATTTCTGGGGATATTTTCAGGAGTTATTGTTCTGTTCAGGTATCCTTCTGTGGGTTTGTTGTTTCTCTTAACATCTATTTTTCTTTTCCTCATCTATTTCCGTTTCCCTACCAGTCATAATAATGGTATAAATATTATATATCAGTTTAAAATCATGTGAGATTCCTGAACATATTTAGCGGTTATAAAACATTTTTTCTAATCTTAAACTAATTTTGGTTGGACATTTCATGGACTATTAAGTGATCCAAGGATGATAGGTGAGTGGTTAAGGTGGAAGACGATTAAGGAAATGAATTCACGCTGTTAGTAATTGCCCATTCATATAATAATTGATGTCATATCAACCATTGATCATTTGTTATTGTTAAAGAGGAAACTTTTCAAATGTTCTTCAAAATGAAGAAAGGTTGAATGAAATGATTAAAATGACAAATATACGAATCAATACTTATTCATCATTCATCAAATTTCCTTCTTTTTAAATTTGTTGGCGGAGGTTGACCAATACTGACAAAGTGAAATTCTAAAATTACATACGCTACCTTTTAAAAATTAAATATAAATGTACAATTTCAGGTTTGTCATATCTAAACACATATTGTTAATCTTATGAGGCATATCCCTTCGATTCCCAAGTTTTTGTGTTAATAGTTCCTGTTGTTTATTTTTCCTCCCATTATTATTTACCTGGTTTATCAGATAATGTTCGTCATCATTATTATGAAGAAATTTATGGAAATATTGCATAGATCGCGCTGTTATTAGAAAAAATATTTTAATTGAACAGTATGTAGAGAAAGAAACTTGGACATGCTTACGACAAGAAATTTAGTTAATTTACAATTGTCTTTTTTCCCTACCCTCTTTGCTAGATATTTGTCATCTGTAATCTAGGGATCTAGGTTTTCTATTAGATCGTCCAAGAGTACGTTTCTTCGCCGCCATGAAGGATAAATATAATATGCTCCACATATCGTATTGCATTGAATGATAACAGGTTCACTCGATTACCCAATTTCCTGGAAGTCACAATTTCTTCCACAGTAAAAGGTATTGGAAATGGAACCCAAGGTGGGCAAATTAACTGAAAGGCTAGATGGGGTTTTGCTCTCTTGATGGTATGTTACTCAACACCCATATTACTCTAAATAAGGTTTTACGAATAAAATGAATTCCTTTTTTTTCAAGTTTTGAATTTTGAACTATTCAAAGAATAGACATTGCGTTTAAAGCATCAACTTGTCTCCACAAAAATATCGTACCTGAATTTTTTAGCTGTAGTATGAACATTGAGAATCGTGCAAAGACCATGTGGAATACGAAGGAATCAAATATCGTGAACAATAGTAGTATTGCGTCGCTCTCCATTGTAAATTGGCGAATATTTGTTCCACCAACGCAAACGTGACCATTTTATAAGGGGCTAATTAATGAATGTTAGAAGGAGTGCGTATTTTTACTAGAATGGACACATAGTGCGTACGACGCAGAGAGAAAAAATATTCTAAATACACCTTCAGGTTTTAAATACATATTTTTTTTACTTGGCGGGTGGCATGCAAACGATCACATCACTCATCTAAATCACTCTCCCTTAATTTGGATAATTAAATGTAAAATATAAATACGAATGTTTGAAATGTCTCCCAATTTAATTTATAAGACTAGACAGGTAGGTTAGTCAATGAATTAATGTCATCCTTCATATGATAAATTAAATAAAAGATACGGTAGTGTTAATTTTTAAGAAATGTTTCTAGATCCCTGTAATTTGTATGATTTTTTTATTTTAATCCATTGCGCAAAAATTAATTTATCACGGTGAATTCTACTAAATTGGGATGTATATCGACCTTTATTTAGCCTGATAACATGCGCCACACACTAAAAAAAGCTTTGATTATTCGACCCCCACCCCTCGGGTTATATTTTGTATTTCCGGGGTCGGATAACCTGCGATTACATCCAATGAAATTTCAAATATGAAGAACCAAGTTTACTGGCTAAAATAAAATAGCATAAATATCGTCAGAAAAAATAATTTTGTTTGACGAACCTTTGGTTATGACCAAAGGGCTTACTTAATGAAGACTATTAGCGAATTCCATTTTGAAATGGATTTTAAAATGTTTTTTCTTATATTCGCGAAAAAAAGTTCATAATTTATGTAACCCATTTATCAGAAGAATGCCGTCTACATAATTTGTTAATGCCATGAAAATAAGGTGAAGTAAAATTACTGACTTCCCACTTGACCGCTCGTATTTCATAAGATACACTAAGGCAAGTGTTACTCATGAATTCTTTAAAGATATGAGTTTCACATCATTAAAACATGGATAGATTTGTTCCAGGACAAGCTCTATGGCTCTCATTGAAAGATCTTGCTTTTCTCTGATAAGATTGATGCAAACCTATTCTATTTTAGTTTAATAATTAAACTATCGAAACACAGTAATCCAGAGATAGAGCGTTGCAGTGCAGACAGGAATCTCTGGTTCGATTTCCGGGTACGCCTTTCGATAACCCTTAGCTCCACCTAAGCTGTGTGGTATTTCGTGTACCACTGTTCCTTGGAAACCGTAGATAGAGAAGCACTGGCCCCCATACCCTGATACGTGAATTTTACATGCCGTCGGGTTGAGTACTAAGTGAACTCTACCATCACCTATGAAACCGACCCACGGTATATTACTGGGTTTGTGATTTAATTGCCTACACGTATACGTATGTGTATTCTCAATTTTCAGAAGTTAATATGTAAGAGGCTTTCTAGGTGACAAACAATATATTTTTGGAAAAATTATATGCAATAAAAATGGCCAAATGCTACAAAACCTTTTGATTTGATTCCGGAGGAGCATTCATCGCGGGAATTCCAGCTTCCTTTTTGTGATGCTATTTGTTAAAGTTTTGTTGTTAGTCACACCCGGTTTTATCTGTTCTAATGCCTTAGAAAGGACCCAGGATTGATTGCTAGCTGAATACTCGTCCTTTAGTTTCTATTGGTATAATTTTAAGTGGTTATATTCATTGGTTGTTATAATTAGATTTTTAAACTCACAATTATGAACGATGATAATCTTAATGAAATAAGCATGTTGGAAGGTAGAATACATTTATTTAAGGCAAATGTAAAAAGATTCAAGATAAATCAGGTGTCAAAGGCCCTCCAAAGTTTCATAATTGAAAATACTTCATTCTTTTAAATAAATCTTCATATTGTCTTTTCCTTTTGCAAAGGATTATCAACGAAGAAAGCGGCCAGTTTCACGATTCTTGGTAAATATTTAAAAAAAAGCCCAGATGATCCCGTGGCATTTCATATTTATAATGGAAAAATACATCATGCCAACACGGCTCTCAAATATAGAGAATGGGTTTCAGAAACATCTTTCTTCCCTTGTCACACTGTCAAGCTAACTTTCTCGGTGTCGGGTTTTTCCTAACGCAGGACCTATGATTTCCGCCTTGCTAGCTCGCCATGAAATTCTCCTCAGATTACATTCACCTCTAACCCCCCATTCTACGTGAACGCAAATGTGGGCGTAAAATATGCATGCCAAGCAGAAGGTACAAGGAGGGCGTGTGCGAGGTGGCGGACGCAATGGTGAACATCCCGCCATAGTGATGGGCACAATGCCCCCAATGGTTTTCCAGCTTCCTTGTTCGTTTCGGCTCAGAGGCATTTCAAGGGGTTTCTTTGTATTTTTACTGGAAACATTAAAGGCTCATGAACTCGAGACAATTTAGAAAGAGAATAAACCTATTGAGTTAACAAAGTTCCTCATTTCCAATTCAGCTTCAAACCAGAAATGGAATATTAGTTTTAATTATGCAACGATTGTTCAAATTACCTGATCATTGTAGTAGGTTGAAAAAATTTCGTCTCACCTTCACTATCAATGCTTTCGCAAACCTATGGCTTGCTTAAATGCTGATAAGTTGATGACTTCATGGGAGAATAAAAAGTGACCTCTATTACTCTCCTGCAGTTGAGTATTATTTAATTAAAACGTATTAGTTAAACATTAATTATTATTAATGAAAAACAGATTCCATAATTCCTTTGCCACACCCACTCTACCCATTAGGTATACCCTACTCTTCTTTTCTTATTTTCGGGATTTTTTTTTGTGATTTTAAACTATAAATTTGACTATGAAAAAATATTTGCAAGATTTGCCTACTAGTGTATTTTCCAACTGATAACATGTAAAGTCAAGAGTGTTGCGACCAAGGCAACATTGAAAAAGATTTTCATTTTCATTATAAGAAACTAGATCTCCATTTGGAGAGCATGAAGAGTACACTCGTTACCATGTTTTCCAGGTAAACCGTTAAACTTATCAGACCGAAGGTCCTTAAATAAAGATAAAAATTTCTCCTACAGCGACTTTCTAACCACCTTTTTATCCGCTAATATAATCCTACCGAGGAGTGGTTTACTGATCTGCACCTATATGCGCAAGAAAAAAGTTTGAAGAAGTTGAAGATCGCAGAACGATGCTGGTGCATAAGTCGTTCGATTCATGTAGGACCAGTTTCAAAACCTTCATTTGAGTCACCTCACATTGTAGACATATACATTTCCATTAAAAGGATTGTATTTTATCATTAATCATCTAAATACTCAGTTAATTTCCCACACTTACTATGTTATTTTAAGAACTTTGTTTCAATCAGGAGTAGCTGTTTTAATTCCAATTGACTTCTTTGAATATTTTCTTCGGACTGTTAAATGTATCTTTAACCTTTAAACTAAACATCAAAAGATGGTGATTTTGTATTATATTATGCCTTTATTCCTATCGCTACGGTTTAATATGTTTAGGCCTCTTCTTTTTAAAGAGTATTAGACCTTTTTTTCAGAACCGAGGGAATTAGCAGCACTGGAAGTCCATCGGTATTTTTCTAGTATAGAAGAAGTAACATTTGATATTTCATGGCTTTTTTTAAAGAAATTTCTGCCTCATTTATTAAACTCCAGAACATCATTATCGATTTTTGGAGCCTCGTGAAAGCTCAGCTCTTTAATATGTGTATCGGCTTCCGATCTCAGCTTAGAGTCTCTCTTGGTAGCTTCAGCATTTTTTCAAACTTTTAATGTACTTTACACTAAGATTATTTTCATATTAAAGTTGCTTTAAATATACTTTCCCTATCATTATTTTATCTTATTTATTGAATAACATTTTCCAATTCTTCTTTAAAATATAAATGTAGCTTAAGCTGTTACCCTAACCAACTTGGCAACTTTTCGGCGGTTTCAAACTTGCTATTTATAATATGGTATTTGAAGACCGCATTATAAATACAATATTATATATGTATGTATATATATATATATATATATATATTGTATACATAAATGCAAATACACACATGCATGCTTATTCATCGAAACAACAGATTTTTTTCCTCTGGTTTGGTTATTGCCCCAGGGTGAAATTGCAACAGGAGCTGTCCACCTCCTACCAAATTCAAAATGATACGTGTAGCCGAGCAATGACAGCACTCCTCTCCAAGCAAGCCATTGTTCCTCTCCATCCCCCAGAGATAATTCACAAAACTATCAACTTGACGCATTGCTCATGGAAAAATTGATTTTTGACTCGCCGATGTTAAAATATTTATAAACCCTGGCTGTTTTTTAACCAAATTACGGAGTATTACCTATTATAAATACTACAGTTGACTGTGTGTACTAATACAATTTATTTAAAGATTGTTTCAGCAATTTGAATAATTTGTACGACATGGAAGTGTGAATGCCTTTTATAAAGGGGGAACATTTCATAGAATCTCGATTTTGGAGGTTTTATTGCTCTCAAACGTTTGGCAATTCAATGCTTTAGCCACGTCTTTTGTCTGAGACTGTGACACCGTGTGAACAAAGGAATGTAGAATAAAAGGATGTTATTATTTTTTAATGAACTCATGTTTTCAGGAGCAGTATTGACGAATGAATGAAACCACGAATGAATGAAAGTCATACATTTGCTTATTCTGTCTGCCAGGGTAATATATGATAGCTCTTTATTGTTTGCTTGAGTTGAGTTACAACCACAATTGACACATCGTGGTTAGTGTGCTAAGGTTAATTTATGATTTTAAAACCCGTGGCTAAAATGTGTATCGTCTGAATGCGATGAGCAATACGTTTACGAGTACTTATGATCTTTCGAAAGATTCATTTTGCTTGATAAAAACAACATATTTAAATATGTACCATTCAGAGAGGTTAAAACGAATAAATAAATAAATGTCCTTTAAATGTGTTTTTTAATTTGAATCCAACATGGCTTTTTGCATTAAAAAGTCATCGAGTTTCCCTAAATCATTTTTTTGAAAAACTACTTACACATTTACAATGAATTCATTTTTTCTTTTCTCACATTTTTTGCGGGATTTTTATCATAAGAAAAATGATAAAGTTTTTATAACGTTCATTAAAAACAATGTATTTTTTTAATATATAGAAACTTAATATTATAATAATAGAAACATAGAAAATACAATATTTTATTAAATGCAACTCTGCGTCAAATATTGTTCGTCCTATTTTAAATTGTATAAATTGCATAAAACAGTTTAAGTGATATTATTCATTCAAATATTTGGTTTCGAACATTTCCTTGTGTGTTGATTACACCGTAGTTTCTGATTAAAAGCAGGGATTTTACTGAGCCCTCAAAGACGTGCCTCTTTATCATTAGATAATTCCGCAGATATAGCAGTAAGCCCTTCGAGAATATTAAGTTTGCCTCCTTGCCGCTTTAGACAATTCTTTGTTTTTGAGATACTCTTTCACACACCTTCACTATTCTTTCTTACGATCTGGTAATAATATAATAATAATAATAATATGAAGCACAGTTAGGATGCATCTCCCTCAAGAACAGTTGTCTTAATGTCAGAGGTTTTGAAATACTACGAAGACAAATATGGATATCCCTTAAAATTGAGGGAGTATTTATACTTGCACAAAACTGCTGTGTGTGCTTTCTTCGATTCAAATATTTAAAGGTTGACTGGACATGAGCCTAGCTGCCTTTTTCGTGGATTTTCGTTTTCCCCACAGAAAAATTGTGCCGAAAGAAAACCGCTACAAAACGCTGGAAAAAGTAGACTAATTTCTGAAGATTTAATTATCTATTATATGTAATTTCGTAGGGAATACTAGGGCTCAAATATACTTGCCACCTTCAGGTTTTTTCAATTTAGATTACAAAGGTTTTTCTCCTCGTGCCAATTTGGTCGAATTAGTTCGGTGTGGAATTCTTCACTTCGTCACCTTATTCACAGCAGACTGTGCCCCCTTGGTATTGTGATCCTTACACTTGGCCATTAGGAATCACGGCTGATAGTCCGAAATAACCTCCTTGATCGGTTAAGGATATTGGGTTTTTTGTCCTTCCAGGCGATCCAAGGAATTTTAATTTATTCGACGCAAGTGCTCGCGGTACGATAACTTCATGTGGTTAAATTTTTGTACAGCCAGTAGTTCGAATATGTTTCCGATATTCTGAGCACTGCAAATATACACCGAATCTGTACTTAATTTCAAATTGGATTTCACCGTGTTAGGGTTAGTCGACCGAATCCGGAGGCGGCAGGAAACAATGGCATTCGGATGGGACCTAATTCCAGTGGAGAAAAACGGAACTGAGTTGGATTCAAGCAGCAATTGTAGTATATTTAGTTTATTTTTTCGTCTTCATTTAGATAAGAATAAAGGAAAAAACTCTAGAAAAAGCACTGTCAGTACTTGGTGTATATTTCCGTTTGTGCTTTGATGATATGGCGAATTTATTCTGGCGATAGATTTTGCAAATATATTCATGTTCCAGGCAATATATCAAATTGTGAACATGTTAAATGATCATAATTATATTTTTTTGCACTTTATATAAGGAAGATGGTTATTTTTTTATTGGAATAAATCACTCAAAATTTTTGGATAAGCGGGTATTTAATCTGTCGTTATTAATGAAGGTATTGTTATTATGGTAGGTTTGAATTATTTAGCGACAAAACCAAAGGCTCCATATTCAATTTTTTTATATTTAAAATTGATACTCTATGTGAATATCTCCGTATTGTGTATAATATAGGTTTTCATAAATAAAGAGCGTGCACTTTTGTACGAATACAGTATATTCAAAATTTCAAAGCTTACATTTCAGTGAAGAGAGAAGTGAAACTAATAGCTGCGAGGAAGTAAACGTACAGTGAGATGTTATCCTTATTAATGCCTATATCAATAGGCTATTTTGAGCAAGAGGACCTCTTCTTTTTAAGAATAAGTGAACAACAATCCTAAAACTATAGCGGCAACGGCAAACATTTACATCACACGCCCCCATCTTAATCTGTCCAGCTTAAAACCTAACTTCTAAGGATATTCGAAATAGAGGGAGTGGAATGAATTACTTAAGAGTTAAAAATATTTCCATTTTTGTATGAAAACTTTCTTACCCATTTCTCTTTCATATTAGGCCATCATGGCATGCAATTGACGTATTCGCCAGCTTCGAATATTCACGGTTACATCTAATGAATCCATAGCTTAAATTATTCCAGAGAAAGGCCCCTAGTGACACTGTTTAGTATGCATGACCTGGCCAAGGGTAGTCTGTTAGAGAAGTAACTCTGTTTAAGGACTTCCAAGTCCACACGTCTCTGCTGATGTGATGTGTGAGCATCACTACACTGAACCTTTATTTGTTAAAACATTATTATATTCCCCAGCTGCTGAATAAACAAATTAGAGACCTAGTCATGTACGGTGTAAGTTTGTAAGTGGAGCAGTCATGTGTGCAGTATTGTTATGTTCAGGAACTGCGGTGCCAACTCTGGTCTACTCTCAAAATCATGTTTATTACTGTTGTAAACGAACAAGATACTTTCCAAATTGTAGCTCCCTTTTAAATTTTTCTCTTGACTCACTCTAGTAAATGTTTTAATTTCAAAGATTACACACTAAATATTCTTTCATTTAGTACTCGCAGCGACTGGTTTCAGAGTTCATTTTTTTATACAGAAAAAAGAATATTTTGGTTAAATTTTATTTGATTTACTACCTTATTTCCATGTTCCCTAAGTAGAAAGAATTTGTTATTTTTGCTAAGTTCAAGCATAATTTAAACTGACTTGAGTATTAAATCTGAAGAAGAAAATTTGCATTTTAAATGTAAGAAGGGATATTTAATGATGCATTTGTTATTTTCCGTGAGCAATATATAATTTAACTAAGCATGTTAACAAATATTATATTCGTTAAAATCATTGGTGACTTTAAATCATTGTTGATTAATGTGAAAAGCATTTTATATGTTTTTATGCTTGCGCAATTCAATTGTCTCAGGCTAAATACCAATTCCTTCATATCCTAGAGTACCTGAGGCTTTACAACCAACCATCCCCATGCCAGTACACACCTTCTGTGTACATTGGCCTGGACGAAAATCTAATTTTAGAAGAAATTCAACTTTCCTGAGCGCATAAATTTCGGTGGAAATATAATTACTCTATTTTATATTTTATAGATTTATGTTCCAACTCCCTTCCTTCTCCTAGTCGGAAATAAGACCAAAGGGTGTTTGTAATCGTCTTCATTGTTTTCACGGTTAATAGTCCGATGTTAAGGCCAAAAATTTCTGTTTTCGGACAAAGGCTAAATAAAAAAGGGAACACTTCTTAGATACACATGGTTATTGGGGGAAATCCATAGTAGACAGCTTAAGTGGAAGTAAAGCATTTGGGTGAGAGTTTGAATGCTGAAAAATATGATTGAGGGGAGAACATTAGAAAATCAAGGCAGGGATGGGGATTTTGGGCGGAAAGTAGGGATGCAGACTGTACACGGAATTGGAGAAGGATTATTATAAGCCGGCTTTCTGGTCGTGCCCTGTTAAGCAAGCTTATAAATGTAGCGGTGATCAGTCTCTGGCCATTTTAAATCTATCTTAAACGGCGGACTAACAATAATAATAATTAGGGTTGAATGAAATTTTCGGCAAGGGTTTTAAGCACATCCAACGCGATAAAAACATTTTAGCAAAATAATTTAATGAAATATATATTTGTAAAAAGAGAGTACAAGGGCATTAATATAGAAAAAATGAACCCAAAAGCTAGCTACGCTAGGAGTATTTTTAAATAATCTTGGTTTATTTTGAAAAGTGTGGTTAAAAAGTTATTGACCTTTTATACCTGCCTTAATGACCAGTTATTACTTAAATTACAATAGTTCTTAACTGATTATTCAATACATTTTTCTCTGAATAATTGGTGCATGACCAAATAATATAATTAACTTTCCACCTTTCTTCTTTCCTTCTCTCTTTGCGACTCGTTCCTCCAGTACTTATGTAAAAAGCTTAAGAATATTTCAACTTACGTATTCACCTTATAACGCATAAGATCCCACTCATTGTGGGAATAAAAATAGGTTGTATACAAATTCATAGATTTCTACACAGTATAGCTTATTATATGATGAGTGAAAAATTAATTCTGGGGAAAGCAATTTAATCTCGGCATGGCTAAAATACAGAATATAATCTCAATTCCTTGTGTTGGACACATCTAATGCGTATTGAATGCACCCATCTTGGATCGATCTTTTATGTGAAATAATGCGTATTAAATAAAATTAATGGCATTTCCATGCATTCGCATTCTTATTCTACTGTACTTCACTTGAAGTTAATATTAATGCAATAATCGTATATCAATAGGTTTCTTTGTCGCATGCGTGAAATTATCCAGAGGTTCGGAAATGTCGGAAAGCGGAAATTCGGAAAGCCGAAAGATTAACAGGTTAATGAAAAAACTTAATTTTTGTAACTTATGGCATTGCTTTTGTTGGAACAACTTATAGTATTATATTTCATGTCGTGGAAGAATTGTGGAAAAAAACCTAAAGAAGAACATTGCATCGTTATTCCTCTCGGTTGTCTTATCCTTATTTTCTAGAAAATCATCTCGTCTTTCCCATAAATAATCTCCTCTAATGGAGGCAATTTATTTCTTTTTCCTCGCTTCCATGTACACATAGACTCCAATGATATTGGAAAGTTAAGGTTTCAATCTCTCAAAAAGTCTCCGTGGGAAAATGAAAAAATCGAGAGAAACACTGAGGCCACTGCTCGGAATAGAAATTCTTATAAGCGGACTAATTTATAAAATATTTATCTAAGACTTTTCATACACTATTTTATCCACCTTATTAGTTCCTCCATTGTGCTGCTAGATTGAGATGAGAAAAAAGCCTACCTTGCTTTTTCATTTCCGCATTTTAGAACCAGTGGGTCAAAAAACCAAAATTAACTAATGCAATAGAGTTCATTTTTCAATGTAATATTATCCCGTGCGCATAGTTGTATTTTTTATTTCAATTTTTTGGTGATATTTTATATTTAAATACCTGTTTGAATAACTGTCATTTGAATATCTGCTTTCGAAAAGAAATTAATAGGTTTCCAAATAAATAAATTTGGAAATCACTAAATATTTCAAGCGCTTCCACCGAGGAATAGAAAATGGTTGTCAGGTGGCTTCGAACGTAATAGAATATTAGTAAATTTAACCTATGATTTGCATTAGAATCCTCATTTCTATTGGATATAAATTTACAATCCTTGCCTCTGCGTATAACGAGAACGGGGAATATTTCATCAGTTGTTCTCCAAAAGTCAAATTTGTTCAGCTTATGTAGTAAATTTTGAAGTTTCATGCAGGATATAGCTAGTATATAAGTGAATAATACATTTAGAAATATTGAGAAGATGCCATTCAGCCCCTTAACGTGCCATTAATGTGCCCCTAAATGTGCCATAATGACCTTTGCATTGTGCCAATGCAAAGGTCATTAAAAAATAACACGTTCAGCTTGAGCATGAGCCTCGTTTGCGTTTAAATTTCGTCACAGTTTAACCAAGTATTAAAGATAACATTTAGTTTGATCAGTAATTCATTAAAATATTTCATGGCCAACGAAATTGTTAGAAATGGTCAATGCTGTTAAAAAGTATTATAACGGCCACTTTGGAGTGTCGAAATATTCTTTCATATAATACAAATCGGTAACATCGTATATGCATACATTTTAGACAGTGTTCCACATGTTGAAGGCTATCCCTAGAATGTACTTCTGACGATTTTATAAGTATATCTCATTCAATTTCACCCATGGGCTCTAACCCCTGCACACACCCATGGAAAAGCCCAACCTATGCACGTAGTCGTGGCGCGAACTTGATTGCGTAACTTCCTTACGAGCGAGCTCCTTCCTTAGGAACTGCTCACCCGATTACGCCGCCTACGAACAATTTGATTCCTCGTACTTCTCAGCCCGCCTCGCCTTCTCGGCCTTTTCCCGGCACATGGGTCACAACCGCCCCGCTACAGCCTCGGGCCCCGCTCTCCTGCCGCGGCCCGCTTTTACAGGGGCTTCTAGCGAGAGTGTGGGGCGTCACGTGGGGTGGAGGAAAGTGGCGGCTCTACTAGGGGGCGAGAGGGTATGGATCCCACGGGGGATCCCTAGGGAAGAGACCTCTTCGCCTCCCCTTACCTCATGTCCCCCCCAGAAAATGTTCCCAAGAGCGCACGTCGTCTGCGGCCACGCCTCACGTAAGGCCGACAATCGGACATGGAATTCCCCCTGGCCTCAAGCCACCCGACCCAAGTTGAGGCCCTCCTGAAGCCCATGACCCACGTTATCCCTCCACCCACCTCGGAGCCGCTTGGGAAAGGAGAAGTGCGCGGAGGGCGAGGAGGAAGAGGAGAGTTGATAAGAGGGGCAATGTGTGGGAAGAAGCGGTAGATAGCGTGTGTGGAGTTCTCGAGTGGCCGTAGAAGGAAAAGAGAGATATGTGTGTGGTCTGGGTTGCACAGCATGGGAAAGAGGAGACTCTTAGGATGACGGCCTCGGAAGTATGAGCTAAGTAATGGTGTCGAAGGAGCGTGGAGAAGTTACCGAGGACCGTGAAAATGGCGAAATACTTTGAGTTTTTTGACAGAGCTGTATCCTATTATAAGTTGGGTGAACGGAACCGCGATCTTCAACTCGGGTTGGACGACAACTATGCTTGCTAAGTTTTCGGACTGCATGCTCGTTAAACGGCCTCGCTCCGTCCACTGTATGTGACGATCCAATTTTTATTCAAGTTTGGGCCTGTCGTGCAAGCTGTGAAGCTAGAAGTAATTCAGAGAAGAGGTCATTTAAAGCGATGGCAACCAGGAACTAAACGTAAGTACTATGTAGGTACTAGTATGACTCAGACTATAAATGCTTTCATAATGACGGCACAATTTTTGAATTTTTGTCACCAAAAAGTAGCTCTTTTTATTGAATAGTAGTTGTCTTTCCCTTGATAAATAATTAGTTATCGTCATTGCATCAGCTTCAGTAAATATGGAACTAAAGTGAAAACCATGCACTAGTGATAACATAGAAAAAATTGTTGCAAAGCAATGTTTAAATTGTTTTTAGATGAACGAAGGGTAAAATAGCCGAGCTTTGAATTCGATTGATTGATTTTTTTAAAGCTCAATTTAGGACTCTAAAGAGTTTTCAATATGCCATTTTGTGAATATGTTTTGGATGGCTTATGATGAGTTGCGGAAATGAATTGCTAATTTGGAAAATGCTTGGGGCATGAGATCTCAAATATTCTCAAGCATGTCATTTTATTGCTAGCGATCTGCCCAGCGAGTCAATTAAAGAGGCCTTCTGAAAAGTGAATATCGTTCTGTTTTATGATTTCGTTATTCATTGAAGGATAAAACGGAGAAAAACTAATACGGTGTAAACTTGAACGAAATTCAAAATGGAATTTCTAATGCGTGAAGAATATGAATCATGCCCAACCGAATCATTCCCGTCTCTGTCAACATTACTCGACATTCCTCCTTGGGCCACTTATTTATTTTACTGCGAACAAAAAAAACTCCGTAATTGAAGATATGGAGAGGTAGAAGACGATGGATGTAAACCCAGGGACGGGCATTCCAAAAATAATGGTACGAAATGCGCCACTGAAAATTAGAATAAGACCACAGAATGAAGAAAACGTTAATGACCACAGGCGAACTAAATGGAGGCAGCTGTTGCGTAAAGGACTTTATAAACTAAGTGGATAGGGGATAGAGATGGTACGGTAGCTAGCGTACAGGGTTTTCCGCTGAGGGAGCCCGGGTTCAAAACCTGGAGACAACAAATATTTTTCAGTGGTATCCCGATCCCTACTTGATTTGCTTCGTGTAGAGCACTTTGAATACGCTGACGTCCGTCGGAAGGCAAGTTAAATTGTGGACCCCTTGGCCCCTTTCGAAAAAAGTAGGTTAATGCCGACGCCAGGTTTCTCTCCGACATTCCTTTCCCACTCATCCCTAATGGCGCAAATGGCCTTAGCTGTCGGTCGCCTCCCCGAAAAAAAAACTACTACGGAGTGGACGTTTCCGACCGAGCTTCCATGAATGGAAAACGTTATGTAAGCCTGTGTCAAAAAATGTCGTCCAAAAAAGAAGAGGATTTGATGGTATTCTTTTGGATTGGCCACGATTATAACCACGTGAGTTCGAATGAACGCTTGTCCCCGGTGTGCTCAAATGTACTCGCTCCCCGCGAACATCGCGACGCTCAGAAGGGACAGACTCCTACGGATGGCATTGGCTTTGAGGATGATGGTGGAAGCGGATGTGTGAGGCGGAATCGAGGATGGCTCAAAGCTTGAGAGACGGCTTACTTGGGCTCGACGATCGTCTCGAAAAAGACATAAAATGGCACTTTTTCCCTCTTTAGCTGCATTGAAAGGCAGTCGCTCTAGCGCGGCTGCTACCGCATATACTGATGCGTCAAGTTTTACTGTAGGTCGCGAGCTACGCAAAAGTTAAAAGACCGCCATTTGTCCACTTTCACGTACGCATCTTCTTTAATTTAAAACCTCAATACGCTGCCTGTATACGTCTAATGACTCCCAGTCGATCTGAAAAACCCACCATCAGGTCGTAGCATTTAATGAGACAATAGCAAGAAACGCTCACAATATGTCATTAGCCTGACTTTGAAGGACTGTTTCATCAAACATTTTCTTTAGATTAATCTAAAGATTCCCTCTATGGCACTTATTTTCAATGTTGCTCCACATTCGCAAATAAGCCATTATTTTTGTAATACCTTCGGAACAAACACATTATGTTAACCTGTTAAAATTATTTTGAAAGAGTAACTCTAAGGAACATAAATAACTATTTTGGGCGTCACATACTAACTGTTCCCATTTTAAATGGGTGGTTGTAGTAATGTAGATGAATTTAAAAGAAGAGAAATTGAGTGATCAATTTTGTTCGCCAATGTCGGGGTTCAAAATATTCCAATATGTCAGGTTCTGTACAGCCGTTGAGTGACGAATTACTTTAAATAGTCCATAAAATATCCCATTGTCCCATCGAATTTCAGTCATTAACCTTTATACTGCATTTAGAAGGTATCATAGATCATTTAAAAGTAGTTCACCAATCCCTATGAAGTGTTTTAATTAATTCTTTGACTTTCGTGGTATTTTTTAGAGAAGTTTTAGTCTGATAATTTGTGGAATTCGAGCATGGAATAGCAGTATACAAGGAAGAATCAAAATACTTGTCGTTTCCACAGGGTAGAATTTATTGTTGTCAAATCGTTTCTGGAGTCCAGATGATTTTACAGTGTGGCGAAACAAGTTGACTGAAAAAAATTTATCCTATAGAAACGCTAATTATTTTGGTTCTTCCTATGTGTTATAATTCTTGTTTCGTTGGAAACTTCGTGTTTTCCTTCAGAAATTTATATCTTTCTATTGTTTTCCCAACCCTCTTTAGCTTCTCTAAAAGTGCGTGTGTGTGTTTGTGTGTGTGTGTATATATATATATATATATATATATATATATATATATATATATATATATATATATATATATATAGGTGTATGTGTGTGTATGTATACACATACGAGGGCAGACTGAAAACGAATGCACTTATGCTTGTAGTGCGCGAACTAAAGAACTTACAAAAGCATTCCTGGAGGCATATGGAAGTAACATTCTCCCTAAAAACGTTAAGGATCATTGTATTCATCCAGTGTATATGAAAAAGCGGAACATGGAGACGTGTTCTAGTGCTATGACAGTGAAATTTAAACAGCGTTCTGTTGTTGAATATTCAGCTGCTGAATTAGTGAGTGCTACTGCGATTCACCGTAGTTTAAAGGCTGTTATGGTGACGATGCTGTTGATAGGTCTACTTAAATATCGATGAATAATTAAATATCTTGGTTGTGAGCCTGGAAAAGTCATAATTGTTGATAAAACACGCAGCGGACGGCCGATCACTGCCAACAGACTTGTTCGCAAACTTGTCGAAGATTTGATTTAAAATGACCGGCGAATCTCTCAAAAGCGTACCACAAACCATATTGGAATGGTCTCACAGATGAGAACAAACAGCGTCGATTGGATTGCTGTAAGGAACTTTTGCAGCGCTACCGTGACGAAGGAGACGACTCCTTTGGTTTTTGTGACGGGGGACGAGTCATGGGTCCATCATTACGACCCGGAAGAGAAAAGAAAAAGCCCTGAATATCGGCATTCGTCTCTCCTCTGGTGTAAATGTTCAAAAGACAATCATCCGCCAAAAAAAACTTCTTTTGACGGTGTTTTGGGATGCTAACCGATTTTATGTGACCAATTTTCTACAACCGGGGGCAATGGTAAGTTATTCTCAGTATATACAGACTATGAAACAACTCAGACGTCGAGTTTGTTGTGTAAAAGGTAGCCTGGCGCCAAAAATCTTGCATTATGACAATGCTCGTCCACACACCTTGCGCGCAACTGCAGAGGCTCTGCGAAACCTGAAATTTAAATCGATTCCACACCCTCCTCATTCCCCCGTTCTTGCACCTTGTAATTTTTATTTTTCCCCTCAACTCAACAGACACCTCAAGTGTAATCATTACACCTTGGAAGAGGAGGTAAAGACAGCTGTGATGTCCTGGATTAGAGAAAAGTCGGAAGTTTTTCAGTGACGAAACGAAAAAAATCGTTAAACGATAGGAGAAACGAGTTCACCTCTACGGTGACTATGTTGAATATAGATATATGATTTTGAAACTTAATAATTGTTTCTTAATGTACTCTTTTCCCGATCGTGTCATTTGTTTTGTTCGGGCTCTGCAAGCATTTGTGTGTAACACTTCAGCCTACCCTCGTGTGTGTGTGTGTCTGTGTGATTACACACAGATATATATATATATATATATATATATAACTTTTGGACGGCACAATAGAACACAGAATAAAACAGATAACACGTAAAAGGACACTCACACTGTAGATGATTTAAGCTTTCGGCCTACTCCGAGGTCTTCTTCAGGTCAGACTCTGACCTGAAGAAGACCTCGGAGTAGGCCGAAAGCTTAAATCATCTACAGTATGAGTGTCCTTTTACGTGTTATCTGTTTTATTCTGTGTTCTATTGTGCCGTCCAAATTTATATTGCTCTCGTGAGTACTTCCGCATCATTCATATATATATATATATATATATATATATATATATATATATATATATATATATATATATATATATATTTAGCAGGTAGAAAAGTTGACGAATCTCGGTGGTGTTTTGGACCAACACGGTCAAAGAATTAGGGACGTAAGGAGAAGAATTGCGCAAGGCAAATAGGCTTTCAACAGGAGGGGTAGTTGATGACGGAGACGTTGTGTAGGGAGTTAAAGAAAGACTCGTTAAAACTTTGATATGGAACGTAGCTATGTACGGGGACGTGGTCATTGAAGCAAGAGGGTAGACGTAGACTGGAGGCTTTTGAGATGTGCGTGCGGAGAACAATGGAGAAGGTGAAAAATGGATGAATGGCGAATTGAGTGGCAAGGGGATGTTGAATACGGTAATAGAGGGGAGAATGTTAGGCAAACGAGGAAAGGGTAGGAACAGGATAGGGATGTTGGACGGGATGAATGGAGGAAGGAAGCACACAGATATGAAGAGGGACCTGATGTAGAGTATTTTGCTCAATTGTGTTTTGGTTGGAGTCGCAACATATTTATGTTATAGTTGTGTGCACCCAAAATCCTACCTTAACCGGTAGATTGCCTAAAAAGGTGCGGTAACATAACTTCATTTTCTTCTGTGCAAATTGAAGTGATAATTTTGTTGCCACACCCTGCAGGAGAAAACCATTTAAGAACCGTTCCCTTAGGACTAATATTCGTTTAGTTAAGGCTTTGAAGTTTAATTTTAAGTACAATGAAAGAGCGTTACTTTTTATATTTATTATCTAAATTTAAAAAAATATTGGGATTAATTTGTGTCATATGTCCTATATTTTACTTCTCATATGCTGCCGCTAATTTTCAGCTAAACACTTCTTTTTACCCATTGAAACACTTTAAATTCCGAGAAGTTAGATTAGAAGTGGAAGGCAAGTTTTCATTATTTTTTTAACGCTAATTCAAAATGAGATATGGTTTATGATGGAATAACTCTGTTTTTGTATTTCTACGCCATACTACAAGTTGAAAATATAAATGAGGTGAAGGCAGTATTTGTCTTTTATTTCGTGGGCTGGTTGCTATATAGGTTACTAGTGGGAGGAAAGTTGAAGCAAATTGGAATGAGTGCTTATATTTTCTTATATTTAAAAGAGGAACCCCATCTTAAATTTAACGTTCCACTGAGTCATCCCCTTGAATTAAGTCAAATTGCAGCCTTCGTCACAAATGGATCCCGTTCCTCCTTACTTTTGCGTTTTTCATACCATCTCCGACCAAAACCTTCCTGGTGGTGAGTACTGGCAAGTAGCCAGTGGGGAAAACACGCGAACCATTTTATACCTTCACGAGGTTTTACAAACTTCCGCGTGAGCCAGAACTTGCTTCGTTTCCGAAAACAATTGGATTTGATCTCTTGAGATGTGTTTCGGATCCCTTTTGACGACAGAAAATTCTGCAGAACAAAAGGGCTTCGTGATAGACTCCGTTAACACTTTTTCCATCCCTAGACCAAGAGGGAGGCGAGGGATTTGGAGGAGGTGGCTGGAAAGTCCTGATAGAGTGGTGGTGGGATTGGAGGATGGAGGTGAGAGGGGGTTAGTCGCCTCGAAGCTCTCAACCCCCATCTCCGTCGGTCCAGAGGTTTTCGAGACCGGGCGCCTTGGAGGGGTGCCCTAGATTACGGCCGGGGAGAGACGGCTTAAGGCATTCGATGGCAAGACGAGAGAGGTGTGGAGGAGAGGGTCGAGTCTGGGGAGGGGGAGTGGGTGAGAAAGAGTAGAACGCGACGGCATTGGGCGCCAGCGTTGGAAGGCGAGGAGGAGATGTAGCCCTGAGCACTATTGACTCTCATCCCACCCTCCAGAACATCCTTTTCAGTCGGAACATTGACATTCAGACCCGCTCCCTATGAATACCGTTGGGTGATAAGGTGAGGGGGAGTCTATGTCAGAAGAGGCCTGGGACCGAACAAAGGTAACTCCGGCGAGCGTTGCGGATTGAAATTGAAACGAGGGACACAGGGTAAAAGGAGAGGGCTATGGGGAGAGAGTGTGAGTGTAGGTGCCTGGGAAGAGGGTTGCTGGAGGGTTCTGGTGGTTGGGGGCTCGAGGAACCTTGCAAAGTGTGCGGGTGGGGAAAGGTCTGTGAGTGGGTTGGCTGGCGAATATCGGCTGCGACGGGCGGCGGCGGGGTTTTCGGGGTCGAGGGAAGTTGGTGGGTTAGCGGACGGGCAGGTTGGGGAAGGACTCTCGGAGATGCCATTTTATGGGAAGGAAAGACTGCGGGATTAATAAACGCGAGTCACATGAGAGGAGTGGACTCAGTGTTTTCTTTTCCGAGGCGTGCATTGGAGTCGCGGAGTGGAGGAATTAATATAATGGATCCGAGGGGTTGGGGATAGAGGAAGAGGGCGCGGAAGGGAATCCGTCCTCGTAATCCGACGACTCTGAGATCTCCTGTCTGCTCCTCGTCCGTGTGGAGAGCGCTTCGTCAGGAAAAGCAAGCATCGTGGCTGAGGGTTGAATCATGAATGAGGTCACTGGAAAATACGCATCGCCAGTTTCTATGAGTGTTTCCGCCTTGTTTGCATTTAGTCCGTAAACCTTTCTTTCACGCCTGCGATAGAATATAAATTAAACTGTCAGATATTACTGGTCATACTCGCGTTTCATTCGCTTCAATCTTTATTGACCCATGTGGGGCGATGCCTCTTCTGAACACTGTCCATACCTTCGGTAGGCCGGCCGAAGGTACGGACCAGAAGCCGGAAGAAAAACCTGGAAGCCTTAAGGCCCCTCAATGTTAATTGCCTATTAAAGATATTTAACTCCATCGTTAAATTTACTGGTGATTGTTGCTCTTAATGATTAATGGTTTTCTGAGCCATTATTACGAGTATTCCATTATTATTGACGTGAAGTAATATTTCGAATATATTTTTATGTCCGGATGAAAACGCGTTTTTGTATCTTTCTAGGGGCACATATTGGTTGATAGTATATGTCAGCTAGAAGGTGTTTAAATATATGAAAGATTTGCTAGTAATTGTAAACCTTTGAATGATTTTTATTTTATGTAATCTGATCATTTTTTGTGGGCAATTTGCATGGAGAAATTATTTATTGCTTTATATAGTCGTGCAGCACGTATTAAACTTCCAATCCCAGACACACTTTTCTTGCACAGAAAATGTGAAGTTACAGTTAAGTTCTCTGAGACATAAGTATCTAAAATTCTAAAATGAATTCCCTTGGTTTGGAAGTTTTTAAATTTTACTGCAATTCATGCAAGCGTAAGAGATAAAGAGCTCGTAAAGCAAAAGAAGCAAATTCATAATATAAGAGTTCAGTCAAATGATATACTATATTCCATGAGAATCCATGAATAAATAAATATTTATTTATATCCAACCGGAATAGTTTCTTGAATCAAGGTCGTTTGACAATCGGATAGGAACATTTACGGCCATGAGAAACAAATCAGGTCAAATAAGCGCGTGAAATCAAGTAAATACGACTCAGAACAATGTATAGCCGTATAGAGCTGCTCTCGCGTGCCTCAAAGGCGAACAAAATTATTCGAGAAAACAAAATCTCTTGCTTTCTAAACCCCGTAGTTCATTTAGCCGGCCTTTTTACTTTGTGGGTGGCGTAGTAGAATTGAGGTCGTTTTTTTTGAGTATTATTAAAAGGATATCTCCAATCACTTACCTTGTGAGAGAGGGAGGCGAAAATTTCTAGGGTTAGGGGACGTCAGAGTCGCGATGGGAGCTCCTTCAAGCAGTGCAGGCGCATTAGCTTGATTAACCTCTCCCTGCGTTTCATATTCGCACGAATCACTTGCGTCACAAAATAAAAGGACTTTGAAAAGTCAGTGTCCCACGGTGTCGGCACGAAATGGGTTCAGCCACGCGATTATTATCCTTTCTAGCGAAGTGATAAATCATAATTTTTAGTACATTGAACATTCTTGTTATTCTTGGTGGTGCAATTCACAGCTCTACCAAATTTTGAAGTGAATTCTTTTATGGGTGTACGTTTAGCAGTTAGGAGAAGGAAAAACAGTGTACCTTAAAAATATACTTCTGTAAATTCCTGTTTCAGTAATTATTCTTTAGAAGCTCAATTCCATTGATAACTAATATCACATTATAAGTCATTAGTAACTTGATCGGAGTTACAAACCAAGTTATGAATTAATGTGTCTCAGTGCCAAGGTGAAGCCATGATGTAGATATTTTAAATTATACCATTGAGCGTTTTATCTTCTTTTCTCGAATGATTCTAATTCCGTTTCTGTTGGCAATGCAATTCTGAAAATTGAGGTTTTTTGCGTACTATACGTATAGCTATCAACCTCTGTTAAAGTGCATGAAAATCCACTTCTCGCAATTATAAGCATTTTTAAATTTAGGTTATTTTTAAATTTGCGAGCAAGGTGTAAGTTTTGTTTGGACGTCAATTTATATATAATATAGATTACAACATTTTAGAAATATGCACTATTTATATTTGAGTGCTATGTAAAATATTTTCTTGCAGCAGAACGTGGACAACCAATTAGGTGAACGAAACGATCGTTTGATCACAACACAAAATTCAAGAACCCTATTAATTGAAAACATATCGTTGATCAGGACATGAAAGATGAAACGAACGGATCTAGATTTAATTCGGGGTTGATTACAAATGCAACTCATGTTATTAGGTGCTAAATATTGTAACCCAAATTAATGGAATGGACGATTTTTTTTACCATCACTCAGTGGTATTTCTTCATAATATATAGTAAATAGAAACAGTATTTCCACAGATAATATTTATTGCCAATCATGGTTTCGCCACTATGTTGTAACATCAACTAATATTATTATGGAATAGCTGTGTGGCTATCTTCTATAACATGAAATGAATTTTTTAAATGTTCTTGAGCTTATCTGCCAAATTTTTCTCATTTTTAATGGATAGCAGTTTTCTTTCATGTAAGGAAGAAAGTGTTTTGTCATTGCCCAGATTCCTTGAATTATGATTATAAGTACCTAAATTCCATTTTTAATAGATTTGAAAGTTTTTAAAATATTTAATATAAAATTCTATCGGCATTTGAATGAATAAAAATGGTTCATTAAAAAAAATAATGTAATGCTAACGCTTTCATATTTTTCTTCATAAGCCTATGCTGAACGCAAAACTTATACAAGGTATAAAGAATGTTTGGAATATCAGAAAAAATAGCAAATTTTTAAATTATTTATGTATGGTTTGTTTAAAAAGTTTCGGGAAAATTGATTTATTCTTGATATACTACTACAATTCCTCAAAATTCTTCCTCTTACATTCTTTGAGTGTCGACACACTTTGGCGACTTTTTTTACGACTCCCAAGGATCTCTGGTAGGCGGATTAGGGAAGGTCTTTAAGAGTACGCATGCCGGCTTCTTCGATGGTACTTAGGTTTCCATGTTGTTGCCCTTTGTTGGAGGATCTCACTCTTTGGAATGAGAAATAGTCTTCTGGTGTCAAGTGGGGACTGAAAGGGGGTTGGGGAATCGTCGCGATACTGTTGCAGAAGGTCTTCGCAAGCAGACACTCGACTCTGCTCTTGGTCGTCCGTCAAGACCTTTGGAATGAGTTTAGCGCAGATCTTTTGCATTGCCACCTTTATAGTGATAACGGTATGTATAGTCATTTTCTCAGTGCCAACACAATCTGCGATTATGTTCACACTTAAACGACGGTCTGAATCCAGCACTTCGCGCACACGTCAGAAAATAATTGTTACTGAAACTTTTTATGCATACCTAGTAACTTCTGTTAGTTATTATTAGAAAATTAATAAATTAACTGTATGTATTATTAACTATCCTTGATCATTTTTTTATATTGTTTTAAATCAGCTATTAAATTGTTTCCTCATTTGGTTAGTCTTTTTAATAAAAGTTGAGTTCCTTTCAATGATGTTTGTCATTTTCAGTTCTATGTACATTATAGTTCCCGAACTGCTGCAGAATTTTATTTGTATTTTCTTCAAAGTAATTTTTATTTAACCTTCATGATAAATGCTATTATGTGTTTAGTAATATTCATAATTACTAACTGAAGCTAAAAAATTAATATTGTAATATGACTTTGAAGTTCAACTCTTTTAGAATCTCATAGCGTAGATGTACAGTAACACGAGGATAATTATGAAAATAGTTCCACATTAGGTAAGACTTAAGTGATAAACACTGCAACACAAAATATTTTTCGCAAAGAAATATTAAAAAAAACATCACATTTCTCTTCATATTTTCTTGTATCAGTCCAAAAATTAACGATTTCTCATCCATGTAGTGATTCAGTTAATGTATATATTACTTAAGTGTCGTGGTTAAATCATATCATCCTCATAGCGAGGAAATCTGTCCAGCCATTGTGGAATAAAAACGTTTGCATGGAGGCCACTATGCCTGTAATACATTAGTAAAAATAAATTAAAGCCAACACTGTAATTTTATTCATCAAATTACCTAATCATATGGGGAGCGTTTGATGAAAACCGGTGTCAAGAGTACCTCTTCGTAGAACACGTATTGTACTTGCATAATTTGTCAAGTTATCTGTAATTAGTTTATATTTATGTTGAAATAGCCATTGGTGTTGAAGGGTAATATGTTATTGACATTTTATGGAAGACTGATATTTTATTTTAATTCACACTGGAAAATCCATCTTACCTCAATATCCTGGCTAATTCCCTGGATCTCTTCTCTGACCGCGACGCACAGATTTCTGAAGGATTTTGAAGATAGTTTCCATTGTTTACGTAGATATTCATGGAAGATGCATGCACGATTGCTCGTTAGACGACTTATAATGATTTATTTTAGTTAATATTTATCTCTTCCTTTTCCTGCCTCCCTTTCTATCAGCATCTTCAAAAAAGTTTTTCAGGCTTTTTACAATTTATAAAATCAAATCTCAATGTTATCCTAACCGCGGAGTAACATTTATTTGCTTGCAAAAAAAGGAATTCATTCAATGTACTTTTTTACGCATTTTACTTCATGTGGCTTAATTATTTGCAAAATTCCACCCGTTTTCCAAAAGTCAAGCAATATTCTTGTTTCGAAATGTACACTTGAAACTGTGGTATATGTCGAAGGATGGAGTCTCATTGGAGCTTCTGTCGTCTTTTCATTTCCACATATGCCCATGTGATCGGAAATTCATGAAAAGGAAACATTTCCATGATAAGGGGATGGGTGTATATCCCGGAGATAGGGATGGAAGAAAGAAAAAAGAGATCTTGCTTAAGGAGTCTGCGCAGGTAGGAAAGGATCCGTTAGTACGCTTTATTGCCTTTGATGAATACTTGATGGCGAACAGTTCCGTCGTGTGTACAAAACGCAGCGGGATACAGTAGCATACGTGCCTCCAGTGGAATACATGGTAGGAATTAAAGATAAAAGAAAATTAACATCTGGTCGTTTAAATCACCATTGAGAAAGAGTTAGATATTTTTCATGATGCAATTTTTCTTGGTTATGACCACATTTCTATTCCCTTTTATCAACAAACAATTGAAGACAAAGTTTCTCTTGTCTTAAAGTTAACCTATAGGGTTTTTTACAAAATGTTGTTCATGATTTCATTCACATATAATATCTAGAAACAATTGTGAGGCAATGTAATTATACCTTTTTGGAGGAAAATAAGAGGTAGCATGCGTACATGTAGATTTGATTAGCTTCCTTTTTTGTTTTTTCCTTGATTTGTTTTTGTATCTACGGGAATCAACTCTGAAGACGCCTATTCCCTGTTTTCAAGTGAGTTAGTATTTTTTTTTACTTTTTCCTTATATAGTTCAAATTTTATTGCCTAATGAAATCGAATTATTTTTTCGGGGATTCCGTGGACTTGTGGGCTTTTACCACCAATTTTATCTTTGAGGCTTTCCATATCTCAATATGACGGTGGTTTTTGGTGGCGACCGGTGTTTCATTTACGGTGTATGGTTGCAAGTTATCACCTACAATGAATACATACTGTGGATGCACCCTACTGCCACTGAGCACAAGAATGGTTTATATGGTATGACGAAAATAAAAATAAATTAACCTGGCTTGGATCACTCATCTATGTCGGATTAAATTCTTTTAACCTCAGACCTGATAATTTTGTGACACATTTACCTCTTGCTAACCTCAATCAAATTCTCAACTTAAGATATCACTGTCACCGTCGTATTAGCAACAGAAGATATTATTTAAATTTTCACCTGTCGATCAAATATTAGCCCCCGGAAAAATCAGCCAATCGGTGATCAGTGAAATCAGAACAGCAATTTCAAAATCTTCCAGCGTCACATTTGGACACAAGTTATCTCCAGAGCAAACAAATAAGCTGCGACGTCCTGAAGAAGAATAATTTTTTTACTGAATTAATATTTCCGATTAGAGAATCTATCCTTGATAATGTGAAAACAACCAGGATCTCCAAACACCAAATTAGGCAAAGATTTACCCTCTACTCACTCCACAAACCGCTGGTGATAAATGTTGATCGGTAGTTATTCGGTCGTTGTTGGTTGTAGTTGTTCTGTCCCTACTCTGTTTCCGGATCGGGCTGGTTATAACCTCCGGTCAAATATTTTGAATACATCCCTTCAGAAAAATTCGGGTTTGGGTCTGTCTGGTAGATGATAACGGAGGCAGTATTGTAGATTTCGTTCTTACCAGGAAAGAAGCTTGGGGAATGAACATCGGTGATGGTGAATTGCCATGAAAGAAATGGAAGGATATAGTCAACAGCCACAGAGAGGCTTCGTAATTTTTATTACTTCATCTCTTAGAAAACAGTGGGGAAAATCTTTCTATTACCCAGGGGGTGAAGTTACCACAATCCCGTTGACTTTAGTTAGAGAAGACTTTACCCAGACGAATTAATAAAATCACCCTTTGCTTGTTCCAAACTTGCATATGGTGTAGAGTTGTTAACGCAAAATAAATATTAAATAAATAAAAGTTCTTATAGCCTCCACTGCTACTTGCCGGGCAAGTGCTCATGAGAATAGAGTATAGTTTCAATTTGGAATAACCGAGTACTTCATGAAAATACGTAATGCAAGCTTCCTGTTTTTCACCAAATACATCCACTTTAGGTTCCTTTTTTGCCTAAATGTGAATTTTCTTAGATGTTACCCTGCTGAAAATTTTTATCTTCAATTATAAATATGTAATACCAGCAATTTTATGTTACTTAATCAGTATTCCTATAATAACGGTTGTGCCATTTAGTCAGTAATAAGTTGACGTGGGGAATGTTACTGTTAATGTGGATTCTTAAAGTATATTCAGCTGAAACATACCTATAATAACAAATGTGAATATATAAATATAACGTGATAACACACCGTGGGAACTAAATATTTGACGGCTGACGTCCTCGGGCAAGTTAATTCGACCCAATGAGTAAGATTTTTTGTTATTATATTTAGCCTTTTTCATTAGCTATAAGGAAGAAGGATGGTTTCTGTATTTTAATGAAGTATTACATACGTTAATAAGTCTGTCATTCAGAAA
The DNA here is from genome assembly GCA_037158775.1 of Hetaerina titia. Taxonomy (NCBI): domain Eukaryota; kingdom Metazoa; phylum Arthropoda; class Insecta; order Odonata; family Calopterygidae; genus Hetaerina; species Hetaerina titia. The sequence continues at coordinate 63,303,768 of CM073779.1, read as the reverse complement.
TTAGGCATCTATATGGAGGATTATTTATTTCTATTTAACGTATCTTCCAGTTCCAATCGAGAATTTGATTAATTCTTCATACACTTTCTATGAAAATCGTTAAAACTATAGGAATTAATCCGCGGTATTCTTACTTTCATAGTGTCCATGTTGCAATGATCGAAAAAATAATTGCAAAAAAGCGATGACCTCTAAGATAAGCACATTTGTCCTATCAAGTTGTAGTGCAGCCATTTATCTTGGGAAGGAGATTTTCCCAGGCCAAACCTAGTGACAATCTTATTTTGAAGCAGGTAAACGCCGCCCACACAGCTTGTAGGTCTTCCGGAAGATAATCACCGCAGTGCGCGTCCTACTTCGTGCTGGAGCCCAAACCTGGAAGCTCCACTTCAATTCCGAATGTGCGGCAAATTGCTTGACCTTAATGGAACCTAATTAAGGGATTATTCCCTTTTGAGCAGAATACCAATGGTAAATTTATAGATTCCTGAGGCCAGGGCGGCTGGTCTCTCTTGTCACGCCTTCAGCGAGTAGTCTGCGTTGGCCCATCGCTTAACCCAGCCACTGAACACACTCGGCATCTTGTTTGAATGGGTTGACTTGGTGGCGCCTTGGAAAGCGGAGGCACAGTATTGGCCCAGTTACTGCATTGTCTAGCGTGGTTATGGCACAAATCGTGAGGGAAATAGCTTTCGACGCTGTTTCCTCAATATTCCATTCAGAATTCAAGCATCATACCAGCTTTGGTATATGGCAGGAAGGCGGTCGATGGCAGTGGCTCTCCTACGATTTTCGTATATTGCACTAGCAGAAGATTGGTTTACTGCCTTTATGGTGAGTATCGTATCAATGATATTTGGTATGAGTTGGTGTTTTTGAATGAACATATGCAATTGTTTTACCTAAATTTAGATGTACTACGAAGGTATATTTATGGAAGATGGTCAATGTATATTTTTTCCCTTGTTACATTGCTAAATTTTCGCCATAATATCACTTGAAAGAGAGTTAATGGCATATAAAATATATTCGTGTCTCATTCGCCATTGATAAGAAAGCTAGAAGATAATTTCGAAAGTCTATAATTGTCGGCATCTAATTTCATTTGCCACATACACCAAATTCATAGCGAATTTTAGGTAGACAAATTTATTATATACATTGTTTACGAATGAAAATACCTGTGTATAAAATTCTGTTTTGATGTAAAATGTTACTTTTTAATAGCTTTAAACTTCATGGTGCCTTTCGATAACCATAAAGTTAATAGCTTGTCGAAATTATCAGCAGTAAATTTACCGTTGCCCTTCAATTACGTTTCGTACTAGCCATAAGCAAACCTGTTCTTTATCTTGGATTAAAAGAAAAACCTTTGCAGCAGTCTATTTTCTGACAAGTAGATTAATTATATTAATTAGTTTGACATTACCAAATCGTCATTTATTCTAGTAGCTACTTTTCATTTTTCATATAAATCTTTTCTAAGGCCCCTTATTAAAGAATTCTGTACTGCAGGAAAAAAATCAAACAAGTTTCCGAATTTGAGTGCATATACTTCCCCTATTCGACTACTCATTTCCTTCTGATATCCATTCACTCGGCTCTTTGTAAATTAAAACCATTTGTAGTTGAATAATTTATCTCTTCTCTTGGATGTGCTTCGCGATAAGAGATGGAGTTTCTAAAGAAGTTCCTGCACTCTATACAGGCAATCTCTTTATTCTCTCTCTGTATTCTGAATTCTTTGTGTTCTGAATTCCATCTGTATATATTTCAGCATCTGTAGCGGTCGTGAATTTCCGAAATATCTTTATTACGTTTTTTGAATGGTTAAATTTCACTTTGGAAAACAAATATTTCCCTCGATCTTCAATATTGACCTTTAGCAAATCATTTGTCACCTAAAAATAAAGACCATTCGATGTCAAAGTCTTTTCTAAAAATTCAACTTAAATTCAGTGGACTTTGTTTGTTGTTAATTATTGATGACTATGCTATTATATTTATTACTCTGAAAAGCATCGTAGTTTTCCAATGTTTTGACAAATATAGAAACGTACAGGATGATCTTGAAGAATTGTGTCGTACAGTGGATGTACAGGTGTCGTACAGGTTAATGTAATGACGTTACAAAATATTTGAGGAAAAATTCTAATTTTTTATGTCACTTCTAGGATATGAGCCAATTGCATAGTGCCTAACAAATAAATTATTACTTAAAAGAACTAGGTTCAATTAGAAAAATACATAGCCGATTTGTTTCAAGTTGTCCAATATTTGTAAAATTAACTAAGGCCTTTTGATTAGTTTTGAATACTCCAGTATACATCGTAGAGCGAGAGATGTAATTGCGATATTTGAGATAACCTGGATTAAATAATATTTTTGGGCATATCCCGTAGTTATTTTAAAGCCAAAATTAAAAACCCCCTTGATATTAATAACCCACAAAATTTAAATGTTGTTTACGATCCTTTTGCGGAAATGACATTAAAATCTCAAAATTTAAAAATTATATTTTTAAAGGATCTGTTTCATTATCCTTTTCCCTTCCTCTTTCACAGTATCTCGCAGCGCGTTATGTGAATTTGGTGCATGCGGGTGAATATGTGTACATAAAATTCTTTTGAAGAGTAGCTCATGTCATAAAGTTAGGTTAAATGTATGTTTGGAATCAGACTCAATATTTTCATCCATTTGAGTACTAATACTCGGGGATGAAATAAACTATTGTGGGACGGGATCAACGGAATGCTACACATAACTAAACTGTAGTATCAAAGCATTGGTTCTATTGATAGAAATTCTCGAAAGAAGCTAAATTTTTTTTCATGTATCCACATTTTTCTGCGGAACATACCATCCTGTGAATTAAAATTTTAAGGAAAACACCATCGGTTGAAGGAATTTCATAGTGGAAAAATTATCAGAAAGGGAAATATTTTTTTAAGGTAATAATTTCAAGAACATACGTCTTTGCAGCTCTATGTGGCATAACACAATCATTTATATATCTGACGCATAGTATGCAAATTATGTTTAGATTATTAGAAAAATATCCTACAAATGGTTTAGAGGAAATAAAGTGCATAATTTTACCTTCAAAAAATAATGATAAGGGACCAGATAGTTGTTAAAGTGAAGCATGTGAACATTGCGCAAGTGCAATAGGTACAAGTAAAAGTCAGCTTTTCGTCCTCGAATTATTTGTTTCAATTCAGCCAATTGACTGTCTATGGGTACCCTTTATGCTGCGAGGTAAACCTCCACCTAAATATTTTGCTTCTGAATTTCCATTCGTGCTGGTTATATTTCATCCTATCGTTGCTTCTTCTCTTTATCTAACAGAAGGAAGATATCCAGCACAATAGATTTAAAACGATTATCGGCTCCTTGCTCGCTACCAGGGCCCTTTTTTTTAAGCCGCAAAACCCGTGGAAATAAATTCTGCCTTGGATAGTGAAAAGAATTCAGGAACGGGGTGGGGGCAGGTTCCAGGGCGTCGGAGAGAGAAGGAGAAGGGGAAGCGGGGATGCGGGAGAAGTTGCGCGATGGCAGGGGGTTGCACAGAATAACAAATCATTCTGCCACGCTCTCCCTTCCCGACCCACCACGCCAGCGGACGCCGAACGTTTCCACTTTCCTTGACTCCTCTCCCTCTCAAAAGCGTACTCCCCTCATTCGCCTTTCGTGGAGGGAAGGTAACACCTCAAACCCTCGCTCCAAGCGCCACCTATCCCCCCTTTTTCTTTCACTTATCTCACAACCGTCATGTTTGTTATCCCCGTGCACTATCAGCCCTTGTTGAATCGCGCCTTTGTCTTCGAACAAGCACTCACGCTTGGTCCCTCCCGCATTCCTAACCCTCTTGGTTTCTTCCAAATTGATCACTACATTTTCCTCCTGCAAACTCCCATACCCCCCCCCGGAGTTCAGCTCTCAACCCCTACTTCACCCACCATCCCTCCCCGTTCTCACACACATATTCGCGCTTAACACATTCCTCCGAAGCCCACCACCCCTCCTCCCTTCCCGACCAGCAAGGCACCTCTTCCTCTCCAAAATCCTGAATACACCGCGCAGGGTGCTTGGATCAACAGAGCCGAATGTGATAATGCAGTTTGACACTCCCCGACTCTTTCCTTCCACTTTTCCTACCCTCCCTCCGATCCCCTAGTTACCCCCACCGTCATGCCTCGCCCCCCCCTCTTAAGTGATTCCTGATAGAAGCGCCCCCAACCTTAAAAAAAACCCCTTCGTAAAATTCTCATACTCTCTTCCCTCACTGGCAATCCGTTGCCTCCCACATGCGCCATCCTTCAACTCCGGCCTCCCTCCGACTTGCCTCCAATGGCCACCCAACCAACCCACCCGACCCCATCTCCAACTCCCTTCACTACACTATCGCCGATTCCCATCCCCTCCCCTACCCGCAAGCCCCAGGCTTTCCGCGGCGCCGTAAAAATCCGTCGCCGCCGGCGTGTGCATGGAGCGTGGGAACGGGGGATGGTTATTTTTTGTTTAATTCAGTCTGTGTTTTTTCTGCAGTTAAAGCGAATAACCCGTGCGAGTGGAGTATCCATTTTAAGGTGGCATGTGTGTGTGTCTATATATATATATATATATATATATATATATATATATATATATATATATATATATATATATATATATATGATTTTATTGAAGTAACACGGAAGTTTTGAATAAAAAACTTAGTAACACACAGCACGAGAACACATAAAAAGAACACTCGCAATAATATCTTGATAATTTCGTCGGACTCGAGCTCCGTCTTCTTCGGAAGATAAGATATGACTCTGAGTATGAGTCATATCTTATCTTCCGAAGAAGACGGAGCTCGAGTCCGTCGAAATTATCAAGATATTATAGTGTGTGTTCTTTTTATGTATATATATATATATATATATATATATATATATATATATACTTGCATAACTTTTGGACGGCACAATATAACACAGAATAAAACAGATAATACGTAAAAGGACACTCACACTGTAGATGATTTGAGCTTTCGACCTACTCCGAGGCATTCTTCAGGTCAGACTGCTACTACTGATATACTGCTACTGCAGACAGCTTCAGCAGTCTGACCTGAAGAAGGCCTCGGAGTAGGCCGAAAGCTCAAATCATCTACCGTGTGAGTGTCCTTTTATGTGTTATCTGTTTTATTCTGTGTTATATTGTGCCGTCCAAAAGTTATATTGCTCTCGTGAGTACTTCCGCATCATCTATATATATATATATATATATATATATATATATATATATATATATATATATATATATATATATATATATATATATATATATATATAATCTTGAAAATGACGCACTCCGGCGACGCACAAACACACAAACACTAGGTTAATAAATATTAAACACACAGAAAAATAAAAGAAGGACACTTACAGTAGATATTTACGTTTCGACGGCACGGCCGTCGTCATCAGAATCAATTCTGATGAATGAATTCTGATTCTGATGACGACGGCCGTGCCGTTGAAACGTAAATATCTACTGTAAGTGTCCTTCTTTTATGTTTCTGTGTGTTTAATATTTATTAACCTAGTGTTTGTGTGTTTATATATATATATATATATATATATATATATATATATATATATATATATATATATATATATATATATATATATATATATATATATATATATATATAAACACACAAACCTTAAAAGGAGTGTTTGTGTGCTGATGTATACATCCACACCTACATATTACACACACCGTCCAAAGAACGAATCCCCGTGTCCATGGTTTTCCGCGGCTCATACTTTCCTTCCTTTTGATGAAATAGACATAGGGGAGTCGAGAATGATGTGGTGATTACCGTATTTTCTTTTTGAATTCTGCGAATGGTGGATGACTCTCAATAGTTTCGCTTACCCATTTTTACCTCGACTTTCACCCGGTAGGAAGTATGCCGTATAATTAATTTGCAAAGTCTCAAAACTAATTGTTTGAAAATGGGTTATTTCTATATTTGTTAAAAAATTGCCGTTCTTTTTCGAATATATATATCCAAGGATTTGCTTGGTATAGATTTTGAAAGCTTACTGCCTTACTGTTCTGAATATTGTCAGGCTATTCCTTTCACTTCGGGAATTGGGCGTCACTGCCAAGCGAGAAGGGGAAACACTGCTTGCCACTGTGAGGTATCGGATTTCGATTGGTGATATATGGCTCTCGGTTCTCTCCCAGTGAGAAGTGAGACTGAGTGATTTTTCAGGGAACAAAGTCTCTTTGGAATGCCAAGGTAAAACTCGAAAAGAACATGTAATGTCACTCAGAATTATTACATCATATACTGTAGATCTGAGGAACTCTGTGTAATAGTCTTGAATACTAACAAATGAGTCAAATTTCAGATCAATCATTATGAAGGGGTTATCACTTTCCGTGGTCAGACAGTCTTCAAATTTTGGCAATGTTACAGGAATACGTAGCCGTAAATTGAGTATAGATGCGATTGATTGGATAAGGACTATTTATTTCAATTTAAAAAAGGAAACCCTTGATCAGTTAAAATTTTGTTCAATTGTTTGCCCTATTTTGTTCATTGTCTACATTATCCATTTAAAAATAATATTATCATATTAGTAATGTTTTTAAGACGCACATATTTATTTGTAAAATAATAGTGTCTTTAACAAATTTTGGACACAAATGGGAATGAATTTCATTCTACTAGAAAACATAAAGGAAGCATAAATTAAGAAAAGGCAGATGGAAAGAGTTAACTAGGAAGGCCATTGATGAACTATGAAAAGCAAGTAATGTGAAGTACCGCTGCAAGTAGCTATTAGGGAATGAAGAAATTGCCAAAGACTAGGATTTTTAGAAATATATGCTAGATATAAATGCAGGTATTGATGATTCTTGATTATGATAGAGCTAAAAGTGATGGTCTGCTAGCATCTTGAGTGGAAATTTCCTTAAGTGACTGGTATATATTACTTGGTGCCTTTGGACACCGCAGTTGGTGCAGGAGAGAAAATATTATTCCTAGCCTCACGTGTAAATTTTCCCCGTCACAATATATAAGTTCCTCCCTTACCTAACGAGGAAACATCTGGGTTGGTTGGTGTTGTTAACCTTAAAGTTTCAGCTAGTTCCGCGGCTGCCGATGTACTCGTACTCCGGCAGGTAGTAAAAACTAGAAGAAATTTACCTAAATGGTAAAAACGATATACCGAAAGTTTGAGACTGCTGGGCCAATTTTTCTTTCCAAGATGCAAGAAAATAGCGCACCAAATGTGCAATATCTTCATCCGGTGCTCAAATAGTGACGACCGTCAAACATTTTCACGCAGAGCGGGACTCCAACTCGTCTCCGGAGAGTATGGCTGGAGTTGCTCTTCTTTAGGTATCTGGCGTAAAGGAAGAAGAATTCCAACGCCTCTCAATTTCACTTTCGGGAAGGGAGGCAGAGGAGAGGAAGAAGAAGAAGAGCGAGAGAGAAGGAGAACCGGTGTTAAATGTAGAATTTTGCGGGACTCCAGGATAAGAGAAATTATTGAGAGTGAATTTGCTTGTGTGCATGTCTGCCTGAGCGTGAGTATATGAAGCTGACTGTCGGCAGAGGTTTAGAACTGAAACTTCCCATCTTCGAGTCGCTGGAATCCGAGGCTGCTCGGGGGGAGGCGGAGTTTGAGGCCTCCTTTGCCCTTAAGGGCCATGCGGCTGAAAAGGTTGGTGCGAGGTTGCCGAGTGGATCCAACGGCGTGTGGAGTAGATGATTGAGCGAGCGAATAGAGAACACACCTGCGCACTCCCTAATTGCTCATTGAATTTGTGAAGTTGTGTCATTCACAGCGGATCGCTTCGATTGGGTGAATTCTAAGCCACGGATCACTCAGGTGTTAGTCCCCCGCAAAGGAGCTAACAATCTTCGTGCCTTGAGTTGGCCCTTCTGTCGTCGATGCCCAGAAAATTAGCGTAGGTTTTGTGAATGACAAGGAAGATGGCTCCGTCTCTGTTCCTCTAATGCTATTCTCATTATTCGAAATCCAATTTTTCATAGTTAAATACACGCAAAATTTGTGGAGAATAATGGGCATCCGTGACACCTAAGACGAGGGAAGAGGAACTCGACAGATAAATGCTTTTAGGAAACTAGTTCACAACCTGGAGTAAAATCCCTGGAATAGGTACCCATCACAATCGTCAAGCCTCCCCTGTAATGGCACAAGATTGAGCTGCTCATCCTTATTAAAATAAAAAATGTTTCAGATCTGAATTTTGTCATCCTATGTTTAGGGTGCCGATAGACTGGATTAATATAGAGTGTCTCCTTCGATTTTCCTTCCCAGATTTTTATTCTCAGTTTATTCTCATACTCTATCAAAAGCACTTTGGATCAATTTCATAAGCCATTAGTGTATTTGCGTTCCTTTTTAGAAATAAATTGTGAATGGGAGCATATGGAGGACATGTTATCTAATACCAGTAGTTACGGATTGTTTGGTGTTTATTTATGTTCTACCTGTGAGTAGAGTAGAGAGCATTCACCGTGGCACTTTGACTGTCCTTACATTTTGAATCTTTCGGAGTATTACTTTAAGAGTAGGTTACTTCCATAATGGTTTGTTCACCACATTTCCCAATTTCACAGTCTGCCGCTAACCTACGCAGTCATCCGTCATCCAAGAAATGACCTAAACTTTACGTCATCTCCATGGCTACTTAAAGTTTCTGGAATTTGAAATGCGATGGGTTCGATCAAAATTATGTATTTTTTCCGGTTTAATACTTTGTTATTCCCCATGTTCATAGGATTTTCTTCCTTATTTCCTTCTGTCTTTATAAGTAATGCAACTATTCATTGGATCATTTTACATACTTTTCTTATCAGTGTATTAATTCCGATGTAGCATACCTTACAACTTGGGGCTCTCCCGATGGAGACTAAACCCCGTGTAATACATTTATATTTTAACATATAGAGTTTAAGCAAACTCACAAGAAAAAATTAGTAACTATGACTAGCTGAAATACATTATGAAGGAAAAGGGTTCAAGCGTGCATTAAAAAGCAAAGAAATCATCCAGCTAGAGTAGCCATCAACTTAAGGACACAAAAAGTTAATAAATTGTCGTGGTTTCCGCACATGAAATTTTGACCATATTAGTTCATTGCTAAATTAATTAGCCAGGCGGCTGTATTTTAGTTACCAGACAAAGACGATAGCTGATACAAATTGTAATTTATCTTTTTGAAGCGTACATAATTAGAGCGGGAAGTCATTTCAAAGAACATAAATAAGCGCGGTGAGAACGTCAGCATTTGGTGTTCATTTTATAGTTGCCATTTTTGGTGGCCCTTGAGCAAAAAAAGATAATTATAAGTTTACAGATTTTTTGTCGCCAAAGAGTCAAATATTTGTCATTCACTCCTCTTAATCGATTAAAACCAGTGAATAAACATTGAAAAACGAGAAGTTAATATCCGGCATCAAAATTCTCAAAAAACGATCTTCAAACAAGTTTTGGAAAAAACATAAATCACCGTTGAAGTTTTTCGTCAATCGAAAATGATGGGACAGAGTTTGTAGCATCTTTGAGGTGTGCTAGCTCCTTTATCCATATCTGTATAGCTATGTTTCATGGCTTGATTGAACTGGAATTGAAAAATACTGGCTTTGGCACTGACATGAATTCTTCTGATTTGAAAAATGAACCCCGTGTAAACATGTAAGCTATAAATTAAAGATGTTACTCCTGACAAAATTTTTATTTTGTTTTCGGAATATTCCATACTAATTCTTGGGAAGCATCTTATTAAGTAGTAATAAGTAGTAGTTATCCACTGAACCATTCTGTATCCCATTTATTTCCACTAATGTTTTCGTGCCGACCAGAGGAAGTAAAAAAGAGTACGCAAGATATTGGAAATTGGATATTGTCTATATCAAGCTAAAATGGATGGCATTAAATTAACATAAAGCGCCTAATAGTTGCCAAATAGAGCATTCACAACGAAGTTTCTCATTTTTACCCCAGAATGGTATACAACCTCCCCCGGTAGACTGTCATCTTGACGTGGTGGAAGGACTTACGGGTTCCGGTGTCCCCTAGAGCTGTGCTGCTAAGAGCAGTGATAATTGTTCCGAACAGGGTCGCACACGCCAAATTGATCGATGGGTAGGAGCCAGAGAAAAGGTAGCCCCCGCTGCGTCTGTGCCTCCACGACACGGAAGCAAACTCATCTGATCTCTGCAGAGTGAACATTTCCCATGATGGTGTCATATTAAAGCAACATCGGAAAATACAGTGGGAAATCAACATTTTTTCCTCATGAAATCATGATGGACGCATGTGATGATGAATCTGCGCGACAACGGGAAACAGAAGGCTTTCGTGTCCGGCGGTGACTGAGAAAAGAATTCCGTCACCATTCCTAATTCTCTACGCTGCCATTATGACAGCAGTAAAATGGAAGGTAAAAGACGGCCGACTGCTGATAGAATAGTAAATTGGTACAAAAAACTTCGTTGAGGACAGAAAAATCATAAAGCATCATTGAAAACATGGGGAGAGGACGAATATAGCAGTGAGGGTAATATGGAATGTTAACAGGGAATAATTGAGTAATAGGTACGGGGTAACGTTTAGCGGAGGTGAAGGCAATAAAATTGGGGTACAATGGCCACAAACAAAAAAATAGGAAGAAGAGTTACAAAAAATCACCCAAATGACCGAATGAATTTAGCAGGGATAGAATCATTTCAAAGAGCTATGTTACCTCCTGGTATTATTAGTTACTAGGCGATGAAGAGCCGAGATAATTATCGTCATTAGCGATGGGTGGGTAATTTGGACGACATCCCACCCAATGAATGGCGTCCTCACTTAACATAGTCGTCATAAAAAAGCTCAAGTAGAGATTAGAATGCCACTGGTAAATCTTGCTATCTTCTAAATTTGAACCCAGGCCTTCAGGTGGGAAGCCAGCAGGTTAACCACTTAACTACATCTACATAAATACCCTGCGAGCCACCAAAAAGGTGTGTGGCAGGGGGTGTAGCACCATGAGGGAATGGTAAGGGTTGAGGGGGTTGGGGGTAAGGTGAGGAAAGGTGGGGGGGAACCTGTAAGAAAGAAAAAAAAAATATATTTACATATCCGCGCGCAGACCTTAACCTGTATATTAATACTTATTGTAATAAACTAAGTCCTGGGGAATTTCGGCTACAAGCATTCTGGTCCCTTTTTGTTCTTGGAAAAAAATGGCATTTTTAACCTGTCAGTCTTGCAGTCTATCTCTCTAGTCTTATATTTGTGATCCCTTCGACCATAATACGTTGAGGTTCGTATTATATCCTTGATGTCATCGGAAAAGGACCCATCTTTAAATGATTTTAATAAGTTTAATCTATATTGTCAACGCCGCTGTGTAAGAGAATCCCAACTTAAATGGTCTAGCAAAGTGGATACGTTGCTGCGTTGGTCATAACAATGTACTATCGATGTCAACTACCTAGGTTCCACTCATTCTTATTCAGATAGTCGTACTGACCGGAGTCATTGTGTTAAAGTATGAAAGAGAATAAGATCAACTAGACAACTCTTCTGTTTATTGGAGAAAAAATTTATGTTGAAGTGGATTTGGGATGTTATAAGCAGGTGTTGGCTGGTCATGGTGAGTCCAAAGGGACCCATTTTTAGATTAGTATGAACCCGTGGTTGGGAGGTTAAGCGCCTTACCAGCCAAAGGTAGTTGGTTGAAAAGTTTCTTTCAAGAAGAGTACAGGAATTGATAGTAGAAATGGAGGGAACAGAATCGCTGTGCAAGGTGCGTAAGGTAATTTCCGTCTATTAATTATTTGAAGAATTTTAATGTAGTTTTTCCGTTTAGTTTTCATTAGCCGTCAGCCCTGGGGTCGAGTTATCTCCTTTAAAATTACATCGAGATTTCCATTTCTCGCTATAGTGTCCCGCTTTGGAATAATGTAAGAGTTTCAAGTATTTCTGTATGCGAAACAATGATTGCGCATCACTTTTCTCTCATCCTTCGGCTTCAAAATGCAATATCCTAGCCATTTATCACCCGAGTGCACGAAGATGACAAGGTAGCAGGGTCATGGCACCTACACCATTCCTCCAACCCCCTTATCTGCCATGTTGGCTGCTATGTGAGCAGATCACTTTGTCTGACATGATAATTTATCCTCTAAGCATATGGATTGGATGTCAAGGAAGGCTTTATACTTTTAAACCAGATTAAACGTTAGTGTATTCACATAAACGATTTCATTCCACGCTCCAATTTCAATGAAATTGGAAGAAATTTTTTGAGTTGCGTTTATCTTTTATTTAAAGCAAATACTTAAGAAATTAACCTTACGAAAATCAGTCTTTATTCATATTAGAGCGTTCCATATTCCTCTGGTTTCGTTCCACGATATATTTTATAAATTTGGTGCTCTTCACCTAACGTTTTTCCAATCGCTTCCAAAAACATGCAAACAAATCTATAACAAAATGAAACGTAATGTTGTTCCGCAGGTGATGTTTTTATGTTAACATAAAGATATCTTCGGTTTTTCTGTATTTCTCATTACTGAATTTTTACTAAGCTTTGCATTACATGATAACTATCAACATGGTATGAGGATCCTTATGTTAACAAAATAAATAATTTCGTCCATTACCATATGGTAATAGTCAATGTTTAAGCGAAATGAATTAGTGGCAGAAATTAATATGCATGATTTAGTGGGTAAATAAAACAAACATCACTCTCAATTTTTTTCTTTGGTAAAGAAAAATCGAACGAGTTCATCCAATCAAATAGGACCAAGATATTCCATAATCGTTATGAATAGGTTTATCAATTTCATTATCTTTTTTAGACCTTTGATATATAAAACACGTTCACTATTTTGGCTGTTTATAACACTTCATTATCAAGGCTATCCTCAGAGGCACCTATAAGTATTACTTAAACCCTATAATTTAGTAGAAAGCTTGCTAGAGACAGTGTAAACTACAGGTAACCTGTACTTGATGCATTATTTTCAATGGGAAACCTAAATTTTACCTGTTTTCCGTCAATGTCCCTACACTTTCTATTTAAAGAGTGCGCTGCGTATTTACACCACTGTTTTGTTAGTGCAATAATTTAATGGAAATTGACAGTGAAGTGAAACGACGCAACATGATTAAAGTATGGTTTGAGAAACTTTAAGTAGCCTTAACTTTAATTAAGTTTTGACATGCCAAAAAAATTAAATACTTTGTAAAATATATAGGTGAATATAAGATGGTAGTGTTTCGATTCCTTTAAATTGGCAATATTGGAAAATTTAAATTTTCTAATGTTGTTTTAAAATTGTTGTTTAATTCTAAGCATCATTACTGATTTCAAAATATTATCATCGCATAAGTGATAAATATTCATGCTGGAAAATTTAACATCAATACAACCCAAATTTATCTTTAATGCAGACGAAATATTTTTAGACTGAAACTATACCTGAATCTGACAGCGAACCAAAGACGTAACTCGACGAACTGTGGCGCCGAATGCAATGGTGTCTCATATATAATGGTGAGCCTGCAAGCAGTTATTCATCTCTGTCTCTTTGCCTGCACATTCAATATAGATATAAATTACGAAACATTTGTAATGCAGTAATTTGTGTGGGTAGCCCTACTCGATATTTCCTTGGCGTCATTTTTGGAATTTCGACTCAAAAACTTTCAAAAACTATTTATGAAGAAACGTTTAAAATGTGCATGTTCGGTTAGTTTCTTTTACTTCAAGTAAATGAGAAATCATGCAATTAATTGAAATTTTTTCAGAAACTACATTGTTCAGGAATAAAAAGGAAATGCTGGCAGCATATGACATTGTTGTGATCTGTGAACATTTTGTATTTATGAATATTGATAATTTGGCATAAATTATAATTAAGGAATCTTGACATAAGAAATTGCTACATTTATTTTATCTGTATTCATTTGCTTTATATCTGGTTAACACTAAATTTTTCAACCATATTATCAACCGTGGCTATCTTTATGTGAATTTGGATGTGTGCCTTTGGCAAGAGCGAGTTTGTTTCGAAACGGTATCATCATTGATCTTAGTTAAACAACATTATCGTTGAAGACGTGTGTGAAACACTAAGTAACTTTTACACTTAGTTGGTCACAGCGAAAATCTCCGAACTTAATACTCTCATGCGTGAAACCTTCACTTTGTCATACCCTGGAGTAATCCCCCTACGGCTGGCCTGAATGCCAAATCAAACGAGCTCAACATTAATTACACAATGAACGAGCCGGACTTGGACCCACACTCGCACCACGCTCCCATTTTCCACGTCGACGAATTGGATTGAAACTTCAAAGAAAATTTGGATAGAGAGGATCCAAGTTAAACCTTGAACCGTAAAGGCTTCAGGAGGAAGTGGAGGAGGGCGCGCGACTCTCAAAATCGCTCGTCTATTGATTGAAACGCAGGGGGCGCGCGATTCCTAAAACCACAATTTCGTGTGAACAGAATCGGAACTCATTATCCCTTTGGCCCACAACCTCCGGGTGTGACACACGGATTGATAAGCGTGGCCCGCCGCGACCTCAGGAGATGGCGAATCGAGCCGGCCGGCCGAGCGCTCCGTCCCGGGGGCGGGCAATGCCCTTCGTGTCTTCGAGGAACCACGAAATGTGGCAAGGACCCCTTCGCCGCCCGCAGGGGGAGTTGGCGAAGGGATGGAAAAGAGAGTGTTACTCCCGACTGAACTCTCATCCATGATCTACTGTGATAGCGAAGAACTTGGTGGCTCTAGTCCTCCGACTCGTATAAGGTCTACGTTTTAGCCTCCTCCGCCATGCTCTTTCTCAAATTTATTTTTTGCGATTATATGTTAATCATAATCTCGCTCATTGAGCTGGGTACTTACCTGGGTATGACGTCAGAGTGTTCAAATGCAAATATACTTGGCAGAAGAGAGCCTATTGAATTCAATTAGGTAAACACAACAGAATCCAGTTATTCCCTTGGAAACATTGATAGGCGTCAACCATAAACGACAATTGAAATACTTTATAAGATGATTGCGTGACATATCAGCACTAGATCTTCCTAAGTTAGAACGGGTGGCATGTCAATAGGAATTATTCATTTACTCGCTTCTTTGATTTCACGACTTAGGCATTACTGAAGTAAAAATACCAATGTATATTTCCACTCATTTTTGTTCGGTACAACTAGTTTCGACGCATCAGCTTCATGTTTGGGTACTATCGAGTGTGCCTGAGAATGACGCCGACGCATCGAAACTAGCCGTAACGAATAAAATTGGGTGAAAAGATCCACTGGTACTTCTACTTCAGTGATATTGGATTTCCACAAAGTTAAGCTTGAAAACATCGACTTTAGTATAAGGTGACTTCAATATATATCTATTTAAACATCAGCGTCAATACTGGAACATTTTTCAAGGACGGTGTGAATTTCCGTTGTGATACGTCGTTAGCTCCTATGCAATTGTTCACAGCGTTGTTTGACATTTGTTTTGTAATGTGGCCTAGACTTTATTGATGCGTTCGTCCCTCCTTCGACGCCAATCCCGACCATCAATCCTCCCTTTAAACCACCATTGTACCTCCAAGGCGGCCCTCACTCACACCCCCTCCCCGGAGACTATTTTAGGACCAAATTAACCTCTCCGACCTTTACATTTCATTGAGCCCTTTTCTGAGGACGCCCTCGGTCCTTCCTTCCTCGTTCAGTCATCTCCGCTCCGAATGAGTGAAATTTGGTAGAGGGAGCTTCGTATGTAGGAATCTACGATCCAGGAAAGGAAAGGTTCCAGGAAGTTTGAATACCTGCTAGGTAGAACGAAATCCGAGGCTAGTTTCTCGGATTAGACCCTACTGCGGCTAATGCGTCGGTGGTACCTGAAGTAGTTTTCGGTTGACCGACGATCATCATTCCAATTTTTCTCCTATTTCGTCCCAAAAGAGTATTTTTTAACACTCAGAGCGGTAGGATATCATCCCAATCAAGTGCGCTTAAGCCCATAGAAGCTTTGTTTCTGTCCACATGATCCGTTCTCTTTTTAATCGAGTAGATTAATAGCCATTTTTAAGATTTTCTTCATAATACTAGCGCAAGACTCGTGATCAATTCCTGAGGGGAATCCTCAGCTTCACACTATCTGTGTGATTTTTCGGATACCTTAAATTCCTGACAATGCGGTGTTCAAGACGCGGTCAAAGAAATACTTTTATACTTGTGATCTGCTCAATTCCGCCCTCCCCACCTATGCTGTGTTCGTCCTTTGTATGTGTTCCTATCCCGTTTTCCTTATATCTATTTCCATGAAAATGAATATATATTCGCCATATGACGGGATTTCATATTTGAATGAATATATTAACCATTAACACAGTATTCAAACCGAAGGTGGGTTGGATGGGTGATGGTAGAGTTCACCCAGTACTGAGCACGACGGCGTGTGAAATTCACACATCAGGTTAGGAAGATCTCTTACCCGAAAAATCACATAGCTTGGGTGGAGCTGCAGGTGCCCAGGGTGCCTTGCCCGGGATCGAACCCGGTTCCTCTGGTCAGTAGTCCAACGCTCTACCCCCTAGACTACCACGACTCACGAATGTAATATATATATATATATATATATATATATATATATATATATATATATATATATATATGCGGGTCGCTGGGGTCTAGTGAGTAGAGCGTTGGACTACTGACCGGAGGGTCTCGGGTTCAATTCCCGGGCAAGGCACTCTGGGCACCTGCAGCTCCACCCAAGCTAGTTGATTTTTCGGGTACCAGATCTTCCTGGGAAACCATAACCGGCACAGGGAAAGGAACTGGCCCCCCTACCAATATAATCATATTGCATTATACAGTCCACTTCTTAAATTCATTAAACCGTTGGCGTCGACCTTCATAATACAGAATTCTGTGGAGAATGTTACCATTAATTATAATCATTGGAATAATCAAGAGTACTCGCGAATCAAATACCGTAACCTGTCTATCAGAGATGATTTCATAGTTAATCTAGTTATTCGCCAGAATACTTGTGAGCAGAAAATGCGACATTTTTTAATAACTTGTAAAAAATGCGTAAAGGCTCAAAGAGCATATTATTAATTAGCATTATTTTGATGATCTGAAGACCTTCTTGGGAAAAAAGAAGCAAAATTTAAAATTCGGAAAATAGGGATATTTTCTAATTCATAAAATAATGCATCGAAACGAAATATCACAGAATCTAAGCGTTTTCCTATTGTTCCCGATATAAGGAAAAAACAAGCAATCAACCCTTATCTAACACCTGAATAAGGATGACTCCAAGGAACTTCCAGGCGGTTCACTTTTCGAGTTCAGTTTCTGTTATTTTTCATTGTTTACGTATTTAACAGTTAGTACGTTTCTGTTTTTATGAGGCAATAATAATAGCGAAATCATAGTTTTCATAAATATACGCCAAATCTAAGTAATGACGTGGTAAACTAGAGAGAGGGACTGCCACAGAATTAATTGATCAGATGAATATTATAATATTGGCATATTTGTCGCCAAATAATGTGAGAAAGGGGATTGCTCTTTGCATAAAATTATGTGGCTCTGAAGGAGCGTAATACATATTTGCCTAATCACTTTTGTTTATTTTAGGAAACGTATTTATATGGAATACAGAAATAGTAACTTTTGTTAGAAAATTTAATATTTTTCCCCTGATTTTAATATTTGCCTACTTTGTCTAATATTAATGCAAAGTTAATTAATTTGATAGCGTGTAAAATAATTCTGTCGTGAATAATAGTCTAGCTAAAATCTGTTCGGTATATGACAGATACCTGCGGAGATCGTTGGACAATTACTTCGTACGTTTATAACATGCCGTGAGGTAATATTCTTTTCCAAAAGGTACTTGGTTATATTAGTATCAACAAATTTACTGGCTACCAATTTTATTCCTTCTCTTTTTATATGCTGTATTTATTTCCTCATTTATAAAATTCATTTATGGGAATCCTTGCTCTAGTTTCACTATATGGGGAATGTATAGTGGAAAAGAAATGAAAGATCATGAGAATATAGTACCCGGAAATTACTCTACCCTTGGATTTTAGTTTCATGTTTTACTGCCCGCTCTGTAGATTATCTCCACCTAGACGTCAGTGGAGAAATTTAAAAACATTTTCACAAAGCGCGAGATATAATTAACCCTCGATGAATGAAATCAAAGTCCACTAAATTAGCCTCATACATTAACGAATGGTCCTAATATGCCCATTTCTGTGATGAACACATTACTTAAGTTTAATTGTGAAGATTATTTATTGCATTTGTTCAGTCGCTCTTATTTAATACGATTTACAGGATTTTTTTCGGTTACCTGAAGAAATTTTACAATGGAATACATAGTTTTAGCTCATTATTTCTCAAGTTAGTTTCTAAAAAATATTGCCAGAGGATCTAGAAGTTTTTCAATATATAAATTAGAGTGGTAATTGGAAATACCCATGGGACAGGAGGGTGACCTCAGGTTTATGATACAGCTTTATTCTGATATTCATTTTGTATTATAGGTAAGGATTAATTTCATAAAGTTCAATATTGCATCATTTTGCCTAATTTCAAATGTTTTATTGTATATATTTGTGTTCTTTCTGGCCAGCCCAGGTGACGGCGAGAAAAGATTGTCTGTAAGCCTAAGGGTCGCGGGTTTCATTCCAGCCTGGGTGTGTTTTTCCTCCACATAGGGCAATGTTTGTATGCTAATGCACATGGAATATTCTGCAAATTACCAAACAATGGATCAAAATATGGGATACCATATTTAATCCTTTACGCTTTCTAGAGTACCAGTCAATATAAGATCACGTTAGAAATAATAATATTTAAGGATATACTTATCACGCTGTGCCAACTGCCACTTTGGCAGAACACAGGGGGTTAGACTGGAGTCAATACACTCGAAATATTATAGTTCACAAAATATATTATCAATTAAATTGAAAATGTCAAAGAAATGTCTCAAATGTATTTAATATCAAGAATATTAATACTTACTGAAATGGATTTCCCTTTAGACTTAAACAATGCGAGTAAAAATGTATGTATCATTCATTAGTTTGGGTTTTTATTTTTTTTTATTCAGTCATGAGGATATCTCAATATAATTTTGTATTAAAGTAGAATATATTTTCAAAGAAAACATATGCAGATTTTTCACAGTACATTTAAATGAAATTTACTCTTTGGCTCGTGTTCTATTTTCTCTATTGGCCTTGGGTAGCAGAGATACATATTATTTAAAAAAAAAACAAAATGTTTCGGATCTGTATCGTAAATAGAGGGAACCGTTCTGTGTAGAATGAAGATATCAGATTTAATATATCCTTTTAAAGCAGATGGTCTAATAAAGTAAAGAACTTAAATAAGCCCTGAGGGTAATATATGTATCAAGAGTGTCTGAAGTTAATTTCTGATGAAGTTCAAGTTTGTGTTCAAGAATCAGAAAAACATCGAAAAATAAAAGACACCGGAAAGGATTTATGAAACCTGATTAAGTATGACAAAGAATTGCTTAGTCCAGTTACGCCCACAAAAAGTTGGAATGCTACGTTAGTTTTATATATTTAAAACCATGATTATTAGTTTATAAATCTCGTTGCAATTAGGCAATTGTCCTGGTGGCAACGGTAACTTACGATGCACGTACATACATACGCAAGAAGAACATATATGAGACAAAATGCTCTCATGTACAATGACACTTAAAGATTACCAACCACACCTTTACCCGACATACATTCACTAGGTTCACACCGCACCAATGCTCCGTCCATCACCGCACTCCGTCTATAATTACGCACTCTTCAATCTCACATACCGTAAAAAATCGCGTACCGTTTAAACATAATCCACGTTTGCAATGCAATTTCTCACGTCATTCACATCAAGTACAAGCAATACTTATATCCAATAGTACAATATTATAATAATCACTGATCAATGAAGTTTATCACCCAGTGCCTGCTTAACACGTATTATTCAAACTCCTAAAATTGAATGGAAAGGACTCAAACAAACCCCCAGGTTCTATTCAATAATAGTATTCTTTAAGAAAGGGTATTTTTTGTTATTTTTTTCGTTCTTATATTTATTTCAAAACCGTGATCGTTTTTTCCCTTAACGTTTGCTTTTTTTATCTCTTTCCATAAAACTTCCCACGCTTTTAAAAATTAAAAATCTCCCGTCATTTTTAAAATTCTATGCATCGCGCCTAATATATTCCTTTGTCTCCTATTTATCAAACTCTCCCGTTTCAGTGTATTCAAAGTTTCCCTCACACTATATGTTCCTTTGTACCTTCCGAGTGCATATCTTGCTGTTTTAATTGAGCTTTTTGTATCTTTTTAGCATGTCTCACTCCATATGAAACCCATGCTATGAATGATTATTCTAGGATAGGACTAACCAGTGCCTTTTATACTTTTTGTTTTGTGGCTTCGCTATTTTCCTTTAAATTTCTCATTACCAAGCTAAGTAGTTTAAATGCCTTTCATGACAAATTATCTACTTGGACTCTTCACCCAATATCCCTAGTTAAGTAAACGCCTAAATATTTGCAATGAGTGCTACTTGGCATTCTATCCCCATAGAGGGTAATAATATCCTTTGGTGCATTCTTTTTATTTGAAAAATGTATATATTTACTATTACTTACATGTGCCAAGCAGCAGGAGAAAACTTTGAAATTGATATCAGTATCCATAAGTAAAGCGTTTAAATAGTAACAAAAGGAAATGAAATTATATTAGAAAGTTTGAAAAACATAGCGTAACATTAATGTACCCTAGAAGACTTGCATACGTCAACGAAACTGAGATTGCTTTGCTGAGTACAGACCAATGATCTCCACTGTTAAATCCGGTGATGGCCGAATGGTTGTTGAAGGAGAAGATAAAATTGTGAATGGGATGTATATTATAATTGGTAGGGTACAGGTTCAAGCTAACATTTTTTATGGAATCAATACAGTTTACGCCTCCTTTTCTTAACCTCACATAAAAAGAAAACCCGTGACACCACAGACTGAAGTCACCTTTTATCATTCCCGCGTACATTTTATCTCTAGAAGAAGGGCATTTGTTAATTGAAATGCAAGAAGACCAAGTAAGTGAGGAGAAAGTTAAATAAATATATTCTCAGGCGTAGATCTTACGTTGTACTGAAAGGCTTGTGGGGAATTATGTTACTTGGGGTCTGAATATAGTATCAAAATTATTTGTTAAATAGAATAAATGAATTTAAATACTTACCAACCAGTAAAAACTAGATTCTCCATTTATGCTGCCTTCTTTTCATCAAGAGTCTTTGTATCAAAATGATTTTAGTGTGGCATTAACTTTCCTTTTTAAAAAGAAATAAATGTATTTTACATTCAAATAAAAGTATATTTCAAACAGAGAAACCGGTCTCTTTTGCGTGGACCTATAATAACATCGCATTAAAAGGGTGAAAACTGTTAAATAAAATGGAAGCAATGTCTGGTGAAGAATTTCAAGGACCAGAGTGACAAAAATAGCTCATATCCTCACATTTTTCTGAAAAACATATATAAAATGGTAGATCTACAACAGATTTTCTCGAGAGTATGTATAAAATGTTGTTGTCAATACATCATGCAACATTTTGTATCAACATTATAGTGAACTCAATGAAACGTCAAATTTACCAAGAGAATGACATAATGATAATTCTCTTAAATAAATAGATTTTAACTAAAATAACAGAACATTGAAGGGACATTATATATATGTAGAAGATAGCATTAATCTCATATGGTAAATGGAGACTTTCATATAAAGTTAATGAATTTATAAAATAGGATTTCTTCCTGTCGCAAAATCAACGCTTTTTCCTGCAAGTAGAATGCAATTGTGGTGATGAAGAATAATAACTAACACGTTTAATAGATGCAGAGTTTAATATTTTTCGGGTTATAATCTAAATAGCTATATTTACAAAGTGGAAATGGACAAAATTATAGTTAAATGTGTATGATAAAAGATTTTGAACTTGCTTCTTATTGTAAGCGTAATTGTTTTCCATTTAATATTTATTGTTAACGTGCTATGATTCTATAAACATCAACATAATGGGATGGTTTTGACAGAGTGGAAAAGACACTCTGGTCAGTGCTTGAAGTGACATCAGTAGGTGAACTGGGGTGCTGATCAAACGAAACCCTCGATTTAAAAAATAAATATGCGTTAAGGCGATACTTTTCAGCTTTAAATTTCTATCGAAAGAATATCTAGTATAGTTACTACTTGAATAATTAGACGAAGACACTATAGACTAAAAATAATTACTTGGGGTATAAATAACATAGATGAGCATTGTAGCATAAGTAAGCAAGGAAGTTGAAAGCAAAGTCAAGAGTTATCTAACAGAAGTTGGTTATAACAGACGTCAGCGCAAGGAACTATGGAGAATAAAAGCGACTGACTTATTCTGAATTGAAATTTGTTTTGACTGCTTTGGGTTTATAATTTATAGAAAGCTACAATTTAAAGTTAATTGATCGTAATTATTAAATAATACCCGACGTACCTATTTTTCCTATTTTTAGGAGTACTATTCAGATTCTCCTTTCTTTAATGAGAAGAAATATTATTATATACAAGAAAAAGATATGATTTGGTACGTTATCATATGATATGATATGACCCCGACTTGTTATATGTTTTCCAAATGATACTTTGACACGGAGTAAGCGACGTCCGTATTTTTTGTCAAAATATCGATTATGTAAGGAAAAAAATGGAAATGGCAGAACTTTTATCTTTATCTTTATAGTGATATAACTGGTATAGGAGAGTGTTACTTAAGCTACTCATCAACTTCCAAGATTGTGAATACTTTTCCACTAACAGATATGTTAAAAGAAACTTGTATGAAAACGGATCATGATTTTTATCAAAAGATAATCAACGCTCATTAAAAACGAATCAGAAAAATGTACTGTCTAGTAAACAAATTGTACACAATTAAATAAGTTTTAAGGTTATTCTCCAAGTGTTAAACGTGAAAACATACTTCATAAGAAGCCATGCCATATTTAGTAACCTTACATATTTTCCTCAGTTTTTATTGTTTTTTAAAGGATTGTTTCATTCAGTTCGTCACCTAAAGTTTCAAATATATTGCTGGTTTAGCCGATATATAAAGAATATAATGGATAAGGTATAAACATAAAGAATGAAGCCAAAAGAGTAAAAACATATTTAATTTGGCTCTCGAATATTATATAGTATTCGTCGATCACTACGTTTGATGTATGTTACAAAAACCCAATAGTTGGAATACTACATGATATAGCATATTGAAATAAAATTTCTCGCAACAAACTACAAGTTTACGTCGGACACTGAAATAAAGGGACACATGATGACAAAATTGACGAGTTCATCAATTTAAATCCATTATTGAGAGGATTTTGCTAACTTATTGCTGATGAAGCGTTTGGCATGGGTTTAACTATTTACCGAAAGTGGAGTTTTCTGTTAACAGAAGTTGCAACGAAAGCTGTGTAGTTAACGGTTCTACCGCACAAGTTTCCAGCCATTCCGTACAATTCAAGGTAGCGCTGGCTGAATTTAAATATTAACTTTACAAGTTTAACTGCTAAACATACTTAAACTGAAAGGAATACTAGAGCAAGGTGTTTCAATTAAAAAAATTAGTTTCCAGGTACTGTTGTGGTTCCATTAAAGATTCTGGAATAGCTCAGCTCACTAGCTTAAACTTGTTTTAATTTTAAATTGGTACATAATAATAACATCATGTCGGGAGAACAGATCTAGCTCAAACACTGAGGAGCATTGAAAATGTGAACAAAATCTTTGAATTTACAGCTAAATCTAGTTGAATACAATTTGCAGTTTCACAAAATAATATGCTAAAAAATTAGAACTGAATTTTTTGTTTTTCCTATGTCATTTTAATAAAAATGCATTATTTTATGCAAACCTAAAAAATTCTAGAAGACCTATTCAAAGGACTCCGAAAGCTTTTATTTAACGCGTTTTTCTATGCTAAATTAAAATGTGTATTTTCCATGAAATGCGGAAAATATACTCATGAATAGACTAGCATGTACCATTGTAAATACGCGTATGACAGAAAAATAAATATATTACCTGTATAATTATGAAAGTAATATTATGGCGAAGGAAATTTAATCATATTATTCGATTTCGATTTGTCTTAAGCAATTTTTTCCATTTTACGTTGATTTAAATATCCATTAATAAAATCAAAACATTTTTGAACGGAATATAATATGATTGATCTTACTCCTAGACTCAATGATCTCTCTTAACTATATAAGTTGGTTGGTCATTGGCCATTTAATGAAAACTTTATCAACTCATAACTTGAGTAAATATCATAGCTCGCCGTGTACACAGTAAATAGCGTCGAAATGTATTTCTAAACCCATGTATTTATGGTATCAGCGACAAAGGGTAGAGTAAAAATTCAGCGATCTATTTTAATCACATTTAATGATATGTCTACTTACCTCAATCTAGAAATCAAAAGTTTTCCCTCTTACAAACTTCAGTAGTTCTGGCTAAATATGGTTATATGATGAAACTGTTTCCAAGTTTTGTAGTGCAGGTAGCTAGAGAAAAGTCCTCATCTTCCTAGTAATGTGAGTGGAGTTTTATTATGATGGCAGGATATTGATGATATTTACGGAAAGATTATGCGTGGCTGATCAAAGTGCGCGACCCAATCCCAGAATTTACTTTCACTTCACAGTGAATGTTGATGTGCAATTTCCATGTAAAAATAGCAATGTTAAATCGTAATTTCACTTTGAAGTTACCACTTCAGAAGCCTTCCTTCCTAAAGTCACATTTTTTTGCCGAGGCGGGTCTGCTCGGAATTCATCCTTGGGAGTCTGAAGGCCGGAATTGCTTGCAGTAGACATTCTCGGCATGGATTTCCGATGAAGGCCTCAGGCTCGCATGAAAGAAAATGATCCACACTCGGGGTGTCCGGCCCACAAGCCTGATGGCCCATAGGAACTGGACGGACGCTCCAGCGGCCTTCTCGAAAGTATGCCCAGCACGGACGCGGAAATGACTCGCATCGCCATCTACTCGTTCCCAATTTTCTTCACCAATCGCCTTCCCTCCGCGCAACTCCTCTGGCTCACGCGGGGTGCCTAATCCAAAAGAGGTGAACTCTGGCACTCGTATTTTCTTTTATGCGAGCTATTACAGGTACAGTGCGCCATTTGAAGGGTTTCCTTTTTTCGGAACCGCGCCTCCTTATAACCCTGTAAATTTTTACGAATGAAAATTTATCGCATAACATTTCCTACCGTCAACGAGCTCGACAACTGCAGTTTACGAAAGACAAAGGAATTTTAAATGGATTTCAAATGGTTTCAAAAAGGGATAACGGTGCCTAAAAAATATCGATATTATTTTTGATGCCTCATTTTCAGTGTACGCACTAGGATCGTCGTATAAGTACAGATACATCGCTACATTTTCAACGATGCATAAAATATATACATTTTTTAGCCTCCTCAATATATGGTTCCTACCAATATTATTTTACGATACTATCGTAATAAAATTTCTTTTCACAAGTCTTCTGACAAGTTAATTAAACGTATTATCATGAAATGCATTTAATCAAGTTTGATTTGCGACTTTTTCTGTTAGGTTTTTAATTAAAAATTTCTCTATTAAATTTAAATCGCCAATTTCTCTTTCCTCCGTCCCCAACTTAAATACAAGTACAACAGAAGAGAGATACCACACCTGCTAGGAATGAATGAATACATTTATCAACCGAGACAGTAACGACTGAATTCCTTCGGAATACTTTTGTTGTCCAGTATATTATCCATTCTGTAATGACGGATGTATCTCTGTGTCATCACGTAGTTGGTGTGCCTAACCTAATTTCATAATTGACATTTTTCTTTGATATGACTTGTCAGACTCAAATCGATAGAAAATTTAGTAAAAATAATTTGGTACTTGGTCCAGTATGACAGAAAATGGTTTCATTTGGATGTTGTCATTTTCGATAAAATCAAATGAAAAACTATTTCAGTCATTATATGCTTGAATAATGTATCTTTATATTGGGGAAAATTCAGTATTTAACAGAATTACAGCTGAGGTCCAAGGCCATCTATTGGAAAATATCTTTGGAAAACAAAAAATAATGAAAGGGTAAATCTCAATGACGCCACGTATCCCACTCGACGCTACATTGAATTATATTTATTTGAAATGAAGATTGTCATTCTCAGCTTCAAATTTACCAGTCACATCATTCGTCATCTTCCATTTATTCATTTTTGGTTTAATATTACGATCAATCTTTCACTTTCCACCTTAATCATGAACTCTATCATCACCTTAAGCCAGATGTGCGTAATCTCACAAGCCTCCAAAGGTTAAAACCTTACAAAAAGAGTGAGCACATATCTCGTGTTCCCATTTATCTCTAGAATCCTCCCTTTCTCACCAAATTTCTTTCTTCATACCATACCGTTGCCGACCCTTCCGTCTCATTGGATGGCCCTTGTCCTTTTCGAGTTCTCCCTCACATTGACGTCGGTCTCAGGGGAAACGAAGTGCTGGGTGGAAAGGATAGAAAGTCTGTCGTTCAGTACCTCTTTCCCCTCACACATTTTAGAAAACCGCTTACGGAAAACATTTTGATTGTCATAACTTTTCCGCAAATGTGCGTCTTGTTTGTATGCTCAATCAATGTGGGGGAGTGCTCTCAGCGTCGGAGGCAGGCAGCCTCGAGTATTGGGAATGGGGGGGAGAATTAGGGGGTGGCAGCTCAAAAGGAGGATTATGCGATCGGGGAGAAGGGGGGGAAGGGACGTAGTGCAGCGGGAGGAGGGCGGGAAATGGAGGGGGAAGGAAATGGGGAGGTACGAGCAGAGGATCAGGAACTAAGGGACCAGACGAGAGATGTATGGTTGGCAGCGCGCTCTTCCATCCAGCTACGAATTATTAATCAGCCGAGGCCCCTGATTTTGTGCGTTCGGTGCAATACGCTCGACTTGACCGAAGCGGTTGGAAATCCCCGAAAATCGATGCTGCTTAGGCAGTTACGCTTTTATCAATATTCCGTTGGGTACCAAAACTCAGATCATCCTTTCTTATTATTTTTAATGGCTGCGAGATGGATGCTTGTGATGATAGGCACTGGATACTGAAATGAATTCCCCTCGTGCTCGGAGGTTCAAAGTTGTTTCATGGAAACGTTGAACATATATATTTGTTTGCTTCTACTAGGTAATTAGCATTTAAACATATCTTTTACCCGTTATATTTTCCGTGTATGGGACTATGATGCCGTGGAAAAAAATGCGGAGGTATATAATTACCCTTTGAAATTTTCTAGCAATAAAAAAACACCTCTTAAAAATATATCTTGTCCATAAAGTTAACTATTGTTTACCCATACTAAAAGATTTTGTACTTTTCCACAGACTTTTAATATAATGAACAACGCGTTTCACCGACTTGCGGCATCGTCAGGTAAAAATTTTTACCTGATGATGCCGCAAGTTGGTGCACACGTTGTACCTCATAATAAAAAAGTATGTGGAAAAGTGTAGTCTTTTATAAGGGATAATAAATGATTGCACAAATTTATGCCTGAAACTGCATAATATAAATATTGTTTCAATTATATGATACAATGTGAGATGTAATACTTTAAATTGACATTAAAAAATGCTTCAAGTTTTATAAAATTCTTGAAAAAATACATTTATTTTCCAAGAAAATACAAATGTTACCTTGGTATTTCATTTAAAATGACCGTTTGACTCATTCTTGGGAACTTTTGTTTTGGGTGCTGTATCACTAACCCATTTTCGACATCGTCATCATATGTCAGTAAGCTTCATGAATTCCGTTTAATAGAAGTAAAAGATATGAACTCCACTTATACTTTAGCGCAAATAATAGCAACACCAGTGAGAGCCATATATGAGGTGACTTGCTACAATCGGGATTATAACTAATTTATATCACCTAAAGGCTATGGATGAGTATCATGCAGAGCACACAGTAGCCGCCAACATTTTCGCCTCTTCCATTTTCCCATCACTAGTAAAAGTAGATACTTAGATCAATAATTTACATTAAATCTCCAGAGAAATCAAGCCCTAGTTCCCCATCAAGCCCTAGTTCGCTTCTTTAAGCTAGAGTCTTGTATATACCTACGTGGTCAGGTCTCAAACATTTAAAGAAGAAGGGCCCTTCTAATGGACTTAGGGAAACTTTGTGCCTTAGGTAATACGGTGGACGGTTTGAGGGAGTAAGGTTATGGGAAAAAACGTCTTCTACGGTGCACTGCGTTCGTACACGTGAGACGTTCTGAGGGGGAATCCAACTGTAGCTCCCCACTTGTGTGTTGAAAGAAGCTCCCGATCGTGAGTGTTGTGCCCATGCATCCAGGTGTTCGGTGTACTCTCTGGAGAGATGCACCGAAAAAAGCTTTCCCCTGGAATAACCTTTCCGGAAAAACTGCCGAGGAATGGGAAAACTTTCAAACTCTAAGCTTGGCGGGCCCTACGAATTCTTTATTTCCCGGTAATGTAATTGAGCATCCCCAGAGGATTATCAGTTGGGAAATTGGTATTGACCAATTGCGTTTCCATTTGATCATTTCTAACTTATTGTGTGGATGATAGCTCTGTTACGGGACTTGAGTAACGAGTGTTTCCTTGGTAGTTTGGAATTTGGAAAAGAGAAAAATGAATATATTCAATACTTAACGTGAAAACATAGAATGAAATCTGAAACACAAAAGACATGACCATTTTTTGCCAAGTAGATAATTTGAGTTCTTCGTATCATAAACCCGTTCGATAAGTTGAGAAACAGGTACCCTCTTCCCAGGGGATCTGGTATACCGTGTGGCTTGTACGTACGTATGGCAGTATACGTAATCAATACATATGGAGGTCGAAAAGTTTTACCAAATTATGAGCATGCACCATCATATAAGACTAATCAAATACATTGGATTGACTCTTTTAAAACGGCCGTAAAATCACAGAATAAGCATAGAATTTCGAAAGACATTAGATACTTTTTGAATGTTTTTACATATCCAACGAATTTGCAGTCATAAATTATTGAATAGGTGCATACAAAAATAACATCTGCGCATAATTATAACATGAATAATACTGCGCTCTATGCCCACGTATGCCTGTATTCATGTAAAACTTTCCCAATATAAATTGTATGTATATTTCAAAACATGCTTAATCCAATAACTACATTTTTAGTATCTTTAGCGTACTTATTTGTTACGAAAGAGATTTAAACATATATAATCTACGGTTATGATGATAAATAATGTGTTGCTCAAATCAATTTCAATAAAATACCATCATTTTAACGTGATACAACTTCCAAATCACATTTTTCCTTGGACCAAAGTTTTCCTTCTGTAAATAAGTGTGAAAATTATTATGAGTTATCAAATATACTAACAGAGGTTTTCTCAGAATCCCTGGATATGTAATTAGTTTCTCAGTCTTGGCATAAGAGAACTTTTCTTAACTAAATCGTAGTATAGACGTGCACAGTAATACCTATATATTGTAATTAATAGTATATATATATATATATATATATATATATATATATAATTCATGCAATGAAAGTAAAAAGCATTTATGTTAATGTTATGACGAAAAAACCAATTTGAATAAGCAGAAACGACAATATATTGATTAATTAAATGAAATTACCTTTGAATTTTAAAGGTTAACGCATACCGTCATTACGGGCAGAGATTTAAAGCATCTGCTATGTTTTCCAAAATATACTTTTATTATGGTAAAATATAGAATTATTTGGATAAACAATCGAGGTAGGAAATATTGAAGATAATATCAATGCATATTAATACTGTCCTTTAACACGAGATATCGTATTGACACCGGCAAAGAGAGTGAAATATAGTAGTTTAGATATTAATGAAGTCAACTGGCGATTAATCTCACCCTGATATTTCGTACATCTGACAAGTTACAATGTGATTCCTCCGTATTTACGAATCACCTGAATCTGCATGTCAATGTAATCTAGCAACAGGAGAGAACCCAAAAGTATTTATCTTATTTAAATTCGAGAATATCAGTTCTAGTTTGACTCGTTAATTCATCAAGATATTTAATTAGACTATCATTAATAGCATAAATTCCTGATATTCAAAGACTACGATTTAAATGTTGAAAAATTTAATATGACGATAAAATTAATAATAGGTAATTTACATTGTTTCCCGGAAGCAGTCAATTGGAGCATAAGTTGCTACCTTTGGAGTGGAGTAAAGTATTTCAACTCATTTTATAAAAGCAAATTTGGCTGCGTTGACAGGATTTGTTAACTGTAATTTTAGAGAGTAAAACTATGTCCACTTCTAAATCATTTGAACTGAATTATTTAGATTTTAATGCGTAACTTTGATGGACTTTAGTTGTCGAATTTTGATGGGCAGTAATACATTTCAAATTACAATCAGCAAGAAATTCTTACCGAAGTTCCGTTGAACCATGGGAAAGAAGAACGAGAGGACGTGAGAAAAGGGAACCACCCATTTTGTCGGTGTATATGGTAACCTGTTAGAAAAACTACCTTATGATTTCGTAATGGGCTGATAGGCTCTTATTTTTGTGGGATAAATTAAGAAATAATCAGCGTTTACGAGCTCAAACAAATGCGCGAACTTAATTTTTTAAGGTAATTATTTATTCATCAATTCAATATTTTGGGAAGTTTTAGATAACTTTATACTGATGAAATCTTACTCAAAGAACTCGTCATCATTTATTGTAATAATTTCTTTACTGATAACAGATGCTTATCAGAATGCCAAGGAGCATAGACTTGAATCCTTTCAGCATATTAGAATACCAGGAAACTGCGGGGGTTGCCGCGACAGTAACTTTTAACGGAGTCATTCGCTAAATGTTTATTACAAGGCAAAAATTTTCCAACGTAAAAATCATTCCCCTCGACCAGTATTCAAAACCTGATCTCTAGATGCCCAGCCGAGGTATTAAGCCAGTTAATCTACGGAGTTCAAAATTTGCACTTGAATGTTATCTTATTTTTTTCAATACCCACCCACGCTCTTTTCTTCAATTCACTATTTTTATGTTATTATAACATCTTCTTAATTACGAAGATTGACAAGATGACACATGCTTTTGTACAGTTATTTATTTTTTTAACAAAACATATGAAATCAAGTTATTTAGCACCGAACCAGGAAAGTAAATCATCATCTTCTAAAGTCAAGGCCTTGTCGTTGCAGACGACGTTGGTCTCTCTCCAATGCCTCTCAATTCAGCTCGTTGTACATTGTCATTAGCACTTTTATATCATCGATACATTTCTTTCGTGGACTTTCTCTTCTTGCATTTTTTGTTATTTTCCCATCCATTATATTTTTATAGGGAGTAGTTAAGTGTGAGAATATGTTCAAACATTTTGATTTTCCTTTTATCCATCTCTGTTATTAGATTTCTCTCCTATTTTAATTTCTCTCAATACTTCTTTGTTGCTTTACCTATCCTCACATCTTGTTCTTTTTATCTCTCTTTAAATCCACATTTCTATTGCTTCCAACCGAGCCTTTTCCCCCTTTCCCAATGTCCAAGTTTGAGAATGAGTATCCAGTGAGTATATTACAGAAAATAGAAATAGATTGGAAGAACAGGAAGCTAATTCCCAACCTGTTCATGCCTCGGGCTGCTCCGGTGCGAGTGGGGGACGAAAAGTACCGATGGGCGGTGTGGTGAAGAGATTTAAGGCAGGGCTTTGTATTAACATCGGTGCTGTTCAATATGATGTGGAGGAAGTGATAAAAGAGGCATGGGAAGGAAGAACTGGAGGTGGGAATGCAATTTGACGGGGAATTTGTAAAATCAGTCAGTTTTCAATTCCACAACTAGCCTAAAAGTGTAAATTATGTCAGTTAGTTCCGCTGAAAACTCTTGCTCTTGTTTGTCAGGTAGCCCAAGTTTACAAGCATTTTTAGTGAAAGAGAAATTCGGTGCTTTTTATGGGATGAGAATCAATATAAATAAGACAAAGGTTATGGTAAAAGAAAAGCTAAGCTTAAAATGAAAATAGGATGCGTTTAAAGTAGAGCAGGTGAAAAATTTACGTATCTCGGAAGAGTTTTGGGACCAAAGTGGACGAAGTAATAGGGTCGTAGGGGGAAGAATTGCACTAGAAAAAGAGGCTTTCACAATGAAGAGGAAGTTGATGGCAGGGACGTTGGGTAATGATGTTAAGAAAATACTCGTCAAAACTTTGATATGGAGCGTAATTATGTACAGTGCGGAAACATGGTCACTGAAGCAGGATGATAGACGTAGATTGGAGGCTTTTGAAATGCTGGTGTGGAGAAGGATGAAGAAGGTGGAACGAACCAAAAGTAAAACAAATGAGGAAGTGCTAGGCATGGTAGGAAAGGAAAGGGGATTATTGGGAGAAATCATAAAGAGGCATGAGAAATGGGTGGAGGACGTATTGATCAGCAGGGGGATGTTGAAGACTGTTATAGAGACTGATGTAGATGGGAGAATGTTAGGTACACGAGGAAGTGGCTGGAATAGGATAGGGATGTTGGACAAGATGAAGTGAGGGAGAAGGTAGACAGAGATGATGTTGGCTTGCTGAAGAATAGGATGTCATAGGTGTGTTTATTAAGAGAAATAATATCTATTTGATTATTTTGTCCATCCGAAAATTACCTAAACCAGTAGATTACCTAATAACGCACCACATATACACATTTGCAAAGTATTTTATAATATCCAATTCCATGTGCTTTTTTTCTAAATATTTTTTTTAAATTTCATATGCCGTTTTCGCCAAAGCTATCCTTGTTTTCACGGCATCTGTTGTCTCTCAAATTACCAGCAATTCAAATGCAGT
Organism: Hetaerina titia; assembly: GCA_037158775.1. Lineage (NCBI taxonomy): Eukaryota > Metazoa > Arthropoda > Insecta > Odonata > Calopterygidae > Hetaerina > Hetaerina titia. The sequence continues at coordinate 63,270,691 of CM073779.1, read as the reverse complement.
ATATCTTTATTTCATTTACCGTTACAAAATTTATTTTCTCCTTTATTGTTTATATAGCCTCTTTATTATATAAGTTAAATAGGCATGGGAAATTGGACTACCTTTTCTAATCTTTGCTTCTTTCTCACATTTCTTAATTTCTATAAAAGTGCTAAAGGAGGTTCTGGTAGAGCTGAAATATGAGTTTCATATGTTTGAAGTCTGTTCCTTACCTCCTCATGGTTTCACACATAGGTTCCCAATCTGCAGTTTCGAAAGTTTTTTTCCTAATCAGTGAAGGTAAGGAAAATTTTGTTGTTTATTTCTAGCCTTCTCTCTAGGATCAGGCGCCGTGTTAGGGTAGCGTCTCTCCTTCCTTTATCTTCAATGAAGCTAAATTTATCTTCTCCAACATTTTCCTCCACTTCATATTTGATTTTGTTCGCTACTGTACTTAAGAGAACCTTGGAAGCATGAGGCAGAATAGCAATTATTCTGTAATTAATGCGTCCAATTGCTTTTCCTCCTTTCGGTATCATAATAGTTTTGCTTTTAGCCAAGTTTTCAGGTATCTCGCCATTTTTATAACATTCATGCACTATTATAACAAGTTTTTATTTCATTTAATTTCCAAAGTTTTTTAATATTCCAGCCGGTGCATTATCCACACCCGTCGTTTTTCCACATTTACCCTTGGGAGAGCATGCTCAATTCTCCTCTTCTTGATTGGGAGCTCACTTTGTGCTCCTGCTTTTTCTCTATATTTGATATTATTTCCTCTTTTACCGATATGTTCGCCATGGTATACCTCCTCTATGTATTATTTTCACCGTTCACACACTTCTTCATTGTCTTCTAGCATCTTTCCCTGTTTGTTATTAACCACTGTTGACCTTATTCTCAGTTGATGATGTAGAGCTTTGATTTTCCGATAAACTAGACCTTATTTTCCAGCTTCGATACGTTCTTCTATTTCCTTCACCCATAGATTTGTCCACCTCTCCTTTTCTTCTCTACATTTATCTGTTATCTTTTCTTTTCTCTCGTGTTTTTTTCCATATCCTTTTTGCTCTAAGCTTATTTCTCTTCTCAGCTAGATTTTAAATATCCTCAGTCATCCTAGTTTTGCGAGCTTTCCATTTTATTCCTACCTAGGACTGAATTCGTCAATCTTACCATCACCAGGAACACAGGAAAATTAGTAAAAATATATCCGAATTGTCTGTTAGTATTTTTAAGCGTGGTTTGCTAGTTTCAGTAGAACTTTAAATAAATCATACCTAATTTTACGTTTATTGGTGTCAGTAGTAGTAAAACATGGTCAATGTTATTTTTTAAATAAACCTAGAACTGTCATCCCTATCCTTCCTTGACTCGTCGATTTAGAAAACCACCTTGAGCCCCATACTATATTCGACTGTTATTCAATTACCTTCATTATTAACTTGTTCAAAAATAATTCAAAAGGCGTCTCACTGGCATATTCTATTAGTGTAAGCGGTTCCATCTACATCTACACAATACCCCGCTAGCCGTCGCAAGGACGTGAGGTAGATGATGGTAGGTCACCAGCCATTCCACATACATTCTCTATATTTCCTCATGCACCTGGCACTCCGCTATCCACCTAAACCGCGTGGAAGGAGAACGATCGAACACCAATCGTGCAACACGCCTACATATATTACGAGTATAACATGGTTAGCAGTTATTCATGTAAACCAGCTCTCCATCGTGTTACACTGAATGGTGGAGTTTTAGAGTAAGTGTCGATAACTTCTCCAATAGCGGTTTATAATTAAGGTTATTATTTTAATAAATATATATATATATATATTGGCTAAGAAAATTTCACAATGGCTGTTTTTCTGTTGTGTATTTAATGGCTGCAGTAAAAAGCTTTTACATTTTCATCAATTTTTCTAGTGAATATATTCATAATTTCTACTTAATGAACAACTAATAGCATAAAAGGCGAGGCTTTTTTCCATCTCAAGCTTTGCCAAAGAAGAAAATATTTGACCTGGGAAAGTTGGCTCCAGGTAAATCCCTCAACAGTTATACCTGCTTGTTTTTAAAAATGAACTGAATCAATGGCTCTCTTTTCCTACCCACAGATGTCCCGGATCCACCCGGCCGTCCTTTGATCACAGGATTCACTTCCCGGATGGTACATCTCTCATGGGCCCCGTCACCCGACGTCCACAACAGCCCTGTCACCCATTACATCATCGAGATGCGGTGAGTGTTCATTTTGCCTTATTTTGCATAAACAAATCTTGCCGTGGGGACTCATCTCCGCTGGTTGCATGAATAGCTTGCGCTGAAATCCCACATATGCTATGTCACAGGGAGGCCTAGAGCTGCGTATTCCCTGCAAAGTATCGGAAAGGAGACGGCCCGGAAATGTGGATATCCATCATTAAGTGGTCAAATGGGATGGGGAAAGTTGGCAAGTGAAACTGTGAATGGGAATAAATTCAATGACTCCGCAGCGAGTATTTTATTCTCTCTCGGGAAGTGGAGCTGCCAGTCGATAATATCTTATTCCAATATTTACCTTTATTTCAAAAGCTCATTCCGTGGACAGAACTCTAGTATTGCTATGTAATAGATTAATATGCAATCAAATTTTTAAAACTTTTGAAGAGTTTCATTTCTGTTTCGTAATTATATCCATGGGATTAAAACTTAGATTCATATTTTTTACTTAAGCGTTACATGGGCATCATTTTTTCCAATAGCATTTGTAGTAATAGCTATGTAATTTTGACAAAACGTTTGTTGAGGATAACGTTAAGGCTAATTTAACGGAATGAATTAAATCTCTTATTGTATGCTGGAAGTATTAACAGAAAACGTGATCCCAAAAACATGTTTAAAAGAAGGGATTTAGCCTTGGGCTGTTTGGAAAGGTATATTTTTGGTCCATTGTATTTCATTCATTTTGTTAAAGTATGACTTCAACCGTATGAAATGTGTTCTTCTCAGTTTAAGGCCTAGAATGAGGTTTTTTTTCATTGAAAATGAGTTTAAGTAAAAGTTCTGCAGAAAACCATAGTTAAATCGCTTAGTTTTTGCTGAGAGCATGGTTATTTAAATGTAATACTTTAGAAAGGGGCACTGTTTTTATTTTGACTATCTTCTTCTAACAATATGCACCAGACCTCATTGAGTATGATTTCTACTGAAACAAAATCAATATTTTACAATTAATCCATCGTGGTTCATCAAAAAATGCGCTTGGGGCCGGATTGTACATTTCTCTGGGACGGTTCCGGCCTGCAAAGAATTTCGCTCTTTGAACTTCTAAAAATAGAAATCCGTGTCTTAATTTTTAGAACTAGGTATATCGTGCATGTACACATCAATTCTTATGGCAAATATAATAAAATAATTGAAGCCTGAGTACTTGGTTTGTAGTTTAAATACTAACGAATAATTTTTTCCTCATAACCTCACGGTGCTGGTCTTTCAGTTGGTCTACCGGTGATATTTAGTGGGCAACGTAGCCACAGAATGGGCATTCTTGACTCTTGTGAGGACAGTTTTATGCTTTGACGTGTTGGTGGGCTTACGAGGATATTAACCCTTCAAGAGCCTCATGCATGACATAGGAGGTTTGGTTATTTTTCTTGTCACATAACATTGGAGCCGTCGCTCTTTCAAATTATCAAAAAAATCCTTCGTGGCATTTTTAAAAATTCAGGTAACATACTAAAAATGAGAAAATATTTCTGTCATCTTGAATACTGACGGAGAATATTAAGCTATTATACTATATTTCCCGACTTTCTTTCCGCTATGAACGTTTGAATAGGAAGTGGTCTGGCGATAGTAGATGATCAATCTTTGCTGTCATAGAATTTACTTGGATTCGTCCTTACAACTTGCTTATTTGTTTTCAAGAGGGTAAAATTCCCACACCCATGTACTCGCCCTTCATAACAGACAAGAGTATGCGTATAATATAAAATATATGTATATATATATATAGACATATACATACACACACTTATATATATATATATATAGATATGTAGATATATACATACACACACACACACACACACATATATATATATATATATATATATATATATATATATATATATAACTTTTGGACGGCACAATATAACACAGAATAAAACAGATAACACGCAAAAGGACACACTGTAGATGATTTGAGCTTTCGGCCTACTCCGAGGCCCTCTTCAGGTCAAACACTGTGTTATATTTTGCCGTCCAAAAGTTAAATTGCTCACGTGAGTACTTCCGCATCATCGATATATATATATATATATATATATATATATATATATATATATATATATATATATATATATGTATGTATAGGATAAAAAACAATAGGACTACAGTAGGGCAAATGATTACTTAGATGTTGATCAGTTTGGGTTTAGAAAGGGGAGAGGTACGCGTGATGCCACTGAAGTAATGGAATCACAAATGAAGAGGAATATAGAATACAATCAGGACGTATTTGAATGTTTTGTAGAATTCGAAAAGGCGTTCGATAGAGGGAAATTGATTTGGCAAAAACTAATTAGTATATTGCAGAACATAGGAATAGATTGGAAGGACATGTGGCCAATCCGCAACCTGAACATATCTCAGATTTCTCAGGTGCGAGTGGGGAATGGAGAGCCCGGATGGGCAGTGTTAGGTAGAGGTGTAAGGCAGGGTTGCCCATTGTTACCGGTGCTGTTCAGCGTATGTGTGGAGGAAATGATTAAAGAGGCATGGGAAGAACTGGAGGTAGGAATGAAAGTCGGAGGGGAATTCGTAAAATCGGTTAGGTTTGCCGATGACCAAGCATTAGTTGCTCAGTCAGCCAAAGGGTTACAAGCATGCTGGGTGAATTGGAAATTCATTGCGAAAGAGACGGGATGAGAATTAGTATGAATAAAACAATGTTTTGCGATTTGTTCGAAATAAATTGGCTAATCTAAGCATTAAATCGAAAAGGGCAAAAAATAAAGCAGACAGATCAGTTTAAGAATCTCGGGAGTGTTTTGAACCAAGATGCTCAAAGTAGCAGGAACATATTGAGAGGAATTGTGCTAGACAAAGATGCAAAGATGAGGAGGTTGATGGCCGGGACGTTGAGTAAGGATGTTAAGATAAGACTCGTAAAGACTTTTATATGGACCGTAGCAATGTACGGCACGGAAACGTGGTCACTGAAGCAGGAGAATAGTTGTAGATTGGAGGCTTTGAAATGTGGGTGCGGAGAAGAATGAAGAAGGTGAAATGGACAGAAAGGATAACAAATGAGGAAGTACTAGGTATGGTGAGTGAGGAGGGGGGTTTGTTGAGAGAAATCCTATGTAGGCAGGAAAAATGAATGAAAGGCGTAATGAGCGGCAGTGGGATGTTGAAGACGGTAATAGAAGAGAGAATGTTAGGCAAACGAGGAAAGGGCAGGAACAGGATAGGGATGTTAGACGGGATGAAGGGAGGAAAGAAGTACACAGAGATGAAGAGGGACCTGATGTAGAATAGGTGGCTGGATTGTGTTTTGTTTGGGGTTACAAAATATTTATTTGATAGTTGTGTCCATCCAGAAACTTACCTTAACCGGTAGATTACTTTATAATCATATATATATATATATATATATATATATATATATATATATATATATATAAACCATAAACACAGTAATCAACCCGAAGGTCGGTTAAATAGGTGATGGTAGAGCTCACCCGTGTACCAAGCCCGACGGCGTGTGAATATTCACACATCAGGGTAGGGGGGCCAGTTCCTTTCCCTGTGCCGGTTATGGTTTCCCAGGAAGACCTGGTACCCGAAAAATCAACTAGCTTGGGTAGAGCTGCAGGTGCCCAAAGTGCCTTGCCCGGGAATCGAACCCGGGACCCTCCGGTCAGTAGTCCAACGCTCTACCCACTAGACCACCGCGATCCGCTCATATATATATATATATATATATATATATATATATATATATATATATATATATATATATATATATGGATATATGCATGGATATGTATTATATATATATACATATATATAATCCATAAAATATTCTATGAAAATATCCAAAGCCTTCTTCTACTTCACGAATATTTATTTTTTAATGTTTTGGTGGAGAAATATCTTCGATCGGAATTTCGGAAGTAAAACCATCGGTCTAGAATATATTTCTTCGATTCGTTGAATTTATTGTTTTGCGAAAGCAGTACAACGATAACTTATAAGTTAACTTAGAAGGTATGCCCAAATTGTTTTTAAAAATCTAAGAGAAGGATGAACGTTCCTCCTCCTGCGTGGGGCATTTTCTAAAGATCACAAGTATGACTATAGAGATTTTTTTTGCTCGTCATGCCCATTAGGGAATCTTTCAGTTACAGTTACTTTCACCCCGGCAAAGTGCAGTAGGAAAGAGAAAGAGAGAGAGATGCAGCAGATGGCAAATTATGATCCACCTTTTCTTGCTTTGCTCATCACCGTTGAGCCCCGTGTTCCATCCCCATTTATTTGCCCATTTCCCACCACTAGGTGTCCGAACTTGGCGCCGATCCTATGCTAACTCGACGCCTTTCCGCGCCAATCCCTTCCATGGGTCACCACGGTTCGTAAAATTTTCCATTCCACTGCACCTTGAAAGATTCCTTAGTCTAGATTCGGGCACGATTTATTCATCATTCTGAACCCTCGGGATGAGGATCCTCTTTATTGTTTCCTAACCAGACCAACTTTCATTTCGCTGTTCTCGTATCACAATCAGACTTGTTTTTATTATTATTCGTCGGGAGTTACCTTCCCTGACGTTAACAGTTTCGAAAAGATAAATCAAGATATGTTATCATGCTTATTAACCGTTTTTTGCAAACAATTGTTATTTATGCTAAATGCAAACTGAACTTCTTGCAATAAAAAATCAAAGTCATGAGCGCGAAGGTCACTTTGTTATTGTGCTTACCCTGTAATCGGCTCTCGCTAGAAGTGATTTTCGGGGAAGGGGCGGTGCATTTCCTTGGCGTCCAGCTTTCTTTCTATTCACCTTTAGAGCGCGGTGGTAAGACCTTTTCCATAGTGGTAGTAAAAGCAGTAGATTTAGTGGAGCGACCGACAGCTGAGGTCATTTGCGCCATTAGAATTGGAAGAGAAACGGTTGCGAGAATCCCGGCTTCGGTATTGGCCTAGTCTTAACGAAAGGCGCCAAGGGGCCCGAAGCTTAACGTCCCGTCCAACGAACGGCGTACTCACTCTATGTGCTCTCCACAAAACACCTGAAGCAGAGATCGGGATACCACTGAAAAAGAGCGTTCTGGGTGGGATCCCAGTACGCTAGCCAACGCACCTCTCTGATCCGCATCCTTTTTATTCGTCACTTTCTTTTTTGCTCAAACCTTAAATTTTGCCTAGCGTTTTTTTTTTCGCCCAGCTCTTTCCATCTAGTCTCTCATCCACCCGTGCTTTCTGGGTACGTTCTCCTAAGCGCGCTCTCGAGCCCTCTCGAATTGATGCCTTACGCCGCACGAGTGGAATTCACATTTGAAAGAGAGTAACCGGCTTCTTTCTTGTGCCACGTGTGGTTTCTTAGTGTGCACTGGTGCGCAGAAAGTCACACTGTTTATATTTTGCTGTGAGTTCCTTTAGTCATCTGTTGTATGAGTATTAGTCCTCTGGGACGTTGTTCCCTTAAGAGCTAAGTTAAGTTCCCTTAAGCTAAGTTTAATGGCCATTAATAACCAAAAGCTACAAATAAAATTCAGTTTCTCATGTTTTGACGAGCAGTTTCCGTATGAGAGCATTTTATCTCCGAGCACAATGTTATAGCGTTACTTGCACCGGCGCTTTACATCACAGGCCTGTAATTAACAGGAGTATTATTATACGTATAATTTACATCTATGCAATCCATTTGATAAAACATTACATTTTAATATGCTTTAATAACATTTAGTTTTATTATATCTATTAGCTACTTTTGTAACTTTGGTTACTCATAAATAATAATACATTTCTCAGATATAATATCTCAGGATTTCAGTGTAAAGGACACAATAACTTGTTTAGAAATAATTCGTAATGGCTGGAATAATATCCTCGATTCTAAAAACGTTATAGTTTTAAAATTCAGATTTGATCAAATTGTGACCTACTCTCAATGAAACGATCGCTTTTCGTTGTAACTAGCTAATTTTCAATAAATTACCTGTATTATTCATTTATCCTTTTGGAATTTACCAATGACGTATTACTCTTTAATATTTTGCTCTAAGTTATGCCTTCTCTGCTATTTTAACAATAATATGCATAAAAAATTGTGGGATGACATATGATATTTGCTTCACTCATAAAAACATCTAACGTTTATACCTTTCATAACTGTAGAGGCATCTGGTTAAAATATTATTGTAAAAACATTCTTTTGTAACATGTTTAATTCATGCGTAAAGGGAAATTCAAGAGAAATCCGCACAATATTGTAAGATGGATGGATATATTTCTTTCGCACCCTTCTTATCTACATTCCGGTTCCGATTGTGGGCGTATAGGAGAGTATTCGGAAAACTTTTCTGATATCCCTTCAAAGAAATATTGTCTTTAATTTTTTCGCCATTTTCTTTACCGTCATTTTTAGTATGAATGAACATGAAGGCCTCCTTGCCCCTTACTTTCTCTCATCTTTGAACTTGTATGTAGAAAAAGAGAGACTGATTTTTACTGGTCGCGCCCCATGCACCTTAACTGCTCTGTCATGATTTCCTCACATTGCCATTGTTCAATTCTCACATCGAGCGTTCTTTATTTAAGAGATGAGATGATGGTTTTTTTTTGTTAAGAGATGAGATGATGGTTTAGGGAGAGGATTAAGGCCAAAAGAGCGAGAAAGAGAGAGACGGACAGATATAAATGGACCGAGTCATTCTCGTAAATCCCATTGTTTGTATGATTTTAGGTTTTTACAATTCTTCTCGTGGCACCGTGCGAGCCACGTGTAACGCGCAGAACTCCATTTCGACGATGCGAATTGAAGAGAAGGCCGCACGGATGAGCGAAGGGACAAATCGAGTCCCTCCCGTCCACACGATCCTTTACCCCAGGGAGTCATCACAGCCTCCTTGATTCCCCTAGTCTTAGCCTTCCCTTCCACCCGTGACCAAATTACCAGCACTGGATCGCGTTAATTTGATTCGGAGGTCCAATCGGCGTAGCCCAGAGGGAGGTGCGCATTGTGACTGACGGGCTAGGAGAAACGCATAAATTAATGGGTGTTTACCTTTCCAGTTTTAAGGCATTTTCTCTTTCACACTAATTGGAATGCTTAGATGACGATTTTGGTAAGCCGCTCGTTAGAACCGCCTTCCCAATTGCTCCTTATGAATGTACACTGCTTTAAGTATGCTGACCTATTCATATTTTGGAGGAGCAGGACGGATTTAGCGTACATAAATTTTCTTGTAATGGGGCGACCTGTGCTTAGCGTAAAAGCATCTGGCGTCCAGAATCTATCGATACCTCAGTAGTGGGCTCACATATAATTTGTGGAAGTGTTTTTGCTGCTTCTCCAGATTACTGTCCACAATGTCATTGGTTTGTGGTAACCTTTTGAATAGTTTGTAGATGGTAATGAGTACCCTAACGAGAGCTATTTCCAACCGAGTTGTCAGTTTCCAAGAAACTGCGGGAGATACAACAACAGTAACTTTTAACAGAGTCATCCGCTAATATGCATTTCAATGCAACAATCAGGGTGTAAAAAATCATTCGCGTAAATCGGGATTCGAACCCGGATCCCTAGATGTCCAGCCCATTGCTTTAGCCAGTTAAGCCATCGAGGCGTCCTCTTCAACTCCAAAATTTTGTTAAATAAAAAATATCAGAATTTAAGAGGGTGCCTCGAGAGCTTAACAGGCTAAATAAATCGGCCGGAAATTGAGGGATCCGGGCACGAATCCCGATCAAGACGGATGATTTTTACACTGAATTTGTTTCATCGAGTGGTCGATACTAATACTCAGGAACATCGTTGCGATTTTTATTGACTTAATGAACATTATACATATATCTGGCCCTTATAATGAGCGGAGATCTTATGCAAGAAGGTAAAAATGGTTATCATTGTAACTTTGTAAAATTCGATTGAAATATTGCGTTATGGTTGAAAAATTAATAAGGTAAATAGTAAACAGCATGAATATTTTTAATTATTAACTTGCTAAAAAGGGAAGTTTTACACTTAAAAAACCCTGAGAAACATATATAGATGATTTCGTCGAAGTAATACGGAAGTGTTGAATAAAAAACTTTGACAGCAGCAAACAATATAAGAACACTTAAAAAGAACACACACATGTTATTTCGTGATAATTTCGACGGAATTGAGCTCTGACTTCATCTGAAGACACAGCAGGACTAACTGCTGGTCTAGGGGAGGTGAGGTATGTGAGAGAGAGAAGGGGACGGGGGAAGGGGAGAACGGGTAGCGGGGAAGAGGGGAAAGAAAGGGTTGTAGAAAGGAAAAGGGAGAAGAGAGGCCAGAGGGGAGCGGAGATGGGATAGGAATGAGAGGGAGGATATGGAACTAATTCACGACCGGAAAAGAAAACAATGCCTTTAACCACAGGCACTACAACATCCACGATCCAGGTGGCATCTTACAAAGTCGTCAGGGCTTAGTAAGTGGAAACACAGGCCGAGAACAACAAAATACATGCGGATGAGCAAAATAACTTTCTCTCCTGTATGACACAATTCCACACCTATCCATTTCAAACCTTTATATTTAATGAACGACATTGAGACCCGGATTTTGATAGACTTTGCAAAGTCATGTAAATGCCATTTCCATAGTTTTTAATTTTATAGGATTATCGGATGGGGGAAGAGTTGCCAGAACGGAAACACTATAACACTGGTTGAAGGGGATATAGTGGTGGGCGATATGTTTTGGGATGGGAAGACCCTCAGACGGGGAAGAAGGATTGCACGAGGCGCGATGATTGTTTATCCTGAGGTTCAGGGGCGTAGAACACTGGCCCATGCATAAGACCGGGCAGAGTTTACATGTCAGAAGATAGATGGAATTCTTGGGTGTGCAGGATGAGTGGGGGAAAGACGGGAGAGAGTTAAAAGGTTGGATGGAGAGGGCTGGAGTGGTGGAAAAAGGGCAAGTTTTGTACCTCCCTCGATGGCAAGGAGTAGTTGTGACTCTACGGGTGGGAGGGGATTTGGAAAGAGGCCTAGTGGATTTGGGGAGATCTGATTTGGTGGGCCGTTTGAAGGTGACAAAGGGGCATTTGGGAAGAACGTTAGACGAAAAATTGTATTTTTTGAGGATGGGGTACAGGTCTTCGAGGATGAACTTGAAGGACTGAATGTAGGGAAGTAGGTAGTACATATTGAGAGAGGGTGGGAGTCTGCGGTTGAGGGAGGTTTGGGGGTGTAGGAATGTTTGAGGATTTTTTTATTAAGGAGAGAATCTGGATATCTTCGTTGGAGGAGGGAGTAGTGGAGGTTGTTGAGGTATTTGGTGAGGGATTCTGGATGGTTGCAAATATATATGTATATATATATATATATATATATATATATATATATATATATATATATATATATATATATATTATATGTGTGTGTATGTGTAGTTTCTTCGAAGTAACACGGAAGTCTTAAATAAAAAAAAAATTCAGAGCAACTAATAATATAAGAAAACAAAATGGGAACTCTCAAACATTATTTCTTGATAATTTCCACGGAATTGAGCTCCGTCTTCATCAGAAGATGAGATAGGACTCGATATGTATATTTTTGAAATAACTTCGAAACAGAACGCTCTTCGGTGACACACGAGTATATAAAACCATTGATAAGGACAGTTAAACACATACTTTCTTATGATGACGGCCTGGGCATCGAAACGCCAAAATTACATATTCGAGTGACCTTTCTGTGTAGTCCTATGTTTAAATGTTTTAGTCAATATTTATAAGCATATAAATATGCATGAATACATATTTTCGTTCTGGTAGAGAAAGGATATTATCATAAGAAATGTAAAAAAAGGTGTATATTTAAAAAATCAATGCCATAAATGTCATTAGTAATGCACGCAAATAAATAAATGATTTTTTACATGTTAGAATTAGTATCAGAATTTATATAAAATGCTGACCAATGTAACTCGAATAATGTCGGATATTTTTGTTAAAAGTATTCCACATTTTTTCAAAATGATGGTAAGGGACCAACTTTTAAAAAACTGCTTTATCTATGTCAAATTTAACTATGTTTTTTCCCTCATTTCCTGAGGATATTTGGTAAATGAGGGTGGAGCCCATCTCGTATTAAGGCTAAAGAAGTGTGAAATTCATCCATCAGGGTGGGGGACCAGTTCTTCTTCCCTCTGCCCCATATGATTTCCCAGAATGATCTGTTCTTCGATATCTCGACGTCGTATTAGTCAACGACCTATGGTATCGACGACATGGCAATTGGAAGTAAATTTGAAAAAATGCTTAAGTAATATATTTTTTCAAGAAACTGTAACAGTAACTTTAACGGAGTCACCCGCTATGTGTGCATTATAATGCAACAATTTCAGAGAGTAAAAATCATTCGCCTTGACCGGGATCCCGGTCAAGGCGAATGATTTTTACTCTCTGAAATTGTTGCATTATAATATATTTTTGGGAAAATAGTATTTTCCTCCCTTAAAGTTACAAAGTGAGCAAATCAAAAGTGCGAGGGTAGATTCCTTTAAATACTTGGGTGTAACAATTACTCACGATCCGTTCTGGAGAAAACACATACGATAAATATGCGGCCGTGCAAATAAAACAAATTGGGATTTGTGAAAAGAGAGCTAGGTAAATGCAACGAAAAAGTGAAGGAATGATGTTTACATGCCAAGTAAGGCCACCTAGAGTATGCTGCCAGTATATTGGATCCTCAAAATGTAAATTTGATTTCGGAATTAGATTGATTTCAGCGGTGGGGGGCTAGATTTGGCAAACATTTTTATGACCAACGCAGCAGCGTAACTACGAGGCGTATTCTTAAAGTAAGTACCGTTTGCCTATATTTAAATATAGGCATTCAGAACACAGTTTTGCTCCTGCAGCGCCATCGACTGATTCATTGAGAAGCTTTAGCAGCATTTGTTTTGTTTCAAAAGTCGTTTTTTTGTCCGTGCATGCAAACAACAATGTCCGCGACAATCGTTGATCCCGCCAGATGTGAAGTGCGTTCTTTCATACGATTCTTGTATGCAAAAGGATTGTCGGCTGCCGAAATTCATCGGGAATTATGCCTAGTTTATAAACCTACAGTTATGAGTGAAGGAAAGGTTAGACAATGGTGCTGTGATTTTAAAAATGGACGATTAAATGTCCATGACGAAGAGCGAAGTGGTAGGCCCAGTATTCTGACCGATGAAATTGTTTCGCAAGTGGAACAAAAACTGCGATGTGATCGTCGATTGACAATTAATGGCCGGGCTGAACAATTTCCTCAACTTGGACGCACTACTGTCTACAATATTGTTACGGAAAACCTCGGATACCACACATTGCGTGCAAGGTGGGTACCGAAAATGCTCACCGACCACCACAAAGAGCAAAGAATGTCCAGCGGAGGAGAGTTTTTGGGTCGTTGGGAACTCTTTAAACCACCCACCGTACAGTCCTGACCTTACACCCAGCGACTACTTCCTCTTCTTGCACTTGAAACAGTGGTTCGGTGGACAACGTTTCAAAACCGAAGAGGAACTCAAGAATGGCGTTGTCGATTGGTTCAACCCTCAGGCGGCGAGTTTCTATGCAGAGGGGTTATAGAAGCTGGTGCAGTGGTACGAAAAATGCTTAGAAGTGAACGGCGATTATGAAGATAAGTGAAGTAGGTTTCTAGCTAACCGGAATTGCCAATAAAATGTGTTTCATATGAGTATATTTTTTCCTGTGACCAAACGGGCCTTACTTTATGAACACGCCTCGTACTTTGCTAGAAAATTTAGGTTGGAATTTTCTTACACAGTGACGTTTACGATATTGATTAAAATTATTAAAAACATTTAAACATTGGTCCTTTCCAATGAAATCAAGAATATATGGTTCCCCCTACCTTCCCCCACCAATTTGAAAAACCCCAACCCCCTCATCTCTAAACCTTTCCTCTTGGTGCTGCACCCCCTGCCACACACCTTTTTGGTGGTTCGCAGGGTATTTAGGTAGATGTAGATCTCAAAGCAGCTTTGATGAAGACGGACGTACATAGAGGCGTCATTCAGAATCGTATCCCCCATTATAATGTCCATGCTCTACCAAATGAATTACCACGACCCCATCTTTATAAATATATAAAATTATAATTTTTATTTAAAATGTGAAAATGAGTTGCGTGAGGAATTGAATACAATTTAAATAAATTAATCAATAAATTGGAGTGTTTGAAATATATCTCTTGATTGAACTTAAATTGGAGTTACCGTTGGGGGAAATCCTGCGTTTCCAATCCCTTGCCAAGCCCATCCTTGAATTCATTCCTCAGAGCCCACACCCCCAAGGGCTGGTCGTTCAGCTTTAGCGTAGCCCTTCATCGAAGTCCTGGTGGTGACGACAGCCTGACGTAGTGATTGAGCGCGAGGCGGCAGCGTGCGATGGTGACTATGTGGGCCCAAGCATTATCGCAGAAGGATCGTCAGGACGATAGAAATAAGGGCGCCCTCGTCAATTACCGAAACGCATTAGTTGAATAAGGTAAATACTATGCGGGAGCAGGGATAAAGTAAATGAGATGGTAGAGAAATGGGACACATCCCCCCCTTAATAAGTAAAAAATTCATATTTACTAATTTACACGTAAACCTGTTAACCGATTTAGTAGTAAGTGAAAATGCTTTAACCCATCTTTAAATGCAACGAATGGAAAGCCTTTAGAGGAATTTTGTTTGATAAAGCTTCTGTGACAACCATATACACGTATGTTAAAACTTACGGCAACTTAAACTATCAGAATGATGTACTTCTTAGTGGTGATGGAAGCATTTTCTTATTTGGGAACACTTTAGTAAAATTATGATTCTTTATACATTCATAAAAAATCAATGTAAGAAGAGAAAATATTCAGAAAATCAAAAATATATTCAAAAAAGGGAACACTCTTTGGTATTTCAACGGTATCTCAACTTTCAAATGGCTGTTCTGCGACATTCAAAAAGCGCATTAACTACAATTGCTCCTACACCAGGAAATTACTCAAATTTACCATATGCGTGGTGATCTATCCTATAAGCAGCAGTAGTTGTTTCCTGCATCGAGTAATAGCAACATTTTTTTATTCTATTGTCTCGTATAAATAGAGCATCAAATAACCAAATACCCTAAAGTTTATTTGCGATTTCTTTTAACTCGAATGGAAAAAAATCACCGCGTGATATCTGAAAAAGCAGCTGGTACTACAGGGCAATAAACATTTCAAATGATGCTAACATTGTTGTAGCATAATGGTGGAGTGCATTTTGTTTAATAAAGTTAAGTTGGAATAATTGCCAATGCTAATCACATATAGTTCCGAGGAAGACATTATGCATCGTTACACCAACAACATGCAAAACTTTTCTGTCCGTTCACAATGGCATGGGAACTACATGAAAAAATAATAAGCTACTTTCATAATATTTTTGGTAGCTATTTTTCTGATCATATTAATATTATGTTAGCATCCGTACGATTCAATTTTTTTAATTCATAATATTTTCTTTATATATTCCCGATAATCATAACTATCCCTTTTTACCTCCTCTATTGCGTTAAATGGCACTTTGTTTTACCATCAAACAGTAGAGTTCGAAAATAAATATTAAATTTACTTATAAGAAAAACTGAAATGACTAACTCTATTTGGCTATCTCGTTTGGAATGAGTAAGGATTACGCAAAATATATTACGTATTCTGAATAAATAAAATAACAACGGACTGTAATCAAGTTATAGCCGTGTCTGATTGAAATAACACTCACCTCGTACAAAATACGTATTTAAATATTCCTCATTAATAGCCTTCCATATTTTTGGGATTATATTTCATAAAAGAGACTCACAGGAATAAAATCAAAATATGTGAAATGGAAATTTGAGAAATGCGTTATGAGGATAGGAGGAAATTAAGCATCCTTCCCATGATTACTTGCCGATTGGATGTAAACATTTCCAGTGAATTGTATTGGATCAGATTAATTGAAAATTGGTACAGAAGAGACATGTTTTAGCCTCTTCCAGGTTTTTAAATGTAATTCGTAATAATTATTGAATTAATCAAGGAAAACATATATCTCACTCTGTACTCTTATCTATTTGCTAAATGCAGAATCAATAATTAACCATTTTGGATGAGAGCCTACTATTATAGAAACTATGAGATCTTGTGAAATACGTTACACTAAGCTCCATAGTAACCGGCGTACATTGTGGAAATTATCTTTATATTTAGTCGTATATAATACATAATTTCTATTTTTAAAACTATGTGTTATTGCTTGGTACAATTCGTCTCGCTGATACGTGAATATGATACCTTTTAATGAATAGCATTTTGCTATTCTACTTAATATGTGAAATATGTGATGTAGAAATCAATTTTTAATCATGTAAATATTAGTCTGAATTAAATAGTTTGATATTCCTGAAGTTCCATTGCATGATTGCAACGGACATAGTAAAATATTTGAAAGCATTTGTTTTTAGATACATAATTATTATAGATACATTTAATATTATAATATTTTTAAAATAACTCAAAGAACCTAAAAGGTGTGATCAGAAGAAGACAGTACCGATTTTAAAACTTCTTATTCCGACGGATACAGATTAATCGAACTTGTCGCCCTCAAAGTACATGCCTTGGCGGACAACACACCTTTGCCAACGTTTCTTCTAGCTCTCAAATCATGCTTGGTAAGCCACTTTAGGGTTCCTCTTCAGGTCCGCCTTACAATTAGCTTTAATGCCCACAATGGAGTCGAATCGGCCCCCTTTCAAGGTTGATTTTAACTTTGGAAACAAAAAATGTCTGATGGAGCCACCCACGTCTGGAGAGTAGGGTGGCTGCGGGATCACGAAAGTTCCGGTTCTGGTGAAAAACTCTGTCATGTTATCGTGGTGGAAACGACATTTTGTTTCTCCATATGTCCGGCCTCTTTCGGCTCACTGCGACCCTCAGCCTCTACATTACCTTTAATTAGATATCTTTGTTGACGTTTTGGCCTTAAGGGACGTATTTGTAATGAATGAATCAGCCCTTGCCAATCGAAGAAACACATCAGGATGACCTTCATATTGGACCGGGGCATGCGAGCTTTTTTTGGCCGCGGAGAATGAGGACGTTTCCACTGAGAAGAATGGGCCTTTCTGTTAACATCATAACCGTAAAGTTAGGTTAGGTCACCAGTTACGATGGTTTTAAGAAATTTTGGGTCGGCATTGGCTCGATCCTGGAGTGACTGACAAATGTCCACACGTTTTTGTCTCAGTTCATCAGTCAGCCCTCGCGGGACGAATTTTGATGCGACGCGCATCATTGCCAAAATGTTTGTCAAAATTGTCTGACAGTAACCAAAACTAATGTTCCCGTCTTCAATTATCTCTCTAACAGTTAAATGGTGATTTGCCCGCTCCAAATCGTTCACCAATATGATATGGTTGGGGTCTGTCAAAGTGCCACCCCATTCTCGAATCTTCATCTGTTGAGGTTCTGCCCGATTAAAAACGACTGTACCACTCAAAACAGTAGCATCCACTCATAGCTTCATTAACAAAGGTTTGCTCAATCCTTTCAAATGTCTCCGTAGTACTTTTGCCAAGTTTGCAACAAAAGTTCACGCACACAAGCTGTTCCTCTAGCTCCCTCATGGTTGCCGTTGCACGCGGCGACGAACAGGTTTAGACATGTACCGCTGCTGCCACGTAACGACTCGACATCAACAAAGTTGATGTCGAGTCTCGTTTAAGTCGTCAGATGTGTCGCTAGATGGCAAAATGCGTCATGTCTCGATCCGTGGGACGGTTTGCGCAGAATGAAATCCGTCCGGGCTTTCTGTGATCACACCTTGTAAGTGCAAATTTTTATCATTTATACATGAGCTAGCATACATGTACATTTTTGTCTTGTTCAATTAATGAAATTTCATTAGACTTTGGAAATGAATCACCAGTATAAATATAATTTGGAGATATTCTGCTGAAGGCATTATTTAAAGTAATTCTTTTCTGGCTATTGCTGAGGGTTTTGCTATCATTTGTGACACTTTAATTTGTAACTTCCATTGGTTCATTATAAAATATTAGGCTTATCATTTTTTTGTATTGCTATCAATTTTGTTTGATCAGGTTACTCAGTAAAAACTTTCTCACAGTCAAGAGAAAAACCCTTTCTGGCATTCGTTACCATGTTCATCGTCAGCAATTTTCATTCACATTCGTTCGCGATGGTTAACTTTTGGGTATGCCCTTTGAGTTCAATTCTACTACATTGACCAGCCTATGTTCTCATCCTCGTTTTATTTGCTCCCCTATTCCCTCCTTCATCTTCCGAGAATAATTTCTTATTTTGTACAAAACCTTGTTTAGTTTTTTACAAGGCACAAAAGGGAACTTAATCGGATCCGGAGGCCGAGAAGGAAAGACCGCGATTTTGGGGGCGATAAAGCGGAAATTCAGGTGCTTTAGTCGGGTGATGGAGGTGACATTGGGTGTCTTTATAACCAGCGAACCATTAAAAGGTGAAATATACGCCTTCTCTCGAGAAAAGTGATCTTATAGGTCCCAAATACAACGATGGAAGTGCGAAGTAAAACGCGATATTTTATAAATTACTACGTTGCGATAAAAATAAGAAGAAACGGTTGTAAGATATGGCGAGAGAACACAGGTTTGCGTGACCTGATGTAACGGCAATTGAATAAGAAAAAAAGCACGAAAGGTTGTAAAAGGGTGGAAAAAACGCAATGGCAGTGTACGTGTTGTAGATGAATAATGTACTTGTTGATTTAAAAGTAACATATCCTGTTCAAATCCACACGCTGACAAGCTTCAATTTCCGTATTTTTCTCAGAATGTTTGAAAAATACCTAGAATTGAGAAAATTTGCTCAATTTGGCTGCTTCGCGTTCTGGAATGTGAACTACGTAGCATTTCTTTTTGTATTTTTTCGTGAAAATTTCGTGTCAGTGTCCGTATCTTCCCCCAGGATAAACCAGTTAAATTTGTGCATTTTGGACCCTGATCGAATTGCTCCAGTAGAATCTAAACACTTCGTATAGTATTACCTACGACTTTTAATGTTAGTTTGTGTAGCTTTAGCAGGTGAAAGGTAAACTTTAGTCTACAAATTCCTTTAGTTTTTATTTTTGGTTAATGGATATTCCTACTGTTGGGCTTGGATGATCCGAGCCTTTAATATACTGAAATTAAAATTTTGAAGGGAATTCACTCAAATAATAACAGGCTTCATTTATCCAAGGATCCTAATTGAAGCAGGTAAACTATTAGAAAATATTACATGTTTCCCGTTATTCTCAATGGTCAACATAAAGATAAATAAAAAAATAGATCCTGAAGCTACAATTTTCCTTTCTTGGAGTATTTTTAATTTTCGGCTATTATTGCCTGAATTTTAGGAGATGTTTAGTATTTTCAAAGATTATTCTTTAAATATAATTCGATGGCACCTAGGTCGATATTTTAAAATTCTAACCCTTATCTGGTTTATCAGCGTCACCTTTCTTATTCCTACACATTTTACGCTCTCTAATGCTCTAAGACTGTTTCATTTGTATTTTTCCCAAAAGCCAAGTGATAAGGAAATCAAAGACCTCATCTAAAATGTCCGTTCTTTTAAAATCACAAAATCCCGCACCAGATGGTGGTCTAATAGCTCTCAATACCACCATAGGCCTTTGTCCCAAATTATTCCCATTGGCATCTAACTACGAATTATATTGGTGAAGACTGAGGGAGGTTTTGCTGGTATGCGACGCAAATTTTTTGCTGCTGGAAATGTAAGGATAAGCAGAGGGAAGCAACAAAGGGATTGAATGAGAGAAATGAGATGGGGCGCCAGTTCTCGGGTAATAAGGGTCTGGTAGTAAGGGGGTTGAAGCTCGGTGGAGAAGACAGATGGCGGGCTAGGGTGAGCTGGTCCCAGGAAAAAAAAGGGAGAGGGCAAATACAGAGGCGGAAATGAATTCCGTAGCCTTCCACCCACATTCCCTTCCCCACTCCCCCGCCCATTGTTTGCGAGAAATACTAGAGAGTAATCCAAGAAGGATCAATTTTGAGGGTGGCCGAAGGGGAAGCGCGGGTTTGTGGCATCATTTAAACTCAATCCCCCCGAAATATTCCGACGCTAGCCCTTATCAAGTCCGTCTGTTTCACCGCCTAGTGTCTTCCTCTAACTTACCTATTGCTTTAATGGCACCACGAAAAAAATCTCACTATTTGAAAACGTCCTAGAATAACCATTGTGCATTCCTTTATATTATCAGTCTATTTACCACAATATATCCTGCAGTGGAACGCACAAAGCCTCGCGAACGAGTAATGCACACGCATTTGAGGTAAATTTCATATTTATGGACACAATCACGGCGTTTAAGTGAAAACGTCGGAGCAGTAATAAAAATAATTCCTTCGGTTTTCTAAATATGAACGGTCATTAATAAAATTAATTATAACGCCATCAGCAAGAGCTCAGAAACACAATAAGATAATACTAACATTTCATTCATTGAAAGGGGTTATATTTGAAATTCAAACAAGATTCCTATTCTTTAAATGACGTAAGATACTCCAGAATGCCAATGGCGCACGCTTTTTTTCCTCGCAGAGTAGCGGATATAAGCGGCAGCGGGGTAACTTCCCTACTTGTTTTGTTCCCAACCCATAAATTTAGAACTTTAAACGGAATTTAAAGGAATTAACTCCCAGTTTCACGGTGATGGGTATTACGAAATTCCTGCGAATCGAGCAAGATGAAGAAAGGAGCCATAAGAGTAATTATAATAATATTCAACAGGTTAGAGAATTATGCTATTTTGGAAAATTAACTTCCACACTGAAAATACAAGCTAACCCTACCCTGTTTTAATTTCCTTATGACGTACTCAATCGTTGTTATCCAAATAAAATAGTATTATCCCAACTTGGATATCAAATACGATACTAGAACATTTAAAGGCGATCTAAAAACAGGTGTACTCCAGGATTATTCCGTGCGTGTGAATCAATTCATCTTGGGGATACTACTATATTTCCCGTTATTTCATTGACATTAGGTTTTCATTTTGATTTGACTACGCTTTTTTGAGGAGTGACCCTCATATTTAATATGTTATAGCAAAATTGCTTTAAATATCGCTAAATGAGCTGTCTCGTTTTTGCCTTCTTCCAAATGGACGTCTTCAAAATTTTATTTGCTAATATCGAATTGATAGTATTGATTTTTGTGGTTAGTGATAACAACTCCGTTTCTGATTTTTTAATCGATAGAGAGAACCATTATTTCTTTTCCAGATAATATTTATTCGCTGGATTCGTGGGATGGAAAAAGGTGGAAGGGGTATGGAAGAAAAAAATCCTTTGAAAACTTATGTTTGATGCGGCCTTACCCCAAAACAGAGGATTTATTCATCTTTTATCACAATTTACGCCCTCAACCAGTTCCAGAATCAAATTTTTTGGGACTGCCATCTTTTTATTGGTCTAATTACTTGTTCTCTACCATAATGTTTTTATTGAAGCACTTTTCATGGATGACCTCCTTTTTACACCGTTTATACATGGGCACTTAGTTTTATCTTATTTTCTGTTGATTTCTCGATATTATCTTTAATTTAAAGTTTTTTCTATTCTCTAAATTCCGCAGTTAACCTTTTCTTGAACAGACTTTAACTAATCTGAGGAATTATCTTTGTTTTGCTTGAAATCTCTTTCGTCTATTCTTTCTCTATACAACGTACGTAACCGTATAGGGTTGTTGAAGCCACCATAATGTTTTAAAAATTTCTTTATTCCATTTTACCCTTTAAATTCCTCGATCAATACCTCTAGATAATTTTCTTTGCCATAGGTAGTTTTATGTCCTATTTATGGGAAAATAACTCGTATTGTTAACTCATGTTATCTCATAATACATATTTTATGCAATATTTTCAACAAGTTATTTTGTATTGTTAATATGTTGTCAGTGCACTCTCCTATTTTAAAGTTTCAGTAAGTGGATTATTCAATATTGAACATATTTACTATTCCAATATTTTTATACACATTTCGTAAACTTTATTCAAAAAATTAATATCCCAATAATTTCACATCAATATTTTGACGTTAGCTTATATTGTGCCGATAGCTCATTCTCTCGCGAAGGTACAAATATTGTGAAAGATATGAAAAGTATTTACTACAAACTATGATGTTATATTTTGCACTCATAAACGCGGAGTGAATGAGGGAGTAACTTCTTATGTCTTCAGTATTTAATAATTATATACTCGTACATATTCATTTATTTAATTTATTGGATACTCTAAAGATTATTTAGTCACCCAGTCCCTTTTCCCCTTGCACTCTCATATTTAGTCCTAAGAGATTATTATTTTGCCTGTTACTCCCACTTATAATTACGTTACGTTACACTCTAAAAATGCCTGTAAATGCAGTTCACATTTTACTGAGGTTATGGTTCCATTTTAATTGTTGTTCTGGCAGTTTTATGAACCCATAGCCATTGTTTTTTCATCGAAGCGGTAGCTTTTTACGATTCAAATATTTCCCAATGAATATAAACCGCAGCACATTGTTCCAAGTGCGCGTTATCCCCGCTACCATAATTAATTAAGTCGGGAGAGGGAGTTCATTACTCGTTCACAGTGGGGCCTCGAATACCCAGCCCAAACTCTCCCCAATATCCCAAAATCCAAATATAGCTTCACCCCACCCACGTCAAAGTTTAAGCTCCGCGTCATATTAGCCATCGAAGAACACGCTGCCATGGGGCGCCGGCTCGATTTACAGCCTGATGAGCTTTGTCGGCGGAATCGTCCATATTTCTTCCTCAGCGATACGACAGGACTTGGCGAAGAAACCGACTTATTTTTCAGAATTATCGCAGTTTTCAGGCTTGGCGAGGGGGATGAAAGAGAGAAGGGAATGAGGACGAGAGGATGACCCCTCCCCATGAGAGAGGTCATCGGTGTTCTAGCACACTCCCTCCACCTCAAAATGCCTGCGCCCCCTTCCAACGCCGATCGTCGGGGTAGCCGTGAAATGGCCTTTCGATCCGCCTGAGATGGGCGCTTGTTTCCCATGTGACTGCCCCCATGACGTATGGGGACGTGCGTGTGCGCGCGTGCTCGCGTGTGGACCAGAACGTGTGTCAGCGCGTCCACCCTCGCGTGCGGAAGTGTGAATTATAGCGTTCTCCACGTCCGTTGTTGGCCTAAGGCCGGCAGATGAATGCGCGGATTTGGATCAGCGGTCGCCATGCGCAGGGACGACACTTGGGGGAGAAAGGTTCAAGGTGAATCGACGCATGACACCGAGCGGGAATCTGGACGGCGTGGCCGGAAAGTCGTGAGTTTTACTTCACATTTTCACTTGCAGAATGTGAAGAAAGGATCATGACTGATTTGTGAAACAAATTTCTAATAATATGTGCTATTCCGTCGATTAAAGTAGGTTTTGAAAGGACACAATCCGCACAACGGTACTATAATTTACCTCCCTTAACGAAACATAATATCTCACCCGGCGCTAAAATAAGCCCGTATTCAATACCACATACGTCCATTCTCACTTCACTCTTCCATTATGCCGGTCCTATATTTAACCTTTCATTGTTTCCCTAACATTCTCCCCGCTATCACAGTATCCCACATCGCATTGTCAATCAAAATGTTCTGCATCCATCATTCCAGCCTCAATTGGATGTCTTTCAGCAATTCGCTCTTCCTAATCATGATTGGCTTTTCCTCGTTTGTTTTCCTTTCTGTCCATTTCACTTCACCCATCCTTCTCCTGACCCACCATTCAAAAGCCCCCATCCTGCTTTAGCGACCATGTTCCCGCGCCGTACAAAAATACACTCCATATCAAAGTTTGGACGAAGCTCTTTTCTTAACATATTTCCTCAGCGCTTATCTCATTAATTACCTCCTCATTGTGAAAGGTTCTTTATCCAACGCATTTTTTTTTTTGAGATTGTTTTTTTTTCAACACATTGGTAAACTCTTTCTCATACTCAATGACTCCTATTTTATTATTAGACTATGCTATCAATTTTGTTATATTATATACATATTTTTTATATATATTATGTATATTAGAGATATTTTATACTATATATATATTATATAAAAAATTTTATATCATCTTTTTTGTATTATATATATATATATATATATATATATATTATATATATTTTTATTAATAGTTTAAATTCATATACATTTCATTCTTATCACTCTGACTTTCCAATTTGATCAGAAATGCTCACAACCTCTTGGCTTACTGGCAAACTAAAATTTGATCATAAACAAAGCTAACATATTTTATGAAAATAGTCCACCAATTTCATTCCTATCTCCAGCTCTTCTCATACCCCTTTAAACAATCCCTCTACATTTCTGTTGAACAGCTTTGATGGTATGGACACCCGGTTTACTACTTATGCTTACGTTTTCCTTTCCAGACTCTTTATTCTCCAATCACACCTGAGTAGCCTGTGACATGCACAAGTTGCGGATATAGTCTCCTACCATTCCAACCTAAATCTATTTTTTTCAATGAAGTAATTAATTCAAATCAGTTCACTCTATCAGAATCATTCTCAAAATGTACCCAGCAAATGCATTCTCATTTTAATATACATTATTCTGTCAATGACTTCTTTACTACAATGGTATCACGCATTCCTCTCCCCAATTGATTATTCATTGTGCTTTAGAAAGAAAAATTAACCCGATGTTTTGATACGAAAGAGAACATGAAAATCTTCTCCTTTTTATCTGGCAATTGTGCCATTTTCCTTGTAAAATCTTACTTTTAATAAGGACACGAAATCTGACTGATCAGAGAGTTGTTTTAAAAAATTAGTTGAATGTATAGGTCAAACAAATATGACGAATGAATATAATAGTGGTAAAATGGATTCATATCAGCAAACAAGAACAATTAATCTTAATGTTTTTAAAAAATAGATGGAAAAAATAATGTCCACATGCTCCTTTTAGTAAGGAACGGTAACTATGCTACCCTAACTATTTGAGGTACAGTTAGGTGCGTTTCAAATAAATTGTTTTGAATCTACTTGCTCAGGTTATATTTTTTACAACGGAGGCCAGTTTAACTTTAATGCTACGCTTTACAAAAGAAATTGGTCAATCTTTTGTCTTCTCAATTATTGTACTTAATTTAAAAAGTGTAGAATTTAACCATGCCTGATATAAAATTAAGTGACAGAAAACATTATTTCAAATAATTTCACGACTTCAGCCATAGTCAGCCATTCTTTTAAAATTAATTGGCTCAAAAATAGTCTTCTTTCCACATATAGGATGCCAGTGCAGTTTCAAATACTTCATCATTTGCTTGTAAAATTTTGTGTGCAGCTCAGTGAAGAGCTATTCTAGGTGAAAATTCTTTGAGGGCTTACCCGAAGATCCCTCACTCGTGCTTCTAATAATTCTGAGAGAGGTGGCACAAAGTTAAAAAAAAACAGGGATTTTGGACGAGGGCCTTGGCCACCTTACCAGTTGGAGAGCCAAATTCCTTCATTTCTGCGGAAGTACTTGAGATAATGATTTATTTCCGAGTGTTTGTGTGACCTCGAATGTATTCTGTGATGATTTCATTGAATTTCCGAACCCATTAAGGGAATTTCTGAACCAGTTAAGTTTTGTTACCCTGTATACGCTATATCAAAATTTGGATTAGCAATTGAATATTATATAGACACAGAACTGTAGTTGGTAGTGAATACGTTATTACCTATCATTTCATCTCCGTTGAAGAAAGGTTTTTACCAAGTTCAAAATATTGAAAAATATTGATAAGTGTGTATTTCCTATCTTCTCCCGACTTGTGACTTTGTTTTTACCTCCTCCCCTTAAACATTCACATTACAATCATGTTTACGGTCTCGGCTATTTCTTTTTCCATTTGTTATTGACATCACAGCGTATGTCAAACATTAAATGCGTTAGGAATCTTTGCTTCCTATATGAAATCCCCACTTAATAATTATGTGTAGTTACCAGATGATACTAAAAATAATTTGAGGACCCATTATGGTTTTCCTTCTTCTTTAAGGCATTCCTTCTGAAGAAGAGCGGTTTTAGTTAATACAACACAGCTATCGAAAATAGCTTCCACATGCATAAGAATAAAAATTATAACAGATTTTTGGCGCATTTTTAAAGTTTAAATCGACAAAAATGAACTTTATTAAGCCAGGTATAGCTATATAATAAAAAATGGCATATTCATCTTAAAGACATCATCATCAATTAATCATTTAGGACTAGTAAATGAGGTAGTAATTAATTTGTCAAATCCTTTGTGGTAGTATTTATTTATCCAAATAAACTTAAAAACGGTTCTTAATGTTGTCAATTTTTACTCTGATTGGATCCGGATTTTGATGAAACCGGATTATGGTGAAAATATTTTTTTTATTCGTTTACTTGGTATTGATTTTATCATTTTTATTAGACCAAAGATTTAATTTATTGAAATTATGATTAGTATGCCATGCGATTTTGCTCTAGAAATATAATTAGTTTTGCCGCTAGGGTTCATCTCTTAGGGCACCATAACCTCCAGCGTGAGATCCTCTTACTTTAATACCCTCGTTTTTGTCTCTGAAAACAGCCTAGCCCTTGGCTGACCGAATTAGCATAGAATTAGAATTCTGAATGCTGATGCAGATGGAATAAGCCGGCCAGTTAGGCGAGGTTTGTTTATATACCGCATCAATATCTCCCTCTTTCCTTCCTCCTCCTACTCATCACATGAGAATCTTTATCACATTGAAGCTTAATCACATGGGAACACATTAAGGAACACCTTAAATGAGCTTAAGTGGTCTTAATACTTCTTGAGATTTGCAGCACACTTTGTGCTGACTAGGCTGAAGCTGCGCTAAGCCATCTAATCTGCCGATTCAGATTCTCACGCCCACTCTGACGATTCTCTCGAAGCTCTCGGTTCGAATTGTTACGAGGTTTTCCTTATGTAATAATTGTAACCTCGCCTTATCACCCGAATGGGCTACGAGCCAATACTTCCGTGAACGTCCACGAACAACAAAATAGGAGTCAACAGTGCTGTTTCGTTTTATATCAACACTGCTCGGAAAATAAACATCGCGTTTGTTTGTTTCTTTTTTCCTCTCCTTATCTGCAAAATGGCTTGTAAAAACACTTTTTTTTACTCATTAAGGAACCTAGTTCGGAAATTATTGGAAAATTATTTCCACATGGTATTCATTTAATATTTATAATAGCCTTTAGGTTACAATTATTATTTCTACGCTTCCTCTAAATTTGAATGACATATATCGTTCATCCCTCGAAGTATATGATTGATTTTTTCCCCAAGTTCCGAGCCTCTCAGTTTTACAAATCCATCGTTGATATTGCGTTTATTCTTTCTTCACTTAGAGTTAAGGATTAACTATATAATATAAATAATGAGGTAAGCAAGCGTTGATTTCCGATCCAATCCAATTTTAACCATTTAAATCCTTTAATAGCGAAACTACTGCAGTAATAACTTCAATGGAGTCCTAAACTTTATTTAGCTCAAAAAAGCTACAATATAACCTCAGACACGTTGGTATATTTTGGGTTTATAAACCTTTGGGTAACAGCCGTACTGCAGCTAGGTAAGTCCTTCCGTGGCCAAATGAAAAATTATAAATGGATGCTTGCCGCCTTAGTGAAATGAATAGGTATCATTTTTCGAGTAAACTATACAGTAATTTCACTAGAAGTTTTGTCCGTTAACATGCCAATTAATACGTTCATTCGCTCGAGGAGCCGCCAGGCATTCGAGTATCATCAAGTATGATAAATAGACCATGTCCATAATATTGTCTCAATTTCCACCCTATTACGCGTAATGCATTGAACAATATGCTTATTATTTGCGTCAAACGTCCTTACTTATTCATCTGTGATATAATGTACCATTTTATTTATCCATGAAGTACAACCTTTTTCATTTACAACCGTTTTCATATAAGGTGTAGAGAATGATATATGAATTCGGTTTTTTAAATAAGGTATATTTTCTAAGATCAAAAAACTAAATGATTTGAAATTCACACCCTTCTTTTATCATTGAAGCTCATTTACCAACGTAGAGCAGGGAGTTTCCTTGTTCAGTTTTACCTACACAACCACAGGTTCAATGGATTGAAATCCATCGAACAATCCGTACAGGTTATAATCTGTAATAATTATTAAATTTGATGGCAATAACGAAAATCCTCTACTGTAGCCCATGTTTACTTGAAAAATCCTAATTGGTTTTTGTTATATGACTTTAGGGGTTCCAAATTCTTATTTCCTCTCTGCTCAAACCGCACTCATAAACCGCGCATCTGTGGATAACATTGGTGCCACTGACAGAAGCCCCCCACCCACCCACACCGTTTCTTTTCTCAGCATTATTTAGCCAGTCGAAATTATTACGCCGCCAAGACAGCAGTGCCACTATAACTCATCCTTAAAGTCCGCATCCTCCCTCTCAACGCAGAACACGCCGCCGCCACCACCGCCACCACTTCCCCTCCACTCCCCGGCTACATCTGCTCTCATCCTCGAAGATCCCCCCCTTAGCCAGTACTCTCCCCACACCCGACCTCTCGTCGCCCTCGCCCGAGAGCGCTGGCAGTCGCAACGATGCGCCTCCCACACTCTCACGGCCGACTTGGGAAACGCAACCTTAATCCATCTGCCGACCCCCTTCTCCGCAATCATTTTCACTCCCTGCCTATAACTCCCCGGGGCATATAAAATGGAGGAAAACCAGGGAGGCGCAGGTTGATGCGCGCTGTCTTTGAGAAAATTTCCTTGAGACATCCACCGCTGAGTCTACATCCTCGTTTCTGCCCCTTTCACTTCCTCTCTCCTTCTCTCCCCTCGCCCATATTCCTACCCACCCTCCCACTGGCTGCGCACCGGATGGATCTTCACTTTGACCCTAACCACCATTCCTCCCCGCCACTGCGCAAGGCTTCGCAGCTCCCTCTAACCACCCCTACATCTCCCGAATCCTCAGGAGAACTGTGGTTTCTTCTAAATACCCGCGATGCTGAGAAAGCATATTATTTCAGTAATGAGAGGGTGCATGGGATATATAATACGTTATACCTGCTTCTGGTACATGCGTTTGCCCTTCTTTAAGGTTCCGAACAATTTCTCGTCAACATAACTTTAGATATACAGTCACACCCTTTTAACAGAGAAACTAATTAGTTTCACTTCCTGAATCAACACCAAGACATCCTTCCCTCACTTATATTCAGTATTCTCTTTTCGAGTCATATATTTTGTGGCAGCTGGATTGATTACGTGACTGAGTCAATTCTGCATAATGTAGCCTCTATAATGTTGGCTTCCGTTTTTCCTTTTGTTTCCAGTCGAATTTTGGCAATGATTCTTTTCGGGAAATGGAAATGGCATCAGTTTGATTAGTAGTTCATAATTATCTTCATTAAAGAATAACATAACGAAAAAGTGATCAGAGTTGCTGTTTTATGTGTATGTTGAATGAGGCATTGAGTTATCATGTGAGTTTTAGTTGGCATCAACCTTACAGCTAACATGAATAATAGACCTTCATATGTAGGTTAACGGTTACAATTAGCGCAATTCTGTCCTCCTGGTATAATTGAATTTCCAAAAACAGAGAAACTGGTAGCCAAATATTAATACCAAGGAAATAGATTATTCATCAGTTTTGAGTATTTATTGGGGTAGTTGATACTCTGCACTTCCCGATACTACACATATAAACATAATACATTGGAAGAGTAATCAAAATTAATGGTGAGCTGTAATCTTGTATGAATAAAAGCATAAACTAATTCTTACTTCAATATATTACTTATTGGTAGCAAATAAATTTGCTGCATGTCTAATAGTACGCCATTTTGCTATTATACGAACCAATTTGAGTTTTATGATGTTCTTCAGCAAAAAGCAGCAGGAAAACTGAAAAAGACCTCCTGGATTTTGAACAGACACATTTTAAATAAGTCAAATCAACCATCAAGGTCAATTAATCCTTTTAATTGATTAAGTATTTGGTGATAAACAATTATTATTCTGATCTTTCTTGAAGAATTTCCAAATATTTGCATTTCTATATCCATTATATGCGTTATAAATCATGTCATCTTTTGTATCCATTTCTTCTTGTATCCTAAAAATTACTCGACGTCTCCACCATATTCTAAGAAGAGAAACCACTGAGTGGAGTGTTATTCCGAAATGAGCTCCTCCGCTCCCATCAACACACAAAATCTTTCTGTCTCGTTCAGTCCCCTCCCGTACTGCCGTGCTCTATTTCATTCCGTTGGGCCGCTTTCCTTTTCCCCTGTATGGACTCGCGCCACCCCAACTTTCTGATCTCTATTCCTAAAACTCAGCGTCGTTTGGCTTCCGTCCCCTCTTCCTTGCACCGAGCCTCCATTTTCCATAATCCAGGCCACTCTCGCCCCCGAGCGAGCCTGCCCCTCGAGTTTCTGTGATGATTAACCAGCAAATGTCTTAATTCATTTCCTCCTTCCCCTACCACTCTAATTTCTCTTATTTCCCGTTCCATCTATCACTCTTACTTTACGTGTACACACTATTTTCCGCACTACACTATTTTATTGTGCTAATGTTCCTGGGAATGAGGCATATGGCCTGCAATAGTGATGGATGCAAAATATTAGATTATGACAAGAAAAACAGAATTCCATTTTCCGACTATCGAGGGAGGTATTTTTGTTTATCCCAAGGCCTCATAGCGGTGAAATATGGTTCCATGAAGTTAAAATTAGTGTACGTTGCATTTTTTGTCCGCTGCCTTT
This sequence comes from Hetaerina titia, assembly GCA_037158775.1. NCBI lineage: Eukaryota > Metazoa > Arthropoda > Insecta > Odonata > Calopterygidae > Hetaerina > Hetaerina titia. The sequence continues at coordinate 63,239,581 of CM073779.1, read as the reverse complement.
CCCTTTTTCTCTCCAAGCTTGCCCAAAGTATCAGGTTTCCCGCTATCAAGGAAATATTAAACATAATTATAATTAACATTCATACTGGTAAAGGATATCTGAATATCGCTGTAAGAGAACGAATACAACATATGTTTCAGTAGCTGTTACGATTAGGATATTATTAAAATATATATATATATATATATATATATATATATATATATATATATATATTCACTTTCTTGGAAAAGCCACGAAAGTGCATACTAAAATTAATTCACTAAATAGTCATAGCAAACACAGAAACTGAAACATATAAAAGATGGACTCACTAGTTCTCAAGAGGAATTAGGAAGAGAACTCAGAACTACATATATATATATATATATATATATATATATATATATATATATATATATATATATATGTAGACAATTTTATTTGTGTGTATGTTTAGTACTTTCCAGCAAACACGCACATTATTCAACTGTGGCAAAAAAAACCTAATTCAATTTTCTGACATTTGAGGGAGCTATTTTTGTTCATAATACAAATGTTATCACCTTGCTAAATGCCTCATCTACCTAACGAAGAGCAATTGAAGGTATTAAAGTTAGGATATAATTCACGCATGAAACCACTTAATATGCCCCACGGCGCCGGAGTGAGATTAATTATCCTCGTTTGATGAACTCTTCCTGGACCACCAGACTCTCTGATATCTATCACTGGGCTTGGATTAGACCGAGAGTGTCTCAAAATTTGAGCGTAATTAATAGATGAGCTCTCAAAAGCAAAATACTGCGTTTCATTATCTACTTAACCGAGTCAAATTGGCTAAATCATGATTTTAGATATAATGTGTGAATCACAAAACTGCTTTATTATTTTTTCGTTATTTTTTGAGGCTGTAGACACACGCACAACATCTCGCATGTGGAAAATAAAAAAATATTGTTCCTAAGATAATGTTTTGACGAGAGTAAACTTAATGGATACGCACTGCCATTTGAGTAGCGATTGGTAAGATGTCATCGGAAAACACTTAGATAATACGACTTTATCATTATTAATTTTTATTTTTCGCAATTAACTCTTCTTAATATGACGTTAAAAATTTAAAGACAACAAGAAAGGGCAAAGGATAAAATGACGTCATGAATATGTCCATGCTTCAATGCAAGGACTCGTGTTAGTTGTCATGTCACAGTAATCACCTAATTAAAATAATATTCCCTTGCTGAATGCGAAGGAGTCCGGAGAATATCGATGGCTCCATATAATTACGCTCTCTGAACATCACTTATGTCTCAGACGCTTCTTTTTCCGGCAATTAGATGAGCTAGTCAGTCATGAAATAGTTTTTCCTTAATCTCAGCGGTCCAATTTCTGAAATGATGCTATCCGATTATTTCATTGGGTATTCATTGCTTCAGCTGGAACTCATGGGAAGGGAAGCTAAAAGTTGTACCCCGGAACTAGTGCAAATTGACCCGAATGATTTCCAACTCGCCCGGTCTTCTCCCCTAGCCTCCTCTTCCAGTCCCCCCTTCCTCTTGCCCTTTCGGCCTCGCCCCCCATTCACTTGGCCTACCCTTTCCTCCCCCCTACAGATTACACCTCCGAGGTGTCATAGGGAGGATTTAAGTGGTAGTGGTTAATAGCTCGGTGGTGAAGATGATAAAAGAGAGTGAATTTTTTAATGGAGGAAAAAGTTTTCAGCCAGAATATTTGCATAAATTTAGCTTGGCGGGAGCAAGTGATCCCAGAGGAGTATGAGCGGGTAAGAGGTGAACGAACAGTAGTGTAAGCAATGCGAATGAAAGAAAACTAAGTAGAGAGTTTTCAGGATGCTAGGGAAGGTGTGTGAAAGGCTTTTGACTTTTGAGTGCTAATGTTTTTAGGGTGGAAATGAAAACTAAGAGTTTAAGGTTGGAGAGACGATAAATTTCCGCAAATTAGGAGAATGAAGAGTGAGGACTAGGTCCACTGGTTGTGGAGAGAGGTAAGTCTTCAGTGCTGTAACGTCACCGGATGTTTCTACTGCATGGGCCTCGCCTACCGGTAAGCCATATTACTTGGTTTTTCGTTACCCAAGCTTTTAAAAGGATTCGATTTTGAACTCCTCTACTAAGTGCGATTTTGTTTGATTCAGGGCGCTAATGCAGTATTCTTGTAGCGCCACTCCCCCAATTGTTTGTTTCTGATTGAAAGGGGGTCAATCAAATTTTCATCTGGTCATGTGATTTTCTAGTGAGTGAATACGCACGATGGTACTCATGAAAGCTGCTTCGTTAAATATAGAACCATTTAATTAGTTTTAAATACTGATTAACAAAAAGTAATCGCATTTTAATATTATTGTGAATAGTTTGGACGGTCACTAATATATTCTTCCCTTAAATGCGGCATTTAAGTAAGTTCCCCCGATTAAAAAATCCTGCGGTGACAGCGGCGTTCCCAAAAGTTTTTAAAATTCATATTCGGGAGACGTTATTCTGCCTAGCTATTTCCATTATTTTTTGCGTGGGGAAATATCCCTCGTGAACCTCGTTCTCTCTCATGTTCAATAAGCTATATGGCATTACTTCTTCTCCACTAAATCCTTTCACACACACTTTGCATATTCTCTATGTTTCTATTCTCTATTCTATGTTCTATGTCTATTCTCTGTGAGTTTCAATGATATTTCCTGGAATATTATAAATATAGTTCGCATAAATTTTCCTTTTCTATAAACTGAAAATTCGTTTATCTTCTTGTACGAGTATTTATGGAGTTTTACTTCTCCTTATCACTGTTCTATCCTCCACCTTCACTTTCGTGCAAAATTTGGCCCAAGTACATTTTTTTCTTTAATTACTGGCTAACTTTTTCGGTATTCCTATTCTTTTTCACCATGTTCATAATGTATGCCACGATCGGTGATTTGTGAATTCCTCTCGTATTTATTAATGCTTTTGTTTCCCTATGTTAAAATTCTACACACATTTCCACTACAGTTTTTCTCTCTTTATCTGTCATTAGAATTTAATGATTATCGTCTTTTACTCGATTTTAGGCATCAACATTTCACTTGGTGACTCTCCTACCTCCTTTCTAGTCCTTTTAAATTTGAAATTACATTTTATTTTAATTAAATTATGATCTAAATCATCATCCATCCATCGGAAAGTTGTATTTTTTGATGGCGCTCCAATGACGTATCAAATGTAAGTCTAGCCATAATATAATAAAACATGTACACCCTCTTTCTCTCAGAGTTTCCCACATGTACTAACGCCTGTGTTGGAGCTTGAAACAAGTGCAAATAATTTTCACAGTTATTCTTTTGCGAGCCTCCTTTGATTATTCCCTTGGTCTCTTAAAGTCTTAGACTTACTCTCCTCCCTCATTCCATTTCTCTTAGCCTATTGTGTTCCAACACCTGTCCCAATTACTGTTAGACCTATCCTACTAGGCGCGCTTCCAATTACATGTTTTATTTGATGCTAATTAAAATTAAATAATTCCGATCCGCGACCACTCCTTAGCGTATATACGAGAGTAATCGTAAAAGTAATGCCTCCAATTATTTAGAAATAAAAAATCATTTATTTTCTGTAATAAATACATTATTTTTAAGATTGATCAGTTATCTATTTTTTTATATTATCGGCATATCGGTCAATGCATTTTTGTAAAATCTGTGACAGTTTTTATATGTCAATGTCGTACCAACTCACCGCCATGCCCTTGAGGAAACATCCTCAAGGGCATGGCGGTGGTGAACTTCATCTTTCTCCTCTTCGTCGGAGCTGAATTGCCTTCCAGCTAAATATTCTTTCACCTTAGGGAACAGGTAAACGTCGCTGGGGGCCACGTCCGGACTAAATGGTGGGTGGTTGACAATGTCCGTGAAATTCACGTGAAAAATCTACTCGTGGCCTTTTGTGGTCTTTAGTCAGCATACCCATTCTGCACAAACCTTCCGATATTGCAACTTTTCCGTTAAAATCCTGTGGATGGTGCTTAGAGAAACATCAGGAACCAAAATTCAGAGTTAATTCAGCGTTATCTGCCGATCATTACGCATAGTTTCCTCAACCTTAGCGACAGTCTCGTCAGAAATTGACGGTCTCCCGCTCCTTTGTCCGTCGTGAATTTCAGTACGACCGGATGTAAACTCTCTACACCACTTGCGAACGTTTTTGACATCCATGCACGATTGTTCCTACACTTCCATCCAATGGCGATGAATTTTAAGTGGTTCAACCCATTTTGCATTCAAAAACCGAATAACTGCGCAAATTTCACACTTGGCGGAAACATGCAACGGGACCTCCATTCTCAACGGCTACTAATCCTAGACTGAGCGTCCCGGCGATGCGCGCGCATGCTTGTTTGGGAGATAACTGATCAATCTTTAAAATGATGTATATATTATATCATAGAAAATAAGTGTTTTTTCTCTGTTTCTAAAAAATTTAAGATCTTACTTTTGCGGTTACCCTCCTACTTTGAATGCAAATTCATGTATAGGCACCACGTTTATACGATTATTATGTACGAAATGCATGCTAATCCTAACTTACATAGAATTCACTGACATTCCCTTAATGCATCTCATCAATACTACTGATACTCCAGGTTGATTCTTTCCCTCTTCTCTGTTGATCCAATAATTCACTCTCCCTTACTTTCACTCCACAAAAACCTAACTTATTTTTACTTCATCTCTTCAATATTGTATTCATGTGTTCAAATCACACTGGCACATAACCTGATTACTCAACCGTTTCCATCAAACCAGCAGAACTCACCCAACATCCCGCCGCATCCAAACCAGCGCCCTAAAATTCTCATGAACTCTGTATATTTTACTAATTTATATTTTTATATTTTTAACTTGATTATTCACAAATATTAGGTTATTTGCTTTTAACATGTTTTTAACTTGATTATTCCCGGATATTAGGCTTTATATTTATTATAGGTCAAATACTTGAAATAAACACCAATATAGTTATATCTATTCGTGTTAATCATTTCCTTGAACCTCTAAACATTTTAATAACGCAGTTTTCATCATGAGTGTAAGGGTAGAAGCCACTTATTAATGTAAAAATTTCACTCTAGTTGCCATACATTTTATTCCAATGTGAAAAATATTTCCTCTGGTTTGCCGTTACCTCCTTCAAAATTTTTCTCCTCCCCTCCATCTTAATTTTTCTCTCGCTTTTGTACTTGACCTCTCTACTGCGGTAAGACGCCTTTTCAGCCGCCCCATCAGAGACTGCGCGGACTACAATTCGTCTAAGGTTATTAATAAACGGTCATCCAGTAGACCTATTGGTCCATAGGAAGTTTCTTCTTGTATTGATGCAAGAATCATGATTTCAAATCTATTTTAAAGCCATCGTACCGTCAAGAGATCTCTTAATTCAATTATAGCCTGCGGTCGAAATTACCTGAACAGAGCGTCTACATGATGCTATCAGAATTAATTATGATTGTTTTGTAGATAACTGAGAGGCCAATTGATTGGGGCCCTTCACCAGTTCATTGCATTTGTAATCATTCATGATTTTTCCGCAATTTTTATTCCCTTACCCGCTCCGCAAATTATGACCAGTGGTTTCGATAATCCTTTCGGAATATTGTATAAACCATAAGATGAATAAAATAATGTCAGGCATTTGATGATACATTAAGTATTCACCACAGGGCCTTGAGAAATTAAGGAATAAATAAAATTGAAAATATGCAAATCAATACATTTGAAATTTCATATCCTGCTTTAGTGTGCTTGTACCGTGATAAAGTAAATATAAGCGTTTTATTTCTTTTTGTAAAATCAAAATCAATAGGTATGATATTTTCAATTGCAGTCGTGTATATAAACATGTGTGTAATACAAACCCTGTAGATAGAAATTCCTCTTAAAATTTTGATGCGTTGATGTGAATACATAACATATCGATGACAAAGGGTATATCCTTTGATTATAGTTCTAGTGGCATAGTACAGAATTCTCATGTGCTCTCCATGAAAAAAATGTTTAAGTCTCTATTCATTGATAAGTACTTGTATGTTCCATCGGTAACGTGGATGAAGGTAGTATTGAAAATGATTTTCTGGAAAACGTAAATATAATATAATCGTGTAATCTGAGCCAAAATTAAAGATAAATGGATAAAACTGAAATTAAAATCACTGCTGAAAGTTAATTTTTAGTTTACCACGGAACGTAAAACTACCATCTACATGAAAGTTTTTCATTTCTGGAAGTTTCAAGGACAAAGATTATGCGCGAATAGTGACTCGAATCCTGATAGTTTTCTATAGTTTATATAGAAGAGTAGATATGCGTATATTTAATGTTGGAAGAATCAATCTTGCTTCTAAGTAAACGAATTTAATCATGTGATAAATGAATGAAAATCTTGGATATTTTCTCCAGAAATCATATATATATTACGTTTTTTGGTAGGTTGCTGTATTTAATTTCATTTTTTAGTTTAGACACACACATATATTATAATATAAAACTTTTGTGAAAGCCTCACATTCGTGAATAATAACGTAAATCCCCACACTACGTAGGTAGATCAGACTACAAAGGTGAAAATAAGGGATAGAGATTCCAATACAGATAGATTAAAATACTCATTCTTTCCCAAAACAATCACAAGTTAAAATAGTAAGAAACTGAAGTCACTTTAAAAATAGTATAAACATTTTTTTTACAAGTCGGAACTTTTTACATTAAACATTGCAATGGTTGTAGGTGTATCTCTAGATGCATGTGTATGTTAGTTGGTAGTTTATTGTTTGCATGTGTGCGGGCTTTACAAGTTTTAGCATGAATGTATACAACGTTTTTTGTGGCTTGTATACATTCGTGGCTTTTGCATGCTTTTTTTCTTAATTTCAGGTGGTGACGTAACACCCCCCGCCACACGCCCTTGCCGCGGCTTGCGGGGTATTTAGTAGTTGTAGATGTATATTGAATTAGCACTAGTAGATAAAGACAAAAACACACAAAAAAGAAGACACCCACTCGGTATCGAATTTTCGATGGTCTACACCACATTTCACAAGAAAAAGGACAGAACTCAAGTTATGAACTGAGAACTGAGAAATGAGTTCTATCTTTCATTTTCTTGAGACATATGGTGTAGACTATCGAAAATTCGATACCGAGTGAGTCTCCTTTTATGTGGGTTTTTTCTTTTTCTACTAGTGCTAATTCCATACATTGTATGCATATATATTAGGTTGGGGAAAAAGAAATGCACTATTTCCTTGGTAGATGTCTGTAATGATCGATATCTCGTAAAGTATCAATGATACAATTTCAAGTTTATGCTCGTTGTCAAGGTGATACTTGACATCAAAAATATTCTTTTGCTGTTTTTTGTTTGTTCCATTCAGTCGTAAGTTACGGGAAGCTAAGAAGGAAGTCAACATAGATAAAATTCGGTACATTTTACAGTTTTTCTTTCATAAAGGCGAAAATGCAAGCCAGGCCGCTGAAATTGTGAATGATATTTATGGTGCCGTTACAGTTACTACTACTGATAATTACGTGCAATTTTGGTTTCGTCGATTCCGTTCATGCATTTTTGATGTTAAAAATGCACCTCGCACACGTCGATAATATTAAATAAATAATCGAAATTACCGGCATTTAAGTAGTCGTAGCATCGCCCAAGAGCTAAAGATCGACCATTAAACAGTTTTAAACCATTTGCGCAACGCTAGATTCGCAAAGAAACTCGATGTTTGGGTGCCACACCAATTAACACCAAGAAACATGATGAATCGAATTTCCATCTGCGAAGCCTTGGCCAAGCGGAATGAACTCGACCCATTTCTTAAACGGATGGTAACTGGGGATGAGAAATCGGTCATATGCACCAATATTGTGCAAAACCATCGTTCCCCCACGGTGAAAGAGTGCCAAAGCAGCTCAAACGGTTATATATATCTATATGTATATCTATCTATCTATATATATATATGACAAAACTTAGACAGTAACACACAACACGAGAACACATAAAAAGAACACTCACAATAATATCTTGATAATTTCGACGGACTCGAAATCCGTCTTCTTCGGAAGATAAGATATGACGGAGTCATATCTATATATATACACACACACACACGGGTATGCACACTCACGGGCATTTGAACACTTTTGTGGAATACATTTTTATCAATTGCCAATAACCATACATTCATTAAGACTTTTTTTGGAGAAAGTTACTTCTAAGGCCTAAGCAAACATTTTGGTGGAGATTGGAGGTGTAATTGTTATTGAATAGAGCCATTCCAGGTCCCGAGGGATCATATGATAGTGAGCAATGCCTAATGGGCTTGTAAATTAAATATCAAATGAGGAAAACTTATTTTTTAAAAACATTTTCATTATTTACTGCAATTGAAAAAAAAGCTCCTCTTATCATATCAGTAGTAAAGTCAATGACATGCAAATGCAGTCATTGAAACCGATGTAAATTTTACTATTCAAATTTCATGTGTCCATGTTTTCTAACAGGAAATATCTGAAAAGAATCATTGGAATGAAATATAAAAGTTCACATGCAAACACTCTTTGTCTCTTTCCGCCCTTCCGTTTGGCAAATTTTGAGTGATTTTCAGTGATTCCCATCGAGGAGTTGGTTATCGGTCTTCAACTCTGTACATTGATCCGCGGAATGAGAGGAATAATCATTGATGGACACAGACCATCTCTATTCCTTCCGATGCTCCCACGGATTCCCACGACGGCGCCCTCATTTTCGCGTTCTCCTCTGTAGGCATCCACGCGACGCTTGTGCTCTGGCTTCGGGCATCCCTGCGCATTCCAGCCGCCTTCCGTAGCGACCGACATTGCCGAGACATCCTTTCATCGGCATTCCGCTTAAATTACCCAAACATTCTCCAAATCTTCTCTCAAACCTCCCTCTGGACCTCCTCATCCCGAGCACCGGCTTCACCTTCACCTGAAAACACCAATTAGTGCATATATGATGTCACTATGGTCAAACAATTATTGAGTTATTTCACTGCTATGTGGTATCCTCATATTATTCACTACCAAATGTATGTCGGGGTATTATTTTACATCTGCACATACATATATACATTTCTCCAATTATAGGAATACGTGCTAACGGTGATTCAGCGATTTAGGGAATTTTCCACAACTAATCCGACCGTGATCAATAAAGGTTTGAGTGATTCCCATGGGAACTTTGTAATTTATGCGTCGCTTCCAAGCGTTTAATTTTTCCATTTTTCACTATTTATTCGTGAAAGCGCACAAGTTAGGAATTTACGGAAGCATGCTTTTAGCATTCTCTTATTCGCTATTAAACAACATCAAAAAGAAGGAAACCAAACAGGAGTCCGAAATATTTTTGAACATTCGATTGTACTTATTTACCTAGACTGAAGAGAATGAAATAGTTAATCATCCCGAAGGGTTTTTTTCCATTTACGAGGGTAGAGCTTATCCGGTTCTAAGCTGAACGGCGTGTAAAATTCACACATCAGACCATAAGCCATGTATTATAAATACGTACCATAGACCGGAAGATAGATCAGGCCATAGAACATAGCAACGGATTAAATAATGCCCAAAGTAAGAGAAATCATGACCATTCTTTTTCGGGAGGTAGCATATTTTCACATATTTTCAGGGAATGCGCGTTTGATAGAAATGTGTGCTCCCACCTCGACGGTTAAACGGCAGTCGTAGTCAAGACGAGATGGAAAGCAGTGAAGCGGAGGTACTCCACTCTCTCTCTCTCTCTTGGTGAATAATGGATCATTCTGTGCTGATAAACGAAGTAGCAGGGAAAATTGCTATGTACTATTGCTTGCCATTCCTATCGGACATGAATTTGTCTATTTAACAGTATACTAAAGTGTGAAATCCTCAATCCACACATTCCTGTTGCAATTAGAGAACGTGTGGAATGTCGCATCGCCCACCAGTGATGTGACATTCCACTCATGGGCATCGTAGACCGAGAACGAAATAATTGCCCTTCCCAGAGGATGGTTTCATTACCTCAAGAATTATCGATCGAAAAAATAGTTGACAGCCAACTTCATATTGCTCAGCCTTGATGTCAATTACGAAGGTCACAATCTTCCGCAAGCGCCACCACACTCGCCGTGACCACGTGCCTATGTGAGGGAAGGAGGATGATTTCTGAGTGGCAGCATTTTCCTCATACACCCACTTCCCTGTCGCCAAGGTTGTGCGGGGCCAGGTCTATGGCCGGCGCCACCGGCGTGCCTGCGTCGACAAGCGGCGGCGGTCGTTGGGGGAGTTTCGGTCGGAGAGAGCGGTGAGAGGGCGGTCGGATTAATTTCCTTCCGCCCCACTCGACACACCATCGCCCTCATTCCTCCCTTCTTCTCTCCCCAGCTTCTTACGGAGAATCACCGCATTCCTCTTCAAACCAACCCTGGAGTGAGGAGGGTGAAACGTGGAGAGGGAGGGCGTTTGCATAAATCATTGACAATGAGTCGTCGATGAGCTAGAAGGGAAGCTCCCGCCGCTTCATGCGGGGAACGGCGCCACGTGGGTGAGGATGTGGGTGGAGAGCGGCAAGGGTCTCCGTCGGAGGGGAAAAAGGGGTGCGGGATTGCCGGATCTCCCAAGGGGCGGGTGTTGACCGTTATGTATTATGTTTTGCCGCTCGGTGGTGACGGACAAATAAATGAGTCCCCCGATCTCCGAGGCCACTTTCCCATCTTCCCGTCTTCGTTCCCCGGGGACGGTGTTTGAGTCGCCGAAGAAATTTGGTGGCCATGTTTGCACCCGGTCTTGCGGCGAGGGTGGGTGAACTAGTGTGGGTGATTCCCTCATCGCGCCCGTGGAATTGCTGTGCCGTTCTTGCTGCCAGGGAGTTGATATAAATCATATTCGTACCCAAGAGGGAACTCCGCGAGGGTTGGGAATGAAATTTCGACGACGCCAGAGACTGACTGGCTTGATGGAACAAAAATCATGTTGGTTGAGAGCGTGATTTTCTTCAGATATTGTATTATCATTATTTATTATAAATATTTGAAGTTAAAATTCATTGGGGACACTCTATGTGGTATTTAAGAAAGATTATTTTGGGGGATAAACTAAAGAAGGAAACGACTTACACGGGAGCGACTCGATAATTCGGGAATGAATCTCCATAGGGTTCAATCCACTCTTACGTACATTCGAGGGTGAATATAAATATTTCTCAATGAATCATTGATTTTCAACTATTTTAAGTACGATATAAACAATGCGGAACATAAAAAACAATATTATTATTTCATAACGACTATATTACAAAATAATCTTTTTAGTGAGGAATAGTATCACCTTTTATTTAACTGTCAAATTTATTGTTTACCTGAGCATAGTAAAACCTATATTAGTGATGAAAATTATTAATCGAGAAAGGTACATACCTGTACGACAGTTATTTTATTCAGCCATACTTCTTTTTGTGCTCAGAATGAAAATTTCCCCGGGTTCAGTAATGGGCTTTTCCTAGCGTCATCTTTCTACTCATCATGACCACCTGTCACTGCAGTGCACTTGAAGTGTAAAACTCAGGAAGACAATATTTCCTCGAAACTTCTATTTAAACGAGCATGGAATAAAACGTATCCACTCCAACTCTATACATAATTAAAATAGGATATTCTGACGATAAATTTTGCATGATGACAGCCGTTGTAAATACCGTTTTAAATTGCGCCCTTTTTTATCTTACTAGAGACGCGGAATATTTTACCGGATTAAATGAATTATAACTTTAAAGCATTTTTACTGTAATATATAATGCATTAGTAATAAGAATGTATTGTAAAAATATTTTGATACAGATTGGAGTGAAAATACTTAATTTTTTATTAAGAGAAGTTATTATTTTTTAAATAATTACTCATCATATCACCTCATCATATACTCATCTTTTGAAAAAAGAATGAAGTGTATTAAAACATACAATTTAGTGTGAGGTGCGCTATTTTTACTAAATTTACTAAATTTCAATTCATCTCTACAAGACAGAGTGAAGACGTTTCGATAATATAAAGATAACATATAGATCTTTAAATCTTAGTTAAAGATATCATTTTTAATCTTTATGCAAACGTTAGAATACTTTGAGTTAATTAGTTTAATTTTAGTTCGAGGTAATATTAAAACCGTTGGAAGAATATCTTGATTTATGACAGATACATCTATTTTAGAGAAAAAGAACCTCTGTGACTAACAAATAAGTGAAATCACAGAAGATATTTTTCTTGGAATAAATGATACCTTGAGAATATTTTAACTTATTCGGGCAATTAAACTAACTTTCTGCATCTTGATTTTAATTTTACTATGACAATCACCAGAGTAAAATTATAAATACATAACGTGTCTGGCTGCATCAAAACTGACAGTTGATTTAACGTAGTTGTTTAATTATATTGAGTTTGCAGATTTTGGACTCACAAGTATAAAGATTTTTTAACAAACTCTTTACAAGTGCCTATACATCACTGTAGAAGTTTAGGAAATCAATTATCAGTGTCTTTACAATTGGTAAATAATTCTAAAAATTAGTGAAGTCATATTATAATCACTCGCTTAATTGTTTGTTACCAAAATGCCTTTTGAGTGTTGGTTGCTAAATATGGGACAGTGTGACAAAGATCATCATTGAAGAACCCACGGTATTCCAAACTTTAATTTCTTTTCCAGTTTGGCTCAAATCTGAACTTATTTAGCCCACCACTATGAAGGTGAATATGGTACCATAAGCTTAATTCACTGAACTTCCAGAAAGCACATGGCTCCCACCAAACATTCCATTGCCCGCTTTGCAAACTGATGGTGAACTTTTCGCATAAGTATACTGTTTCGAAAAGCACTTGAACGGTTTTCATTTTCCTCCACCTCCCACTATATTACTTCGAGAGCGTCTTTGTCTGCTTTTCTTATCCTTCCCGAGCTCAAACCAGACCACGCCACCACTAGGAATATGAAAATATCTGAAAGCTGCCACCCAACCCACGCCAACTATCTCTTCCCTCCCTTCCACCCTCCGAACCCTTTTCACCCTCTCCGCTTCCACCTCTATTCCCGCCCCCACGAGGCTCAAGAAAACAAAACCCTGACTCTAGGGTAGTCTTGCCCCGGGCGCTTCGCGTCCAACTCGCCCCCTCATCGCCATCCCCTCCTGTTCTGTGCCCCCCTCCCACACCGACGCTACCGCATCGCAGTGCTCACATCACTGTGCGCAACGCTCCTCTCGGACAAATTAATTTTCGAGTGATGAAGAGACATGGGGTGGGGCCATTTAAAGTGGATCGGCAACTGAGAGGTCACGATCCGTCAGGAGTGGGAGAGGAACCGGTGGATGGCAGGGAGTGTGGGAAGAAGAGCTGTTGTCGAAGGAGATACACGGGAACGGGGAAAGGGAAAACTGAGGAATTTGTCGGAAGGGCACGGTGTGTTACTGCAAAGCAAATGGCTCTCTCGTCTCCATTCCCGCGTCCCTTATCTTCTTAGCGTCCTTCTCCTTCTCAGTCTCTATTCTGCCGATCCTTGAAGAGGTGGTAGAGAAGGGATTCGTCCATTCTCGCTGACGAAAAAGACTCCCGTAGCCCCCGGCCGGATAGTCACAGAGGGGGTTTCGCCAATTTTTTATCCGTAGCTGGTTCTCCCAACTCCCGTCCCTCACCTACGTCCCCTCCGCACAACCTCCACTCTCAGATCACCCCCGCCTCCTTCCTCCCCTAATCTTCCCCCTATTCCTACCCACCCCCTGGGGCTCGGGCGGCCCCATTTCCAGCTGAGGCATCCGAATCCCCTCCTCCAGCCTCCCTTCCACCCCACCGGACCGTTCGCTCGACCGACGCCACCCACAACCCACGCCGACCTTCCCCCTAACCCAGCTCTTGGCTTCATCTCCCACAACCCCCTTCCTCTACTTCATCCACTTCCCCTACACCCACAATCCCCGCCGCCCTTGCCGGTTCCGCCGGCGCCGTGGGCTTTTGGGCTAACCAAAAGGCATGCAAAAGGGTTCGGAATGACTGGAAATATTCCTTCAAAAACATATTTCTAATGACACCGGTCGGAAAGGTAACTTAAATGAAAGAATATTATTTCCAGCGCTGGGAAAGCCAAAGTGAAATGCGGTTTCTTTTATGTCCGTGGATTCGTTCATTATAAGGGAACATGTGTGAACGAATAAAATAATACTTTCAGCTGCAGAAGCAGTATGGGCAGTAAGGGCATGGTAAAAGCATTTTTGTTTTCAGGATTGAGACGTTTTTGGTACGTGATGATGTACTGCTGTACTAGTTCTATGTATAGAAAAAATAATACGAAACGAAATATATGAGAGCTCTCCCTCACTTTAGTCATTTCTTATAGCCGTTATAACAGTTATATGATGCTTATTAAAACATTGATCCTGCTCTAGTATGTCATTGGATACTGAGATAAATGATAACTAAGGGAAAAATTAAATGGAAAAGGGGAATAAAGATGAGAGTCGATTTTGCCATCGTCAAAATTGCGAAGAAGAGCATTTCTAAAATTCCTGATTTGCTTTTAAGAATGAGGCTATCTGTTCAATGTGTTTTCTATGATGAACACATTATGGTGCCTAAGATACACTGTTGTAATAAGTCCATTGTATGATTATCTAGAAGAGAACACAATAAAAAATACATGCAAGCCTACATTGTGTGTGTGTGTTTATATTTATCAATGCTCTGAATTCAACGTAAAAATGCAGTGTACAGCATAACAAACTTTTCCTAAGTCGTTGTGACAGTTAAAATTTTGTTAAATACCTCCAAGTAGAAATGAATAAAAACCAATAAGATGAGCACTTTTAAAAATACGAAAAGTACCCTGATGTCCCACGTTGATTTTTTGTGAAAAATCGTCGGTACTAGAAAATGGCTACTTTTTGGGAACATACATATTTATGTATTACAATATTTTTGTCACTTCCTTACATACTAAGGAATATTAAATGATTTTTGAGACTGGTTGGCGTTGAAAGTTATTTCCTGCTCCAAGTTTTCTACAGTAGTACACCGTATAAATTAGTTTGGAATTCAGCAACCCAACCATTTTCTTATTATTACATCGTGCAAAGTATGTAAATGTACAGTACTTTTAAAATCCTCCTTAGTTAGGATTTTTATTCCCTTATATAAAACTATATTTCGGTTGAAAAATAACAAATGAGGTGTAGCATTTTTCGTACATAATAACGTCATTCCTTTTTCTAGCTGTAAAATTATTTTTTAGCATACCATCCAAGCCCTTTTGCTTTATCGGAAGAGTGCATTCGAGTAAAGGGTCCATTCACATCCCGAATGCTCGCCTCTGATTTGTGGAGAATCACAAATACGATTAAGCTTTCCAGGTCAGAGTAACGCATATGTTACATGCAATGACTTTTACCGTGAGCCTGTAGACTGGTCCCACCTCGCCATCCACGTATACTTTTTTCCCTTGCTAAGGTCGCTCTCTCTGCGTTCCATTGTGGTCCTTCCACTCCTTCCGACACTTGCTCCTTCAGCGAACGCGTGTGTGGCGGCAGAAATTCGTCCTGACAGCCGATGGTCTCAATTTCACCCGGTGGAGTGTCGGTGGCACTCTCTCGATCCAAACCCTCTTCTCCCAACCCACTGCCTTCGTCAGGTCCACCCTCAATTCCCCCGCACTCTCACCGAGAAACGTCCTACGTCAATCTCCCATCCTCCTCCTCTTGGCTTACTCCACCCAGCTTCCCCTCCCTCTCATACGCCGCACCCTATCCCACCCCCCCAGCCTCGCCTGCTCTCCAATCCTTCCCCATCCTTTTGCCATCCCCCTCCTGCTCCGGCGGGCAAATACACTTGGGAATTATTTTGACGGGACTGGGCGGAGGGTTGGAGTGGGGGAGGGGGTGAGTGGAATTTGTGGCGGCGGGAGATGGTTCAGGACGGAGTCCGCGATGCGGAAGGTGGTGAAGGCTTAATGGCCGTGCGAGTGACGGCAGCACGCGGGGGTCGGGTGGTTTAGCGATCGCAGCATGGTTCAGGGGCGGTGGGGAATGAATTTTTTTTCCGAGGTCGTAAAATGGTGTCTGCAGTCTGCGTCTGAGTTCACTGAAGGGATTATTAGTGCAATGGATATTTTTAAACGATGGGATGGGAAAGAGTGTTAAGTAGACATAGGGCGTTACCGTAAGGCATTCCTTGATCCCAGTACAGCATGGTTCGTTATAGTGTCCAAGTATAGTGTGTTTACATTTCAATTTATTCAGAATATCGAAGTTAAACCGTAATTCTCGTCGACTGTATTTAACACATAGAGCTAAAATATATTTCGATCAAAAAGTCTGCGTCACCATGCTGATTACTTCATTATGCAAGGGAAATTAGACGTACGTAAATAGTAGAAACTATGACAGAAACCCCTACTAATAAATATGAACAATTTCGCGAATTTTCCTAGAAAATTATATAAAAAGAGATAATCTGAGGTTTATGGGGATATTAACTTTGATGGAAAGAAGTATAAAATAATGTGGAGAGCTACGAAGAAAGAAAAATTTTATCAAAGAAAAGCAGCACTTCTCCTGACTTTTTAAATTTTTAACAGCGAAATTGGGGTGATATAAGAAATAAAAATGAAATGTAATCACCAATATCAAAACCCTTATTATAATTTTACTAAGTTTTCTAAGTTTTATAATGTGATAAAAAAGTATTCGAACTTGAATAAATATCGGCAAACATCTGTAAGTGGATTTATTTTTTAATATTTTGTTGTGTTTCATAGATTTCAGGGTGAATTAAATTAGATGAGTCACAGATCAATTATGATAATTAACACTAGTATGTTTACAAAAGTTCAAGAATTGCCAGAATACTTACGATTAAATCTTTCCTATGAAAATGTTTATTCACATGTGAGAACATCAATGAAGACAATTTTGCATAAAGAGTTTACAATGTTTGGGAAAATATTTTACTGGGATATGCATTGGAGAATTATGAATTTCCGTGTACACAATTTAAAACTCTGTCCTCCAGTTGAGATCCATCGCCTCAGAACCTGATATAGTATTGTGAGATATTGATTCTTTATATACATAGCTAAGCAAATGCAAGCCTTGAAATGATTCTTGAATCTATTTATGAGTTATCAATCATAAAAATTGCATTTTTTTAATATTATGAATTATTAAATGAATAAAATAGGAAATCTGGGGATATCTAGGGTTACTACAGGTACATTAACGTTGTAGTACACATAAAAATGTATCAAATTCCATGTGTATATTGAATAAGAAATTGTCTCATTTGTTATGCAATGAAAATTAAACTATCTAATAACCTATAATAAAATAAGTTGTTTATTTTACATGGAACTAAGATTAAAAACTCCATATCCGTAATTGTGCACGCATTTGTATTGAATTGTCCAGTTATTTCAACGTTCTCTGGTGTGCAAATTTTATGGCAATGTGCATTCATTAATTTTTTAATAAAAATTACCTTAATTTAGCATTTTTCGTAATATTTGTAAAAGAGGTATCATAGTTCACAAATTAAAAATTACTAATATTTTTAGCATAGTTTCAAAATTTATAGTATCTACAGTATGAGATCTAACATTCTACGTTTTCCCCCAAGTGTTAAAGAAGGTGCATCAACTCCACATACTTGTAAATAATCTTATTTTATCCATAAAATATGATTCTTATCCACTTAAGTTTTGATTATTGGATTTCGATTTGAGTTCACTGTTAGTTAATTCTCCTTGTTGTTTTTTAATTAAACAACAGATATTTTCGCCCGACTTCAGTAATACATTTAATATTCTGGTTAACATTGCCCAGTATCTTTTTTTTCTATTAACTGTGACAATAGGCAAAACTTAAAAGTGCTGAATATATTTACATTATTCTCGTGCTCGGCGTTAGACTTATTAGTAGGGAAAACCATACTACGAGATATTCAACTACATGTATATAGTGCCCCGCAAGCCGCCGCAAGGGCGTACGACAGGGGTTGTTAGGTCACCAGCCGTAATTAACAATAAAACCGCACACAAAAACAAATGCATGCCGATCTACAAACACATAATCCTATATATTCATGAACAACATTGACAACTCACATACACGCAGATACATATGCTATCAACTAACACATACATCGCACCTACGAATATACCTTACGTCTACGGAGCGTTGAATCATGAAAATAAAATTTCTTTTATATTTCTATAATGACTTTGGTTTCATACTGATATGATTCCTGATTATTATGCAGGGAAAGAATGAGTATTTTTGTCTATCTCTAATGGAATCTATCTCCCTTACATTATCATTATGGTCTGATCTACCTAGGTGCTGTGGGGCCATAGTAATTTCTTTAGTGTCCTTGTTAAACTAGTTTGTTCTTAACCTTTCTAAAAGTCTCAACTGGCTGGATCTCTTCAATTCTCAAGTGACTCTCAACCTGATTCCCGTCATAGGCCTGTCACACTCGTCTCTTATTATAACAACTTTTCACGAATATTGCGGAGTTTTTCTGGACTTGATCTAACTCTATTCGCCAATTTTTTCCCCAAAAATTCCAAATATTTTATCTACATCTATATAATACTCCGCAAGCCGCCGCGCCACGAGGGCATTTGGTGGGGGTGTTACGTCACCACTTGTAAAAGAGAAAAATCACATGCAAAATCAGCACATCCATGCACACCTATACCCACAGTAGCAGATACATTCGTGCCGAGCTCCTTTCATTCTGTACGTATGCGAATGAATATAATATCAGCTAAAAAATAATTGCACCTTAGGATGCAGTAAGAGATTCATCCAATAACGTGAAAGCTAGAATTTCATAAGTAAGAGGCCAAAATTCCACTATCCCATGGTCATTCAACATACAACGGTCTCTTCTCCAAGGCCATAGGCAAGAAATGTGACCCAACGCTGCAGGTAGCGGAAAGATCCCCCCACGGAGAGAGACGAGGGAAGGAAGGGAAAAATTAAAAACAGAAAAGGCAGAGCAAGCAATACTGTATAGACCGCTACATTATTTAAAGGCATTCTAATGAGGTCATGCGGAAAGAAAGGGTTTTGAAAACTTGCGGCGTATTCCAAATGAGGTCTATCTAGGGCTAAGTAATGTCTCTCTTACTTTCTTAATACATTTCACACCACCAATGTAATGAAACCGATTTTCTTCATAGTGGTTCCGCATATTGCCCTCTTATGTGATCCGCATAAAAAGCGTGGTGTTAGGAGAACCCTTAAATATTTAACTTGATCGGCCATAGTTAGCACATAGCAACTATGTATTAAATGCCCGAATATGTGTACAAAGTTTACTTCTAATAGGTAAGATATTGAGCAAGTCAATCATTCGTAAATTGATATAACACGGAATCGTTTTATGCATCGTAGGTAAAACGAAAAATGTTTTTGCGTTGCTTGCGATACAAAATTTTACACTTAGTTCAGGAGAAACCTCTTCCTGCAAGGCGAGGTGAGTGCTTTCCTTATTTTTATTTTGAAAATAACTTTCAATGGTTGGAACTAGAAATTTCTTCACCGCGGAGCAGTTATTGCTGCACATTTTAATAGCGTATGCTTATGCAAACCACTTCAGGTCAACCGCCATTTAACTTACTATGCACCTTAAAAGAGTCCAGATTGAGAATTCTAAAGAGTAGCAAACTTTTGCCGTTTTTCCTGAGTACACATAATTTAATATCAAACTAAAAATATGTATACATAGATGATGTAAACTGCAACGGATCCATTATATGATAAACAGTATGGAAAATATTTCAGAGAAAATCTGGATAACCCATTTTGCCCACCTGTAACATAATTTTAGTCTGAGCGATTATCGTTGTGGCTACCAGCCTCTCGAAAACCGAATCAATATTTAGCCATTAAGGTCCTCGTCTACTCTGCTGATACTGCACGCTTCAACTCGAAAGGAACTAGCAAAAAACTGGCTAAAATAAAAGGAAAATAAATAATATCAACTGGTTTATGCTAATTGCTAAAAATCGGGGGTGATTATTAATACGGAACAAATTAAAATTGAGCCTACGCTCTACCTAAAATTAGGGCAACATTTAAGAGTAATGAGGAAGGTTTTAGGAAAGTTGGATCACTATCAGGAAAGAATTTTCTTGACTAGGACATCAGCTATGAACCTCCATTTTGATGGGCCAGTGTTATATCAATTAAGCTGTCGAGGGAAGGTATATAACACTAAAAACTATGTCCTTTTTTCGGACAGAGGCTAAATAAATAAAACGGAGGCGGGTTTATGCAGCCAAGTGCTTCATTCTTTGTCCTATGGATTGTGCTTGGGAGTTTGTTCATTCACGCACTGCGAGACAAATGGATGTACACACAAGAGAACCGTAAAGTATAATAGGGAAAGCAATCAGTCATTGTCATAAAATGAAGGTAATGTGTTTGAAAAAGATATCCCCAGGATAAGGAAAGATGCCACATTGGTGAAATGTACATTTCAACTCGAAAACCCGCCAAAGAGTAGTGGCATGTGTGTTTTCTCTAGCTTACTTGGTAAAACAGAGGTCTGCAGTCTGTCCTACGAAAGGAAACGTTTTAATGGCTTCCTTATATATATGTATATGTATACATGTATACATATACATATATATAAATATACATATATACATGTATACATGTATATATATACATACGAGAATATACATAAACACTCGTATATACATAGAAACACAGATAAACACGCAGATTTAGATTTTTAAAACATAGAAACACAAAGAAAGGACACTCACATATGTAGTTTTGACGTTTCGATGTGAGTGTCCTTTCTTTGTGTTTCTATGTTTTTAAAATCTGACGTGGAAAGGCCACTCCCGGGAAATAAGTCAGGTTTTAGGAAGTAGCTACACGGAGTTATAAGGGGTAGGTTCGAACGAAAAGAATTGAAAAAGTTGATATGGATTTAATTTTGAAGGAAAAGGCTATCAATGGTAATGGCATCGTAGTGAACTTACCCGGGTACATTGGATGATGATACAAGGGGTTTTGCAAGAGAGTTTGAGCCACTTGGGATGAATTTACAGAGATGAGATTGGGACATGTGTGAATAAAGTAATTCGAGGAAAGCGTGAAATTTGGCTTTTGATTAAGATGAAAAGACTGAGGAACTGACGAGTGGAATAGGGAGGCCAAGATACTCATTTAGCGGGCAATTTTAAGCGGTGGGACGTTAAAATTCAAAGTACGCCATTGCACGCCTGTTATTGTCTATTTATATTCCATCTTTCATCGGGTGTTTGCATTGTCATTTATAAATCTATTGTTATATTCATACTGGATGTAAGCATTTGTTTTTTTCATAAATGTCATTAGTTTATGATAATTGCTTGTTTTTTAATTACAACAAAGGCCCTTCGATTATGAAATTTGAAAGACTTTATTGACTCGGAAGAGAGGAAAATGCATGACACTACAGCAGAGGATAAAGTAATGGCTGGCGCACTCACTTGGTCGTGTATACTTTACGAAGGGATTAAATCTAAGAAAGATGTGAGGGGAGGAGGATTAAAGAGAGGTAGGATTACGAATTTCAACTTGGAGCAACTCCAGATGAGGATAAGGGAGTATGAAAGCGTAGTGTGCAGAACGTTCGGCTACTGAATTTAGGATTTAGGATGTTCAGCTCTCGAGTGAGGTATTTGAAATTCCCTATCTATATATCCAGGCTGCACGAATTAATAGTGAATAGAACATCATAGTACGCCGGATGATGCGCTACGGGAAGAAATTTTCCCCATAATATGATTTTTTCATAACGTACCTCTCTAAGGAACTAGTCGTGTTGAATTTTCCTGTCCTTTATAATTATGAAATTTTTAGATTGAAATGGAAGAAGAAACATTTTAATTCCACAAACACCTCTTTTAAAACACGACTTAGGTTTCGACGTTGGACGTTATTATTAGTTGATGCCCGGTGACAACATCCCTAGGTCGTGTTTCAAATAGAGTATGCGTGAAATTACAACGTTTCTTCCTTCATTTCAATATGTTGTGTAAATTCCATAATGTTACGCTTGGGACGTTAAAATTCCAGATTGTTACTGTTTTAATGTTGCAGAAAAGGATATGAGAGGAGTTGGTGCCAAAAACTTTATAATTAACATGAACTCTGAATAACTGAATTAACCTCAAATAAGGTACAATATGAAGAAGTAGGATTCATGCATAAGAATCATCTTTCCTATGGCATAGTCAAGGATGAAGCATTGTATATAGTTACACAGTACCTATGGTAAACCAGTAAGCTAACTAAAATTTTATAAATTAAATTTGTCAAGAACAATATGCAAGCAGTACTTCATAAAAAATGAAACACGATTCGTATTTCGGAGTTACTTCTAAAAATTGAAATTGGGATAATTTTTTTTGAGGTACTTGGGAATTCGATTTGACGTAAATATTTCTCATATATTTATGAAAGTTCATAGTTTTCGTTTTTTATTAAATTTTGAAGTTAATTTACAAACCAATATTATTAAACTGGATAATGTTGAGCTACCTCGAGGGCGTACCTTGGCGCGGAGGCCGCATCGAATCCTGCCGTCCTTCCACATGCTCGATCCGGATTCAATCCCGCGGGCATGGGAGAAGGCGTCCTAGGGATGGGCGGCGGAAGCAGATGGGTGAAGTCAGGCGCTCGCCTCGCCCCGGGTACGCGAGCATGCCCTCTCCCCTTCTCGCAATGATTCAGAGAATGGAGAAGCAAAGCGCTTGCCGGAGGAATGAGCGAGGATGGGGTCGGAAAATTGCATTTCCCTCGATGAGGCACAGAAAGGGAGTGGATTCGTGGGTCGCAAGGAGCGAGGTCTGGGGCAGAAGGGAGAATTTTACGGAAGGAGGCTTTAGAGTCTGCCTTAGCTCGGGTTGGAAGCGCTGTGCAAGATTTTCCATTTTGCTCGCGACTGATGAGAAAGTGATGTTTGAGGAATAAGCATTTCTCCGAGTGGCGTTATGAGACGACTGGTGTGTGCCCTTTGAGAGTAGACT
Source organism: Hetaerina titia (assembly GCA_037158775.1). Classification (NCBI taxonomy): domain Eukaryota; kingdom Metazoa; phylum Arthropoda; class Insecta; order Odonata; family Calopterygidae; genus Hetaerina; species Hetaerina titia. Next base: position 63,216,480 of record CM073779.1, on the reverse strand, counting down.
CCTACTTGAAATAACTTTAGCTATAGCACCTCCGGAAAGCTAATTCCAGAGTGTCGTTGGTATTAATTCATCGATAATATGTTTAGCATTTATCAATTTTAAAGGATGATAATTTTAAGAAACTAACTCAGGCGTTACTTGGTGGATGACATTTAAATTTGCTGTTTCCACTAGAATGTTTATTTTTGTCGACCATATTTTTCATCGTGAGGCAGCAAAATCAGGTATTGGCAAACCAAGGCCGTCAAAAATAAACATTGTCGTGGAAGTATCAAAGTTATCATCCTTCATTTAGCCCTAGGTTGGAAATTAGTACAGCCGTATATTTGCTTAGAAAAATGAATGAATAAAGAAATAAATTAGATCCAACCTGAACAGGCAAGTCACAGAGGTACTTTCTGTAACGAATTGAAAAATTAATCCGAATTCCGAAATTATCCCATATCAAGACCCAGATGTCTGGCCCCGTTGATAGAGGGTATCCACACTTAAAAAATCTCAAATTCAATTCTCCATAAGGGCATGGGAATTTGTTTATGCTCTTGTAATTTTCAAGGCTAGGCAAAGGTTCAAGGTTGCAGAAAAGGATATGAGAATAGTTTTTGCCCACAAAATTATTAACATTAATTCTGATTAACTGAATTAACCTGAGATATGGTACAATATTAAGAAATAGGATTTATGCATAAGGATGGTGTTTAGAATGGTCTTTCTCATGACAAAGTAATTTCAATTTGAGTCAAAGATGAATCATTGGTAATTAGTAACAAAGTGCCGTCGGTAAACAGTATTTAATTGTATAAATTAAATTTGTCATGAATAATATGCCCAATAGTACTTAACAAAAAATAAAACACGATTCCTATTCGGGAAATTGCTATTGCTCTTTTAATTTTTAAGGCAATGTAAAGGTTCCAGCGTGACAGTTTCCAGGGTTATTTCTAAGTAAAGAAGATTTTATCAACGGCTTAAGACAACGGCGAAGTTTCTATCAGGCCAAGGTGCTTCATTCTTATCGGCTTCCAAAAACGGTTTCGCGAAAGTCTTCATCCCGCATGCAGCTTGGTGAAATCACTTTTACACAGGTATTCCTCAAATATTCCTCCACTCACTATTCAAATTTCTTCCCTGATAACTACCTATTTCATCCATCCACATACGCTCACGTACCTCAAAGAGCGTATAAACCGTGCTTATAAGTATTTATTTGCGAATTCTAAACCCTCTAGAGGTTACATTTCACACGCGCTCGTTTTGTTATATCAGTGACGTTAGAGACCTGACCGGGGAGAACCATCACCGTTCTCTACCGGGTGGGTGCGGTTCTGATGGCGGGCGATCTGTGTGTGGCAAAGGGCATCTCTAGCCACATCCCGGCTATGCATAAATGAAGGACGATGACGCCCGTGCTGGCAGCGGGCAAAGCCCACATTACGCCCGGGCACACGGCTGTGCATGACTTCAACGACCCCACCGGATACCTCCCGCAGAGGAGAAGGACCCTCGATTACTTTCGCGGGGATCTCAGCGGCCGGCATCTGGAGAGGGTGGGTGCGTAGGAGGCATACCGAGGGATTTTTCCTTCACCGTCGTCCCATGAATTCATCTTAAGTGACAGTATGCGACCATGATTCCGCACCCTAAAAATCGGGTACCGGATGCTACATCCAGCAGTATTATTTCACATGCAATAGATATCACTTACGAGGAGCCATGAGGAACACTGATATTGGACCCACGAAGCGATGTACTAACCAATTTTAATTCTAAGTGTTAAAGCTCTGGTTTACATTGGGGAGGATGTTCTGGGTAACTGAATCGAAACAGTATGCAAATGAAGGGCCATGAATATCTGTCAAGGTTTTACAGTATCCAACTTCGCTTTTTGGAATTCATCTTAAGGCAAAGTACCTCTTTACATACCCACGTACCATCATCAGTAGAGATTTGTGTAGTATAGTAGGATCTGCAGGATTGATTATAAATAAATGGGCTTAAGGACGATTTGGAGGAAGTAAGAACTGTAAGAGAGTAATACTAAATCTCTTATATACCCTCCACCTATTACCATTCCAATGCTAATGCTGGTTAAACCTCAATGACTTTGCGTTTGGTTGCGATTGAAAAAATGTTCTACCATTTGAGTTATAGCAGAAATATTGTTTGCAAAATCAATTTTTGGAGGAGGAAACGGTCCCATTCTCCAGCAGTCTGACTTAATCTATGTGTCATTCATAAGTAATGCTCCAAATTCAATCGTCTCTCCATAAACTGTCTCCCTTTGTAAAATCTCAGCAATTTACGTTTCAACTTCCTTGTAGACATTTTAACTATCTAAGTTATTTTGACGAGAATGATACTTCGTACAACCACCATAAACAAATAACTGTATCTTGCTGTCAGGGTTTGTCCCAGGCGTCATGAATGTTCCTACGAGTATATCGAATGCATGCTTTGGACCTCTACTTCCTTTGACCCTCTCATTATTTTGAAAAGACGCTTCTTAAATAAATTCATATTGATATCATTCGAAAACAAGCTACTTGGCTTTTTCACTTGAAATTTTTTATTATCACGACCTAGGTTTCGCTATAGTATAACGTCAACAGGTGACATGACCTGATGATGTTACGCTATAATGAAACCTAGGTCATGGTAATAAAAAGTGTTAAGTGGAAAAGCAAAGTTGTTTGTTTTCGAATATTATCAAGACGGTTCATATTTCTATCAAAATATTTTTCAATGTTTTATCTCTTCTGTCGTTAATTCGCATTAATTCCTTACTTCTTTCACGAAATTTTGATAATATATTTTTTGGAAACAATGTACGATGTCATCTGAACTCCCGTACATTTAGCGACAATCATCCTCTGATGAAGCTACTCCCGTTGAGTTTAGAAGATATTTCACCTGTCACTTCCACCAGACTATTTTCCCTATTATTCCGTAAACCACTCTTCCTCCCATACAATATCTGAAAATGTAATATTTGCTCATTTTAACCTCGTCACTAGAAATTTCATTTCTAATGTTTTCGCTCGATTCCAATGGATTTGAGGGAATTTTGTCTTAAAACCGAGGAGTCATGTCAAGGATTACGCAGTCTTCTTTCACTTTCTTCTTGCTGCTCTTCTAGTATTATTCTTAACTAATAATTGGATCTCATCATTCTTGACTGCTACATCCTCACCAGATCCATATTTGAGAGCATCGACAAGTACAGTATCGCGTTTAGCACCTCTAATTGTCGCCTTATACTTCAGTAAGTCTCATTTGAAGTCCTGATCTCACTTTATGACATCACAACATCAATAGTGAACTAAAAATTTCCCATTTTCCATGGGCAATAAAGCAAAATTCAATTTTATGTCATTAAAAATGTTGCTAGGTATTTGAAGAAATTATTTTCTTCATACAACTAATTATCAAAGCTTCACTTTAATTTAAACTCTGAGTTCACCAAATGATATCCCCTATAAACCAAATTAGGCAATAATGTTATTTAATATAATTATTAAATCTTAGGTTAGTGTAAACTCATTCAAAACGTGTCTAGTTTTCCCCACAACCCATCTTTCACACCATCAGTCACGGTAATGGTGCGAATGAAGTCACTATGACATTTGAGTACAAATTTTTGTTAAAAAAGGGGATTCTTCAAACTTATGTTTTTAAAAGCAGGTTTACATTCTCATTGAGGATGAGGTTAATAAGTTTGCTGTTATAATAACTACTGTAATCTCATGAATGTAATGGGGCAGTTTTCGTTTTAATGTTAAAAATATTATATCCCTATCAATTTACGTCATGTTTTCTCGGAACTTGCTACTCTTATCGCAGCCATTTAATTTTTCATACATCTATTTTTTCCCATACATCATCCAAATCAAATGCCAAAACTACAAATAATACTGAAATTAAAGTCACTCTATGGGCCAATGTAATGCGGTCTACGTGTAATATACACTCCCTGCTCTAAATACACTCAAAATGCCAGTTATGGATCATTTAGTAGACGGAATTGTTACTTAGGAGGACAAATACTGAAGAAATTTAAAGAGCAGTTAAAAAAACAATCTTTATTTTATTTTAATAAATATATGCGTGAGAGATATAAGATATGCGTGTAATTTTACGGCGGCTGATACGAGTATAGGACAGTTTAAATAATATTTGAATTTAGTTGGAATTTGGCAAGGAAATAGTTATTATGGTTATAGTTGATTCATGGAAGGGTTTGTTCGTGACATAAAGGAGCTCTCTCAACAGAGTTCATCTAGAATCGCAATTTTTGGGATTCCACTCTGAAGCCGATATCGTTATTTTGAGGTTCCCGGGTATCTTGATGCGCCGAAAAGAGTGCTTTTATGATTTTGAACAAATGATTTATGGGTACATAGGTAGGTGTTTGCTTCCTCCCTGTACTATCACAAACTGAAATTTTAGTATTACCATTGCCTTTTACGGGTAAAAGTACTGCAGTTACACAACTGCTTATGAATCCTAACTTGGAGGCGAAGTACTATCTTTGAGGGGGTATACCTTCTATTGGCAGAAGCCAAGAATGGATGTTGTAGTTATTTACTGGTGAGCTTGCTGTAATTTTACGTGACCCTGTCTCTTCATGTGGACGTACAGATCAAAATATTAACCCATCCCATGCAGTTCACTCCCACTGAGGTGAAGATATCAGGTCGGGTCATTCCGCTTCAATTCATATTCCATTGTAAAACAAATCCAAAATTCATCATTATAAAGATGAATGGAATTGGCAAAGAGACAGACAGAATATACAGCAGTACTCGCTGAATAAGACTAGAGGGTTGAACACCTTTTATGCATGGATATTATGATATTATGTAATTCTTACTATTCATCACTATATGATATGGATTTTTTTAAATTTTTATTTTATATCGGTAACGTTTTATTTGCTTCCAGATTATTTAATGAACAGATTTACTAACTCCTACCATATAATGCAAAATATTGGTGCCATCGCTTTGAATATCTCCAAGCATGAATGTATTATGCAATGTCCCCTTGAATTGTAGATGTAAAATATGATATATTCTGTCAAAGATTTACCTGTAGCAGTTTAGCACAGCATTTTTAATATCTGGAATTTAAACCTTGGCCAAGAAACCTTTCATACGGAAACTGTTCTCACATCCATTGCCTAAATCTTGGTTGTGCGACAGTTGAGGGAATCATAAAATCAATGGTTCTTGAATAATCATTTAGGGGAGATATTTAGAATATTATATCCTGACAACTTTGGTTAAATCAGAAGAAAACTAAAAAGGTATATGGATGAGATAGTTAGGCATTGTATCACCTGAGAAACAATCAATGACGAAACGAATAAATCTAGATTATTGAGGAGGAGAAAGGAATATGATGGGGTGCTTTCAGAGTGTGAATGGAAATTGGAATAATGACGTACCGAAGATGGAAACTGTGCGGAAAAATGTTGGTTTAAGCTTAACAAAAATTTTAATAGTCAATGAGAACTGTTCAAAACATTCCTCATATTGGTATACTATAAATGATAGTGATGGTCGTCTTCCACCCTAGAGTCATCGAACCTTCCATGCTTATTTCATTCTGCTGCGTGTGTTTTAATTTCCTCGCCATCAAATATTTTGCAATGTACGTTTAACAAGGCAATATTTAGTTTTTATTCAACATTAATTGAGAGGAACGCTTGGTTTTATTGAATTAAAACTTAATATTGGTAAAATTCCACACATATTCGTGGAGAGAAAGAATGTTGCCCTTTTGAGTTTACGCAAAAGTCATTCACTCTCGGGAGAAAAAAATTCCAATCCACCAGAGAGGCTTTGATTGAGCTTTCTTATGTAATCGGTAAAGGCAAAGTTAAAAAAAAAAGCCCACATAGGGATGAACGCTTTGTCGGTAAAGCAAAGCGATTCTGTCCTTTTTCTGTAGAGGGTTTTATCCGTTAGAGAAGAGGGCTTTTCTACCATCAAACATCTCAGCCTATGAGGATCGTTCATCCATCAAAATGGAGCGATAAACATATCGTACTGTTCTTTTGTTGGTGCATGCCGTTCAGTCTTAAATGGATCACAGAGTTCAAATTTCCAGTTTCATGAGTAAATGTCAACTGAAATTTTATTCATTGCCGTACTTGGAATTGAAGGTGGATATAAAAAAATGACTTGTTTTATGTGTTATTAACATCTATTCTTTATTCAAATGTTCATTAGATTAATCACAGTCTCCAGTTTCTAAATACGAATATCTCCTCTGAGATCATATTAGCAGTTTCTTTGGAATATAATGGCGACTATTAATAGTCATTTATATTCCAAATATGGATGTTCGCAGTACTCCAGAAGTAGAGCGTTGGACCGGAGGGCTCGGGTTCGATTCCCGGGCAAGCCTCTCTGGGTACCATAACTTCCACCCAATATTTATAATTTTTTGTGTACTAGGCCTTCCCGGGAAACCATAGGCACAGGGGAAGGCATTGGTCCCCCTATCCTGACGTCTGAAATTCACACGCCGTTGCGCTTAGCACTGATTAAACTCTACCATCACCCACCAAACCGACCTTCGGGTTGATTACTGTTTATGGTATACATTCCAAAGAAAAATTCATTCTTTTCCGTTCTATTTGCAGCAGTAATATAGACTATTAAGACTGACCTCATTCAAATAAAATCAGCAGGTATAGACAATGCATTGTAAAATTCTAAATAAGTGTGTGAAATAGTGGAGGAAAATGAGTTATTTGGCTGGATCTATCGTTAATAATTCGCGTAAGATGGTTCAATTTACGGTATATTTTGTAATTGAATGAGGTGTTTCACTTAACCAATCGTAGACTTTAAGAACTGAAATCTCAACACAAAATTAATACACAAAGAAAATATTCGTACGATTTTATATCATATTTTCAGCAACTATGGAAATTGTGTTTTGACTTTTATCGTTGCTGATTTGCAGAATTACAAAGCAGGAAAGCCAATAAAGAAGAGGGTGATCAATGACTTTGCTAATGCTGTAATGTTTTTGTGTCTAATATTTGAAAGTGGAATATTAAAAAATTTAAAATATTAATGTATTAATATTCAAACTCGGAGAAGATATTAATTCTATGTATTTTAATACACATTGATAAAATGTTTAATTATGTGTTGTTCATGTTCCCATCGCACTTGAAGTAATCATAAATGTATGCTATGATCATTTGATGTTAGCTTGTACATATTAAAACCAGGCAAGCCTATGGTTAATACTAATATTTTTTTTTCTTTTTTCTAGGTAAGTGTCCATTTGTTATTTTCCATCCTTTCACTGAATACAGTACTGATGAAGGTATGTTTTCTGTATATGCTCTTTAATTATAAAATAATTTTAGGAAGTACCGATACTATAGCAATTATTTCATGAATTATACTTTTTTTAGTAATATAGGAGAGCATTCTTTCCTGTAATTAAATGGTATCCCACTATAATACTTCTCTATGACAATATCAAAATACTTCTCATTAAAGTCTAACTAGTTCTCCTAAATCGCCATTTGTACCTGGGTTTTTCTGCCTAACTGGTGCGTCTCTAGATATTTACCCTGCAACTCCGTTGATATTACGTGATACTTATGATCACCGGCAAAATTTTAAAGAACTGACTTTTAGGATTACGGCAGCAGTTTAATGTTTTACGTCTCCGAGTAATTTAGGAATAATCTAAGCAACGTGAGCGATTTCATTCCGAATCCTAAACCTCACTTCCTCTTTTGAATCAACGTCTGTCTACAGAATGTATATTGCTGAATATAGCGCTCTTATTACCTTCTGCATTTTCAATCTCGCACGCTCTCGGGGAAACACAACGTATGCCACAAACCGATGTCTATTCCCGCTGAAAATTGTCTCTTTTCGCCGCGCTAATGGAGCTCCTGCTGGCAGAGGCGGAACCCTTGCTGCTTCTGAATTCTCAATCCAGCGACCTTACGCAAAGTGGCGTCACTCGAACGGAAGAATTAAGGGCGCGCGGGGGAGAAGGCAGTGAGGGAGAGGCTGGAACGGGTGGTGGCCCTGTTCATATTGAACTCACGATTAGGATGCTGGGGTTTGCCACGCGGGCTGAGTGCTCTGGGTAGGCGAGGGGGGAGGATGTTTGGTGGGAGGGCGTGTTAGGGATTGGTTGGGTTTATAATCGGGATTTACTCCACGGGAAAATGACCCGCTGGCCGTGATTTCACCCGACACCACACGCCAAGACCCCCACGGTAGCGTTGTCGTGAAAAGCCTTTGGGCGTGTCGTCGATGTTCCCAGTGCATACCCGCTCTCGAGCCTCGTTGCCTCGTAGCAAACCCTCTTAGTGTTCCCCCACTTCATGTTACGCTCCTGCTTAAGGTTGCATTAATCTTTCTTCATTGTTAAGGTATCTTTCGACAGTCAGGAGTGTATACGATAAATGAATTCCTGTTTTCCTGTCGTTTAGAGGGAAATGATCATCATACAATATTCTATATGAGCCTGAGCTGAAATTGGTAGCCTGCGGAGGAAGTTGAACTATAAAATAAAAATACCGACTTTGTTTTGAACGGGGATTATGACAGTTGATATATGTTAAATCTGAATTATTAATTTATTGCTCTCATGCAGTGATAATTTTGTGTTAATGTAAATTTTTGTAGTAGGTTTTTTTACGTGAAGTTTGAAGATTTTCAATGAACTTTCCCTTGAGTTTCATGTCATTTCCCAAATTGTTCCTTAAATATCTAAACCTGCATGACCTTTCATTTAATATTGCCATCATTTCGGCTCTGGCGATCTTCAGAATAATCAATCCAATTACCAAAAAATATAATGTACCTTTGGGTAAAATTGTTTTTTGTCGACGATCAATATCTCGATGTTTAACAAGTTGAAAATCAAATTTAATTATAAAATAACTAAATATCAAATAATCCGATATTTTAATTTAGAATATTTGTATTTATTTCATATTCGAAGTATTTACTAATATGTGCCAGCTATTTGGGACACAGGTTCTACTTGCTATCTATTAAGCTCATAGGCCATAATTAAGTTCCAAGGTATTAAACCTACTTATGTACTTAGTTTACCACCAAAAGATGTTTCCGCTCTCTCAGAATATAAGATCTAGTATGAACGATTTAGGTAGAGTATAATTCGCTTCTGCATTTATTTTCTAATTCCTACAAATGCCCAGTGACCGCCTTAATTTTTTTTGTTTACGAAGTTGACCAACCGTATATAAAATGTAATCAAATTCGAATACCCATCCTTTTGTTTGCTGCAGTACCATTCAACAGTTCAGTTAACGTGTGCAACTTTATATATGCCAATTATTACCTTAAAATAAACTTTTCAACACTTTATATATCAGATCTCCAACTATCAGAATTTCATGTAGAAAATTTTTGCATAGATAAGACAGCATAATCATACTCACGATTTTCGCCCAATTTAATTTCAGTTTCCAGCGTTGTTGAAGGATTGTTGAATCCTTCAATACTTCAATAGTATTAATTTATTTCATCTTATATTTTTTGTCGTTCCACAAGCTCATTAAAGTTTTTAAAAACTTGTTAATGAGATATATACTGGCTTTATGTTGCAATGTGGTATAAATTGATTGAAACTAAACTTAGCCTTATTGAAAATAAATTTCATCATTCCACACAAGTTTGACTATAGATATTCAGTTGATTTCGTGGTACATATACTACGACCTTTTTCACTACTCATGCTGCCAATCAGAGTCGATGCCACTTTAACGGGTGCGGAATTAGTATCCATAGCCTCTGGTTAGGAACTGGATTGCCAAAGATCGTCATCCTCCACGTCTTGACTGGTAAGAAATATCTCAGCTCGTGAGAGACGCGTCGTCTGGCGAAAAGACTTTTCATTGAAAAGATTTATCGATTGTTCTCGCTATGCCACTTTCCTCTAGGGACTTACGTCTTGCCCCTTAGAGATACTTCCTTATGTCGTATTTTCTTTTCTTTTGTTCTTTTCCTTTTCCGTGGTTATCGCCCTCCCCATTCTTCATCTCCTTTTGTCTCTGCCGACCTACCCCCTATCTCCTTTCCTTCCATTCCCTGGCTCTCCACATCCAAACCCTCCCCCACATCGTTTTCATTCTTGCCTCTTCCATTATCGATCGGTGAATTCACTTCCCTGCCCTCACTCAGTCCCCATTCCTCCTAACCCCCTCCATGTTCACCAAAACACCCACCTTCTCTTAAACCATCAATTTATTTCACTCCTTTTAGCCGTTTTCCCGTTAAATGTCCCACATATATCTCCCCATTCTTCAAACGAGTCCCCTTTCCTCCTAACTCCAATCTGCTTCTTAATAGAAAGTGTAATCACGCTCGCTCCACCATTGAACTTCCGCCCCGCGTTAATTTGGATGTCGGTCATTATTTTTCTTTTTTCTCAACTTTTAGTAGCCCTAAGTTTCACTTTCTGCTTTTGAGGGATCTTTCGACCCTCCACTTCACAGGGAATATGATACATTTCGGAGTCTGTTGCAACTTTTGTTATTTCTTTGGCCTTTAATTATTAACGGCATGTCTACAAGGTCTCATTTTTTAAATAAAACTATTTGTTGAAAGACAAGGAAATTAAGATGCTCTTTCTTGTTAATAGCGAAGAACTGTTGTAAAGTAAACTTTATTTGCTCGACAACGGTAAATTTATTTGTTCAAAAGTTTGCCAAATGGGTAAATAATTTATCGTGTGAAGCATTATGTAGACACGTATCGACTTTGAATGTAAACTTAAATGTGGATCCTTTATTCGTATAAAGTAGAATTTTTTTCAATTTATCAAAGTTAAGGGTTTCATAGGGTCATTTAGATGATCCGATATTTTTTCTTAATGTTAATTGCACTGTTACTGCAGTTGACTAAACATAACTAAATGTTTATTACAGTACTTCAGATATTACGAAATCAGCTTTTTAGAACTCCAATTTATTTATTAGGATACATAGAAAAATGAAAGTCAAATGTCTAATCGAACTATTTCTCCATTTACTCTCTCAAAATATATTTGGCATTAAAATTCACTTGAAAAGGTCTAATTTACCTCCATGAATCATGCTCTGTATCAACAATTAAGTCATTTTCAGTCTATTTACGAAAATGGAGCAACTTCTTCATTTTCGATCATTTTCTTTTATTAGAAACTTACTCATCTAGGGCTTTGTCATTGGAATAATAAATTCAAAATATTTAATATTTTTTTCTAAATATTATATATTTTCGTTAATTACCCCAAGCTTGTAAAATTAAATAACGGTATAATTGCCTTTATTTTCTACTGCTAAATTGAAAGTGAGATTAGACTAGCCAAATTAATTAAGGGAGAGTATTGAACGTATTATCATATGAATTCATCCAATCTCTTAACCATTATGGAATGAAATTTTCTCTACTGACATTATTTCATACTATATCCGTTTCCAAGTCACGTGGATATTGTTCATGTAACCAGCATTAGGTGCAAGTAAATTACCGTAAGTTATTTCCCAAGTTTTATCTTGTCCATTCACTCAGTTTTTCGTAATTGTGAACTTAAGTGAAATGATTTACGATGTTTACTGCTAATTGTTATCACTTCAATTTATCTGAAGCACTGTAGCGATTGTGTGTTCAAACCTGAACTTTACCATTAGAATTATTTCTTTGGAAATGCATGCAATTTATGGAATGAATTCATGTAATAGTTTTGCACAGGCTCTTATTAGTCCCATTTTAATAAATTATTCGGCATTATCCTTTTGTACTCAAAGGTCATAGCCGGAAATGGTCTTCTCTTTGACAAAGTGTTAAACTTTAAATCATATCTCGACACGAATAAAGTATAATATCCTCTATTGTTTTTATTTTAAATCGGAAAATTTAAAATATCTATTCTGCGTATGCACATGCACAGCACAGTTTTAGGTATGTATTTAGTGGGTTCCTGTGACAATTACGTTTTGATGACTTAGCTAGAACACCGTATCTTTGATACTTCTTTGCCCTTCTATTGAATAGTAATTATATATTAATTTTCTCGGATGAAAGCCACAGCGTTAAACTGAAATTACGACAATCTTCCAAGTAAGCATCCTTATAGGAAAAATGTGTTTTATTGTTGGTTTTTTCCTCGAAGGTTTCAAATAGGTTTCCTGTTTTATTCCACACTTTGTTATACACGTTCACGGGGCATAGGAAATTTGTTCCGACTCCATTAAAAATCCTTCTACACTTATTGCCTGCTTAAAATTGTCTTTTTTAAGCAATGAATTATAACACATGCCTATTAATATCTAATAATGATTATATAGAATAAAAACGACCTTCAAATTTATTGCAGTGGCAACGTAAGTAATATTGGATCTGGCAAAGAATTCATCGTATTGTAATAAATTAATTGTTACATAAATTCATTTTCCATAGTTGAACCATTCACCAGGAATGTATACAAAAACTTTCATTTGAAAAATTCCCGATAAGCTCCTAGGATAGAAAGAATAAAAATTGCATTGGAAACTGATCTTTGTAGTTGAAGTTTAGACCTCAATTTACGGGGTGAAATTGTTTCCACATGTAAGTAAAATTTATTGCTTGGGGCGAATTTTATGCTGTTAAAGATAATGAGATTGCTGAAGATAAAGAGATTCGTTGAGGTTTAAGTACCCAAGAAGGAATAAAAGTTTCTCTTTTGCCTTCAAAACGTCCAACAGAGCCACAGTTTATATCCCGACCCCCTCATTGTATACACTTACTACTGGAGAAGAGTTGAAGCTCGAACGATCAATCAAAATCTTTCCGCGCTTCTCTTATTTATCTTCATCCATCCGTATCCCTCTCATTTTATCTCATCCACTCACTCACCCGTCGACTCTGATTTTGAAACGCCTTTTCTGTGCCTTTCATTCACCCGTGCAGGATATTCAATTTATTACAGATTTTAGGGAAAGTTATTTAGTTATCATTTAATCACAGGTGTTGCGTAAGTCTAGTTATTTTACCGCTCGCCTAATGGCTTTGGGTTTAAGAGTTCAGGGCCGGACAAACCTCCAGGAAATACCCTACGAAAACATGTTTGACAACTTTTGCAAGAAATTAACCTGCACAGAGTATTTACTCACATTTTCTGAATGAGTTAATTTCTCACGCCTTAATGCTCAGTGTGCCCTTGCGACCACCCAGATCTATTGAACCGATCTTTAGTTTGTTTGTCGCGAGTAGGTAGGGTAATGTGCTGAAACAACATAGAATACCATGAATTCTATACTCGCAATTATTCATATTCGTGTGGAAATATTGTATGCACGTTTACAAATTCCAATTTTTCACCATTGATGATGAATAGCTGTTAAAAGCTGGGTTGCATATATTGGAAAAAAATGCACAACAAGAAATTCGTATGTTGATTTATTTAATTTATTTATTCGGAATTATTTATAAAAATGTGTTTGGTGTCCTTTTAAAAATAGATTTTCAAAATTCGGGCATTCAATTACCTAATCGTACAATCAATAGCAGTTTTGATGCTGGATACGGTTTTTAACAGTCCATAAATTGGCCTTTTAACTCAAATTATTATATTTTATAATTAAATACATTTCTGCAGAAGTTAAAAGGAGGAATGCTCAACGTCCTTTCAGACTACAAGATCAATAGTTACATCGGATTTTACTTTTAGTGTCTTCTAAGAGTGGGCAGCAAAATATGTGAAAATATTTATTTAGGCGATATTGTGGTATTTTTATACGAAAATGTTCGAAAGAAACTGATTCATTTTTATTAATTTATTATAAAAATAATGTTTCCGTATTACTTTAATTAATTCATCTACCTCACAATATTTCATATTTCTTGCTAGACAAGCGCTGATATATCACAACTAGTTGCCCATGAAAGCAATTAGTTATATACCAGGCCGACATTTTTGATATACTATCTGCATATTAAGGCTTCGTTATAAAATTAATGGATTTATTCTAATTTTATTAATGATTGGTGTGGAAGCTTATTTTATTGTTTGGCTAAAAATTGAAGGGTTCTGGGTTCTTGGACAGGGCGATCATATTGACGCAACTGCACTCAGAGATTTTTTGAGATGCATTGTATAATAATCTCTGCAGTTTCATCATAATAGCAATTAATAAGTAGAGTTCTGTCAGCGGCAGGCTGAAAAAGGGTTGGACCGGTGGACCATTTATTGGATATGAATAATTTAGATTTAATGGAAATCTAATGCACCCTGAAATCCGATCGTGTTTTCCCTCACTTCTCTCACCTAAGAGTCGTTTTATTTCCCAGGCGTTTTAGTGTTAAGGCTTTGGGTACCTGTGACGAGGTGCGGATATTTAGGTCAAACTCCCCCTTAGTTGAAATTCGTTTATATTTTTTTGCCATCTGGACTTCCTTCCGAAGAGCCTCCTCTGCGTATCACCACCGCCACGCGCTGATCACACACGAAAGCGGGCAGAAACACACCGACTCATAAATACACACACCAATTCACACGCACTCTTTCTCTCACCTAGTAGCACTTGGGTTTTTGCTGCCTATGTGCCCCCGGTCCCTCAATAACTCTGGGAGAGGAGGAGAAAGCGGATTCCTTGGATCTTTCAGATTAAGTGCCGCAGAAGTGCAGAGTCTGCAGCGATGCGAAGCAAGGGTTTGCCTTCTCCGTGAAATGGGTTCGCTTTTTCCACGAAAAAGGTCTCTTAGCAGCCGAAGGAAGGTTGCTGATCAGACTTTTCCGGATTTCCTGGCTCACCGAAGCTCGGGTCTACGTAAGTCCTCGGGGAAGAGTTTCAGGGATTCCAGCTCTTATTAATGCCTACCCTTTCCCTCCTCCTTTTCTGGCCTCCTCACTCCGAGCCCTATTCCCTAGAAGACACATCCACACACACAGATACACGGATACACTCTATTGCATTTTATTTGAAACGACGAAGCGGTAAAAACTTACTCTGGTTGGTGGGTTTCTTGTGTCAACTTGTCTGGAAGAGGACTGAGTAGACATTGTGCATTAGCTGAAAGCAGAGTTAATATTAAGAAAAACTACGTTTTTGAATTGGTGAAAATAATTCGTTTTATTGTGAATTTATTTAATGATGAATTTTTTTTATTATTTATAATAATATACTGTAATATTTTCCATTAATATTTTTACCAGCACCATTAATCTATAGTCTCAGATAATGCCACCGTAGTTTAAATATTAAAAATTATTTTTGAGACTTCATTTCCGTGATAAATTTGTTAACATTTGAAATGCATTTAGAAAGACTCGTATCGTTAGATGTTTATATTTAAGCTTCTAACCTCATGGCTACTAAAAATGTTGTTTGAACGTATACACATAAATATATATATATATATATATATATATATATATATATAAATAAAATCTTCTAAATCAATAAATACCACACCGGAGTATGACCCATCGACCCACGGATTATCCGATGCACTCGTCGAGCCGCTCTGGCGAGCTTTACCGGTCGGGGATCTCAATTACACGCATGCGGTGACCATAAACCAAGTCCCCTTTTCAGCAGGAAGCGCCCGCTATGAAAAGGGTTTTGAGGCGAATGGATGAGGGAGGGAAGGCGTACTAGTGGAGGGATTTCTGATGGTCTGAGCGAGTCAGCTGTGTAGGATGCCAGAAACAAAGCTAGGAGGCATCCTCGCTCAGCTGGGCCAAACTTGGCACCGCAACGGCAGAAATTGGGTGGTTGTAAACGATCAGTTACACGGTTCTAAATTTGGAAATAATTTCCTAAAAGATATAGTCGTGTAATTTCTTTATATTTGTCGAAGTACTAGGAAGAAAATATGTTGATGAATATTGGAGGAACCCGCTTCTGTACACTTAGCCATTTTCTTATGCCTCACCAAAATTCAATGAATTAAAACAAAGATATTTGGTTGTTTTTAAATTGTATCCTTTGTACTTTTTTGTCTTTTATAAGATTATTTCATTAGGATATCTTTAAAATATCGATTTTTATGCCAAGAACGTATAATGAGAACCTGGATACTATGTATTAGCTATTTACGGTTGATTATTATGTGCATTGCTGGTGAGTCCTAGTGGTTTTCTGATTGTGTAGGATTGCTTTGCGTTGCGATATGGTTTCGCCATTATCCTTTGGAAGTGATGATCTAATATTGCATATATTTAAGGAATATTAGTAGAATTAGCAACGTTATTGAAATATTTTGGTACATTGAATGTAGTATTATTCCTCATTCCCGGGAATGTGTCAAAGGTTTAAATGTGACACTCCTTCAAAATATAAAATATTAACTGTTAAGGAACTCGCCTATAGTTGCACTACCTGATGACCTTTTGATTATGAAACCCAACTTTCAAGGTTTCCGTTTAAAGAACTTCATTAAAATTTAGTTGAACTTTGAGCGATGTATCCGATGTGTGATATTTTTGAAAGTCATCATAACGTAAAAAAATGCCCTGAAATTATACTATACCCTTTTCACCTAATCACGACCCAATTAATTACTAAGGTTAGTTAATTTTTTAAATATTTATTGTTATCTGTGGATTAATATAAACATTTACACTACCTCAGTGATGAAATTCGTGATTCATTGAATGGCCGAAAGATGGTATCATTAAATGTTTGCTATGCGTGCACACACATTGGCCTCAATTCTAAAGTATTTTAAACTTTCACAACGGCTGTTTTCGATTATTGCTCGTTCATCTTGCAAGGTAAATTAAAATTTGAGTAATCTTTCAAAAATTTATTTATCTGAGGTTACCAGACTTAGACGATCCATGGCTCAGCTTAGGGCAAGAGGATGACCGCTCTGAGATAAAATTAACAGAGCGCTGAGTAAACTGGCCTATCACGCATACGGCTTCGGTGCCGGTGGATTCCCCAAAAATCATCCGACTCCTACATTGGAGCTATGCAACAAGCATTACCTGAGCTTCAGTAGTCAGTCCATGAAAAGGGAAGATACGCTATTGTAGATATTTGGAGCCCTTCCTTAAGAATAAAGTTTTGATGGGTGTACCTCTTAGTTGTCATATGCTACATGACTTTATAAAACCCCTTAAATATAATGATTAAAATTGATTCCTTTATATACTAAGAAACTAAAATATTATTAGCATGAAAGTATATAGGTTGTCATAAGCCTATATTAAATTGAATTCGCAGTGTCGTAAGCAGTCTAAGGTCAAAGTAAAAAGGTGGTGCTATTGCAATTGGGGTCATAGAGTTATTTCCTTTCTACCCTTGGTGGCCATTAACAATGCGCGCCATCTACTGGAGTTAGCTTCATAATCACCACCAATTTAGTACGGACTGGCTCATAACCTCTTTACTATATCAAAATGTAGTGAAAATTAAATAAGGACGTGTTTGCAATTAATGAAAACAATATCTGGCTTGTATAACGACTCATATTCTACACCTAGTCTTCATCATTTAATTGTAATATAGCGCTAATTGATACTCAGGTAATTTGTAATTTATTATCAGAAATATTCAGTGCATACAATAGTATGTGCAGTGCGTGAAAATATCTCTTTCCATTCGCCCATTTTTTTGCAAATATGATGGAAAAAATGCGTCCGGGATTTTACGAATCACATAATTTTGTAATGTAAATGATTGAAATTTCTCATTAAGAGCTCCGCGTTTCGTTGAACTACAAAGGAACTGATCATGAACTTTTGTTAGATTTATTGTAATGTCTTGCATACACTGGGTTGCCATATCTCTCACTGGATTCCTATTTAAGGTATTCTCTTTCCATCTTGTAATATGAATCGTAGTTGAACGAGCTACTCTTATATTATACGTGTATTATCCAGAATGCACACATTCAGCAGCAGAGATTCTGAGTGTTTATATTTGGTAATGTGATTCACATTGGCATCCGACACTAGAGGTAAAATGAATAAATACGTGTCATAAAAACTGATAATTATGTCGGTATATGTATTTTTATGTATTTATAACTTTTTTCCTTATGGCATAACTAATTTCCTTGTGTGCATTGTTCATTGAGAGGGTAAAATTCATTTTAACTTTCAAAATGAGATTTTCAGGAACTGATTTAACGATATGTAGTTGGGCATATGGAAAGCTATTACGATTGTAGAACCAAAATTTATCCAAAATAATTGGAATATTGTACAAAATATAATACATTAGTGACAGTGTGCCGTCTCTAAGAAGATAATTAGCTTATATTTTCCATGTCTTCATTCGGAAAATGAACATATGCAACTTAGAAAGACATTATTGGAGATATATATTAAAAACAATGAATCGGGAAATAACAGTTGGATATTAATAAACGTAGTGTAATGTGTAATTTTGTCTTAAGAATATGGGATGACCTCCTTTTTCAAACGATTAAAAAAACGAAATTTTCAAGACAGGAAAATTAGATCATATAATTTCCAGAACCATGTAACTAATAAATAATTTCCAAGACTCTAGAAGCATTGATAAATCAGAAAATTTTGGTAAGAGTTATATTGAATATCTTTGTTCATAATCCTTCGGAAAAATCTATTATGTTCGTAGTTTTAGGATATTAATTGGCATTTTTTTTAGAAAATAAAATTTCGATCTTTTGACTGAATATTCATAAGTTCAAAAAGAAATCAGGTTTGTACTCATCCAATATATTTTGATTTATATTTACAACACTCTTTGTAACTATTACCTCAGTGTCACATATTCATACAGGTACATTTAAAGTACAAAATTATTGTACAATAATTACATTTTTTTATAATTGTGATAAATGCATATTGGAAAGATAAAAACTAGTTATATTCATATCAGAGCCTAGTACATTGTCCTTGGTAGCTGAAGTTAGTCCTATTATTTCCATTTTCCACTATCACCACCGTAATCACCCCAAGGGAAGTAGAGCTCACCTCCCACTTGCAGTCGTAGAAGACATACTAACTCCCTGCATGAGGTTGAAGGGTTTTAATCTTTTTTGTATAAGACCTCCGGTTTTTCAGGAATTTCGTATTTGCTGGAAAAATCTACATCTCGGATTAGGATGTAGCGGCTAAAGCCATCTTATACGGGAATTATGTTTAGATCAGTACACTAATCTTCTCCTCACTAGGTTACCATGCTTCGAAACTTATTGATATTTTATTTCGCGCAGCTTGTATTAAGTAGTTACATATTGCTTATGTTCTGTAATATCTGCTACCTTTATTGAATTTTAATCGCTATTATTTTTAACGTTAGGGGAAAAAATTACTTAAATTATGTGTCTCGAATATATTTTTAGGCCAGTGTTTGATGGAACCATAAATTATTTATCGCAAAATGGGATTTTCGTTGAATCTGCATCCGCCTTTCGATAACGCTTGTAAATGTGAGATTTGAAAATAAAAAAACTTATCTTAATATTTTTTCACATATTTTTTCTATCGTTTTGACGTTTTCCTCAATTTGAAAATATTACTTGTATTTTACAAAAATTGACAGGCACATTAATTCACCTTTCAGAAAACAAATAACCGTACTATTATTAGTTTGATGTAATGCCAAAATAAATTGTCTATATATGCCTTAGACGTCTGTTTTAAGCTTTTACATGAAAATTAAAAGCGCCAATTATAAAATATTGGAGATACGGAATTGTCTGACGATATTCACATCTTATTTGATCATTATTATTGCTGCAGTATTCCTAAATTTCAAAAAACCCTTTGATAAAAACCACGCAATAGTGTTACACAAACTTAAATGCTTTGGTATCAATGAGAAAATTATTAATTGGATTCAAGACTTCATGTCATATCGCAAAAACAAATAGTAATCATCGATGGGTTCTGCTTAACGGATAGAGATGTAACTTCGGGTGTCCTCCAGGGAAGTGTAATAGGGCCGATTCTATTCTTAATATACTTCTATGACTTAAGCGTACACGTCAGTAGCATTCTCAGGTTATATGCTGTCGACACGGTGGTATACAGGGAAATAGGGAGCCAACCAGATTACGAGCTACTCTCTACAGACTAAGACAAAATCTCAGATTGGTGCAAGGAATGGGGATTAACGCTTGATGTAGACACTTTTGAAATTTTGAAACAAAGGAAGTGGCGAATAGGACAAACTATGAACTAGAGGGTTCAGTGCTTACTACGGCCAATTGAGCTATGTATTTGAGGGTAGTTCTATCACCACGCCTTTCATGGGGAGCACATATCAGGATAATATGTGTGTGCGCTTAAAAGAAACTAGGCTTCATTAAACGGGTGGTGGGAAAATGTAATCATAAAGTTGAAGAGACGTATTATTTTGCTCTAGTTAGACCTCATTCGGAATATGCCGCAAGTGTCTGGGACCCTTGGGAAAATATTTGGCAAAAAGAATTAGATAAATTCCAGAGAAAATACGCCAGATTCGTTAAAAACTGTTATAATTAGAGCGCAAGTGTGACAGGTCTCTTGGTGGATATAGGCTGGGAGCAACTTGAAATGCGAAGAGAACAAGCGATACTTATACTTTAAGAAACGCTTAGATCAATCGAGTTTGACGATGACACAAAAGGAATTATAATGGCCCCACACTACTTAGGTAGATGAGACTACAAAGGTAAATTAAGAGAGATAGATTCCAGTAAATAAATACTCATTCTATCCCCGAGCAATCAGAAATGATTATAGTATGAAACCGAACTAACTTTAGAGATATTAAAAACCTTTAATTTTCAAGTCGAAACAAATCATTCCCAACATATCCGGTATATTTATAGGTGCATGTGTATATGTAAGTTAGTTGCTAGACTGTGTGGGGTGTAAGGGTTTTTGCATAAATATAAGCCATGCGTTGTTTGTGGACTGAATATATTGGGGCTATTGCATGGAGTATTTTTTTCCTTCCGGGTAGTGGCCCAAAACCGCCTTGCGGGGTATTAAGTAGGTGTAGATGTATTGATTCTCGTTGTTTTTGGGAGAAAAAGTAATTAGTTTTATGGAGCAAAACGGTAAAAAATTAATTTTTTTCTTTATCGTAATTATCGTATTCTTCCCTTGTTTATTTTTGATTACATAACGTTACTTTACAATTCTTTTTTAAATTGCCAAAACATATTATTAAATTACCCTGCCGCATGGCAATTTAATGGTGTAAAATCATCGTTCATTCATTGAAGGTTCCCCTGAAATTCACATTAATCCCTTATGCGTATTTTAAAAAATATTCCCTGGTGTGAAAATGTTTAAGAATAGAAGCATTAGAATTTCACTCTTTCTTGGGAAAATAAAAAGCTCTATGGGGCTTTTCTGGAATACGCCACTCATATCTAGAGAGCTTGTAAAATAGTTACACGCAAGATACAGGTAAAATGCATCCCCTGCTTCACATTTTAAAAATATTTCGGAAAAAAATTTTTAAAAACTTGACTTTGATTTTTTTCGATAGTTGCATTCAAATTGCAGGTGACGATTCTAATATCCATTCATTCCCTCTCTAAGAAAGTCTATCAGCCATGGACTCGCAGTTTCCCATTCCCGTTCCCGACCTCCATCCTTGCTTCTCCTCACCTCTGAAGAGGAAGCTCTACCCCACCAGTTTTCGATTGATGCGTACGCACCAGTGGAATGATTAATGCGACCCCACACTTTGAGCGAGCGGCCGTCACTGCTGATACGCAACCTCTCCACGCTGGTCGTAATAGATCCCTCTTCCCCGCTGATCCGTGGGCCCACTACCTCTCACGTGGCAACGGAGCCCTTTTTAAGGGCGAAAAACCACACTTGCCTTCTCTAAAAAATTTTCTGTCCTAGCCAATGGGGCTGGTCCTCGGACCAACGATGAATGAATGCAATGGGCTGCCCTGAGGGCCGAAGACGCACGGAATGATGGATGGATTCAACGGGCATTTGAAATGCAAAGACTGCTTTTTCTCACATCTCAATACTTAAAATGATCCAGCCGCCCCACTTTCTTCGGTTGAGGGTTTCTTGGGAATATATCTGGAAAGCCATACCCGCCCAGGGTGAAAGGTGCCTCCCTCGAGCATACGTGTCGGTGTTTAAGGGAGTTATCGAAATGTACGTTCGAAGATGAGCCATGATTATTGAATGTACCGCAGCTTCAAATTTGGCATTTTCAGGTTGATAAAATGTTATCATTTAAATGATTTCTATGAGAATAATTTTAAACAATACTATTTTAATTTCAAGGTTTACATACAATTATTAATAATGAAATATTTCTATCCCTTAAAATGACAATAACATTTGGGACAGTGAGTGAAATGCTTAACATCCTATTTACGTGATAGCACTTGCATTTTCCATGAACTGGGCTACTATATTTCAAAAATAAAATTCACAGTCTAAAATACTGCCCAAAATAATATTTAATTGGAACATCTATGCTATTTAGGTTTGAGTTTTGCTATATTTTTAAAAATAATCATAGATTTTCATTAACCAATTCTCGTTTCGAGGTTCATTAACTTTTAGGAACATTCTCATTATTTGATTTTATTTTACTTAATCTCTCGAACGAGTATCTCAGACCGGAACATTCACTGTTAAAATTATCTAATTTTTAATAGTAACGATCCAATTGATACCGTAAAAAATCAATACGACATTAATATTTTTTGCAAAGAAAAACAATGTCTTCCAACGTAGGTTACAGTGAAAATATTCAGCGGAGGTAACTCATGTACAAGCATCCTCATTTTATTTTTTGATCATATATAATGCTAAAAAACTATTGGTTTTGTGGTTTTGAAGAAATGTGTGGATTGAATACACAGTTAATTTCATGAGCATAAATCAAAGCAGTAACATATCAAGTTTTAGAGGGAGATAAGAAAAATTATAGATGAATTGGATGAAAAATAATGTTGGACGAAGTGGCTTTTGAAAAGAAAATGGGGTTGACGAGGAATTAAGTAAAGATGTAAAGAATATTTAGTGAGAACTTGAACTTTTATTGTATTTTATACGGCTTAGAAACTTGGTGGTTAGAGCAAAATGATGGACGTTTATTGTAAACTTAGTAAAGCGTGGGATTGGGGAAGAATGACAAATATGTGAAAGGAAAGGAAAATATGTGAAGCCGTGATTGGCGTGAGAGGAGCCGTAAGGGGTTATTTCTCAATTTCAAAATACCACGAAAATGGCAGCATGAGTTTCTAAGTGGCAATGGAATGCTGACACCTATAACAGAGGTTAATATGTGATTTGAGACTCAGTTAGGGAATGATTAGGCTTGCGGGACGGAATCAGTGAAGATTAAAATCATATAGAGTTATAGAAGCATTGTAAAGAAGCGTATTATAATTTTTAGTATTGTTATATACATAACTGCATGTTCTACGAGACCGCCAAAAACTTCATGAAATCAGTAAACACTTTTGGACCGTAAAGTTCTGGCAAGTGGTATTCAATGTATAATAATTGAAGTAAATGACAAGGTGTAGAGGACGCAAATTGAACACAACCTAGGGAAAAATATTTCACTAAGTTTGTATTTTGGGGGAAAAATGACTAAATAGTCACATAAATCAATTAATAAGTTTGATGTTTATATAAATATCCAACGTAAAATATTACGAAGTGCTGAAACTGATGTAGGGAATAATGTATCTCAAAAATTTTTTTCAAACTATTTGAAGGATTGCTGTTAAATGTTAGCGATGCTGTGGGTAAGCCTAACGACCGTCATATTTTTAAACCAATTGTAATATAAGATTTTCTGCTCAAGCTTCGATGATTTTCCTCAATGTTAACATGAAGCGTAAATATGCACAAGTAAATTTTAAAGTGTAAGTCCAGAAAGCTGGAGGGAAGGACGAATATCCCTCAAAGAGACGCACCCTATAGTTAGTATTTGTTTTCAATTTCTTAGCAACTAAATAGGTACAGGATGCCTCGAGTAGCATAAATCATGAGAGTAATGTGTATTTTGTCAATTATTGTATTCTATGGTCTGTCATAGTATAGTAAATAAGTAAGTCTTTTCTTAGAACGACAATCTATGAAGCACTCGTTCGTACAATTACCATTCAATTCATAGATTTTGATTGGCTGAAGTATCCTACTGTGAGATGTTTTTACGATTTCACAATTATTATCGTTTCACTGTACCGCAAAATTACAGGCACTTGTTAAAATAACACGAAAGGATTTCATTCCAACAACATAAAAGTTCACTTAGGCAGTTTATATGCTTTTTGCGCTATTGAATTCATCAACTCATTCGAGTGGTAACACTGCTGTTGCGTCACCAAGTTATACGAACTCCTTGGGGAATGTCTCACCCCACCAGAGATGAGTTATTCCTCATCGATCAATATTATCGATAATTCCTGGGACCGCGGCGTAGGCCATTTTAACACATTCAGAACTGGCATTATAGAGTATACGCTAGCGATCTTTGCCGGCTAGCCCTAAGGGTTATAATATTAGAGTAATTGATATCATATATAAGCATGTTTCTTGAAGTTTGTTAAAAATATTTTATTTATATTTACATCTCTCGTCACCTATTGCGAGAAATTAAACCAATTCGCATATTTGCAGAAATCGCACATTTGCAGAAAAAAAGGTTTAGGCACGCACACATTTGGAATTCATTCCCTGCTTTTAACTCTATATAATAAGCTGCTAATATCTAGGGAAGAATTTATCACTCCATTTTCCTTACTTATTTAAACCTCATTAACATTCTTTGCGTGCATATGTATGAGAAATATATTTTCTTTGGTTAACTTTTCATCGGGTAAAAACTTAGTCACACACCCTCACGCTAGTTTCGTATTTGAATCTCGTTTTAATTGTCAGCGATGCGTTAATCATGAAGTTCTATTTACTTTTATTGCTCTTTTTCATATCCATGTAGCGGTTTATTTAAAATTAAATAATTAATGGACTCGTACGTAACTGTATTTTCTGATGTATATGATTTCTTTAATGTAATACTATTAGAAAAGGTTATTTTTTTAATCCAATACATCTTTCTTGTCAGTAATAGATACATTCGTACACACGCAAATAGTAATCGACCCGAAGGTCAGTTTAGTAACTGATGGTAGAGTTCACTCAGTACTAAATCGAACGGAGTGTGAAATTCACACATCAGGGTAGGGTGGTCAGCTCCTTTCCTTGTGCCGGTGATGGTTTCGCAGGAAGATCTGGTACCCGAACAATTACATAGGATGATGGAGTTATAAATGCCCAGAGAGGCTTGCCCGCGATTCAAACCAGGGCCCTCCGGTCAGTAGTCAAACGCTCTATGCTAAATTCTCTCCCAAAAACTCTAACAACGTTGCTTAACACGGAAGTACGATGAATAACCGTAAATACATTCTCTCCACATTGAAATGGTGGATAATGAAACTATGTTGAGTTATTTGCTTAGGTTGTACCGTCATATATCTAGGGCGGTGCTGTTATGCACAGTCAATTCATTGAATATGGTATTTTCACATTAATAGGCGTGGCAAAAGTGGGGCGTAAAAATAAAACAAAACAATATGCCGTAAACTTATCTCGCTTCGTTTCGAAGCCTATTGTACCCTCCTGTGCGCAGACGAATCATAAACATGATGGCATTGCCCCTCATAAATGTTACACAGAAGTGTTTCTTTATACCTTCACATTCTCTGCACCCCTTCCTTTCTTAATCCTGTTTTCGTCATTGCCTTCTTTAAGGGTTTATGAATTTTCGGACGGAATTCTCGAAATGTGAACCAAATGGAATTGCTTTCCACCGTCACTCTCTCTTTAATTCTTCCTCTAACTTGAAGAAATGAAGGAACGCAATATTGTGTGGAATTTATAGTTTGGGTTCTACGTCACAACATTCTTCCTTTTTAAGAATACATAGAATAGTTTTTCGGCAGAATTTGTTTAATCACGCAGAGATCACAATTGTATTTAATCAGAGAGTCACAGAAAATTAATAAAAGCATGATTGGAATTATATTTCCTCGGGAAATCGTGGTATGCGGCTCAATTCATGAGGTTTGAGAGCAATCAATTAAAAAAAAATTTTTATGACCGAATATTTCAGTACCCGTCGTGCCCTTCTGTAATTGTAGCGATGGTTTTACAAGTTTAAGTACAAATGTTTAAGCGTATTTTGCAAGAAATGAAAAGTTATTCGGCAGTTGGGTGAGCTTATGCTTACTGTCATATTTGATGAGATGTGTATAAATTTACCTGTTATTTTGCCAACCCAATTTGTTACGCAATCACCCGGTTTTTAATCTTTTTTTCTCTCATTTCTTAAACCAAGCAGAAATTCTCATCACACTTGAATTTTGAGGGGAAAAATAGCCATTCAATAAAATTAAAATTAAAATATGCTAACATAATTGTAACTGTTGGTTTTCAACATAATTAAAAGTAAATTAGTACCATTTTGGATAATTTTTAATTCTCCCGATTTTTTGCAGAGCTCCTCTAGTATGTGTTATGTCCCAATAAATTGTTTACCGTTTTTAATTCTCCCAAACTTCATTAAAAAACCTAGAACACATATACTGCAGTGATATTAGTTTTTAACGTACCCGACGGGTTGCAATCAAACGAATCATTTAGATATATAATAATATTATGTAAATTGCTTAGGGTTTTGAAGCATATTTTTCGTAAAATCTTTTCTTAATAGGATAGGCCAAATTATTATAATAAACCTCCTTTTATAGGGTCTGTTGGCTTTTTTATTGTTGTTAGCATCTTAAATATTCATGAAAATAAGCAATTGTCAGCACAAACGTGTTTCATCGTTTTTTTCACTTCCACTGCCTTTTGGTTAACTCCCTTTGATAAAGAGACAAAATTATCCTTCCATTACACATCCAGTTAGAAGCACAGATCATTTTGTGCACGGATAAAGCTCTAAAAAATGCTTTAAAAGTGGTTTTTCTATTGAGGTGGATCAGGTTATATACTCCAAGGAATTTTTTCCGAAGCGGACCGCACGAGAGAGGTCTTTTAAGAGGGCATGCATCCACTTAAGCTTTGAACGAAAATATATCAAAAGGTGAATAGAAGATCTATGGACGGACTCCTCCCTACGCACCTTTTCTGAGAAATACTGGTGAGGGTTGGTACGTCTTACGTAGGTTAAGTAAATACTTTCAATAAAAAAAGATGGAGGCAGGCACATGGAAAAATAACTTTCAGTGGTAATCCGACGTGGAGTATTCGATTAGGCACTCATAGTGTTCACCGACTTCCAACCGCAGGGGAGGGGGGGTGATCCGTTTCTTCTCATGCTCCAATAATATTCATTATTTCGTACATCCTATCCTCCTTATTCCGTCCTTTATAAAAATGTCACTATGCTCCTGCCAGTCTCACCATTACGTCGACAAACTCTCCCGTACCTCGCCTTTCCGTCCCTCCCCCATCTCTCCTCGTCTGACATTGGCTCTCAAGTTTCCCTGAATCCTAATACATTAGCTAAATCTTAATTTTTCCCTATCCTAAAACCCTAATCTTAAATTTTCTATGCCATACTATTATTGCGGAATTTAAAACCCTTTAGAAGAGTGTACTATTGAATTATTTCCTTTGTATTTACATATCAGCCCGGGATAAGGCGTTGTGAATGTCAACCTGAGAGGATAGAAATTGCATTCACCAAATTTCGCAAATAAAACATTTTTGCTTGGATATTGTTCTTCAAACTTCCTCCTGCTCACCAAAAAGGATATTCTGAAATAAATTTTTGGCACATTTCCGAACGAATCCGTATTGTATTCTAGTGACATGAAAGAAAAAGATTTCACATAAGAAACTACGTCCGGCTGAGACACTGATTCCAGAGTGCTACGATGAAGGAGGCGAGTCTGCGATTCGGTCGTTTTCTTCCTACCTTACGCTTAAGAAAAAAATTCGGTCGTAACAATCAATATTGCCACGAATGTCTTTAACTTATGATCTCCGTAATATCTCAAAATAAAGTTGGAGGGAGGGTGTAAAATAGGTCGGCATCCAGAGAAAGCAATTTCCCATTTCTCGGAGGAATCTAGTCTGCGAGCGCCTGGATGGGAATTAGGGAATAAATTAAAGAGATCGAGGAGGAGAGGTTAAAGGGAGTGAAAGGTTAAGTAACTTCCACGTCGAAATCCTACCCCTTCCTTGGTTCCTCTGTCAGAGGGAGAGGACGGAGATGGGGGAGGGAAGCTTTGGATGTGGAGCGGGGCTGAGGAACGAGGGGTTTGGGAATTGGATGCGAGAAAGGGGACCTTCTAGGACGCCCAAGAGAAGGAAGGCCATGTGAATGGAGTTTACAGGCCTCCGGGAAAAGGGAAGAAAAAAATACGACTCCTTCATTCGAAGATGCTTTCTTCAAACCTAGTGTCCCATCTGGCACTTTCACGCTTAGGGCGGCGGGGGTGAGTTCGGGGGATGTTGCAGAAGGGGACTCCGTGGGAAACAGCAGGCCGCCCTCCCTTGCGCCTCGGAGCCTCACCCTACCTGACTCTCCCCCGTGCACCTCCATCCCTCCCCCCCGCTCCACGAGCACCCCCTTCGATCCAGGAGAGTCTTCTCCGTCTTCCTTCTCCCCTTCCCTTCAGTGTACACCCTCACACATACACACACCCCGATCTTCCTTTCCCCAATTCTTCTTACATCGAAAACCCTCACCCCCACCTTCCGCCCTCATCTTCGCCCCGCCCCGACGCCGTTCCTACGTTTCTTTGCTCTCGGCCCCGAGATCTCGCCACCACCGGGGAAATCCCCGATTCGTTCCCCAAACGCCCCTACTCCTGCTCCATCCAACCCTCTCTCCCCCCCCCCCCCCCCGGTGCCTGTGCCAACACACTCTCCTTGTGCCGGAAGA
Source organism: Hetaerina titia (assembly GCA_037158775.1). Classification (NCBI taxonomy): domain Eukaryota; kingdom Metazoa; phylum Arthropoda; class Insecta; order Odonata; family Calopterygidae; genus Hetaerina; species Hetaerina titia. Next base: position 63,187,619 of record CM073779.1, on the reverse strand, counting down.
AGGCTCTCTCGCTCCCTCATATTTTCTCTCTTTCTCTTCCTCTTTCTCCAACCCCTACTCCCCTCATTTCCTCCCCCTATTTCACCCCATGTTTAACCAACTCTTCTCCCCGCAGAGTTCCTTCCCCATTCTCTGCGTCTTCTTCCGCGCGTCCGATTCTCCGCCCGCCCGTCCCGCGGCCACATGGCCGCCATTTCGACACTCCGCCCGCATCCTTCGCAGTGGAGTTTTCTTCACTCCTCTCTTAACCGAGTGCGAGGATGGAGGGAGTGCGGGGACCAGAGGTGGCCTTGGGGGTGACGACTAACTCCCTCCTCTCGCCCTCTCCCTCCAATCTCTTCTTACATCTTTTCCTCTCCCCTCGTCCCGCTTCTCCTCGCCTACTCTTTCGCTATCAGAGAATTTTGACGACGAAAAAGGTGGCGTATGAGAAACCTCGCGAGGTGGACGTGAGAATGTCCAAACCATTAATCACCCAAGCGGCGTGACAAATAAAACCACCCCTCGGCACTCCCCGCCCTTCTCGGGCCACCGAGACCGGCGGCCCTACCCTTTCCTCGCCACAAAATACCTTCAACATGTCTCCCTTCTGCTTTCTCTACCTCCCTCCCCCTCCTCATCCTCGACCCCCCCCTCACTGCAATACCCCGGCGTCACACCAGCCCCCGCTCCATTTGCTGGGGAGGGCGAATGGCGCCCTTGAGAGCCTCCACTGCCCCTGCCTCCACTTTCGTTCTCCCCATCCCCCGGCCAAACCCCGACCCCGGCGACCTATGTAGCCGCCCCACCCCCGTACGACCCCTCCCCCTTGGTGGTCCTGCTGACCCCTGCGTCATTTCACTGACCCACCCCTGCCCCCCGTTCCCCGCCGTTCTACCCTTCGCGTGGATCCGTCTCTCACCCCTCCCCCGCCCATTCACCCGCCTGCCACCTTCTTGGTTCCACACCCTCGGCGAGCCTTTAATATTATGCTCACCATTCCATTTCTGCAGGCCCCGGTCGAGTGCGCCGATACAAATCGACCCGGGTCGGAGTGTCGGGGATCCAAGCGGCCGGAGCGTCACGCTCGTAATCCGCTAAGAATTCCGGGCCCATGGGTTTTGAGTTTGACAAGTGCGGCTTTATGGGAATGAGTTTGCAGTAGTTTTAGTGGTGGGAGATGGTGCACGTGGTTGAACCGACGCGTATTGAGGTCCGGAGGATGAGCATGACTTTCCTGGGGTAGTCTTCTGTCTCCCTTCACGCACATTCGTCCCTGATCCAAGTGGAGGGATCATCGCGGAATTGTCTCTCTCTCTCATTCTTTCTCTCCCTCGCCCTCTCTCGGGATCAAGGAAAACAAGTATGGAGCTGAAGAAATAGACTGACAAAACTGGCCACAGGGGAAAAGTTGGAGGGTTTATAGCTTTTAGGATTGGAATTCGGTCGTCGAGAACGTTCTGAGAAGGCGTGCATTCGCGATTCAGGATGAGCAACACTTGCGCTAAACTGTTAGACGTTGATATATATCAAATAAGTGGCTCAATGAGGTTATTTTTTCAATCACTGGAGTTTGCTTATGAAGTTTAACTCATCTCGTTATACTTCTGAAAGTAATATCCATTCATCTCTTGTCAATTCACGAGTTTAATTGTAGCAGCCTGCATTTTTTTTACTTATTCTGCCAATCTTATCATTTGAATGGCTCAATAAATTTAGGCCTTACACTACTTGCTTTTCGTAATCCATCCTTTGCCGTCACCTTTAGTTTATCATACCGCGATTAAACAGGAATTGCTGAAAAAATCTGGATTTGTAATAATCAATATCACAATGCAGTGGCCAACGAACCATGCTATTAACCGTCCTAAGGACCAATTTCCTGTCCTTTACATTTATGTTTCTTTTCAGAGTGGATTAAAGAAAGGGATGCCAAATAGAGGAGGTCATGGCATTTAAAGTGGAAACACATACTCGTATATAATTTTCTGAAGAAAAGCTACCATGATGGCTCAAGTTATTCATAGATAATCACATGTTCTTTATTCACCTCATGTGAGGTGCGGCCTCTTAATACACTAACAACGTGGTATAAACATAAATGTTCAGTGTTCAGGCATTCATTTTTCTCAACACTGTTACGCCAAAATTCTGCTCATCATTGTGATCAGCGCAATTGGCCAAACGTTTGGCACTTTTCTAATCAATTGCGTAATCCATTAGCTCTTTATAGTGTACCTTGAGAATACGGATGCATTCAGTGGTATTTGAAATCCATTAAAATATTTTTAACTCTGAGTGGAATCCTCTGGCAACACGACCCTTCTTTTTCGTCTTCCCTCGGTTATTTACCGTATAATTATTTTATTGCTTAGCGTTTTCCGTTTAATCAATCCAAGAAGGTTATTCTGTTAGTAGAAATGCTTTTGCAATAATTTTTCGGACAGTATTCGGAAATTACAGCATAGCGGCACCACACTAACTATCTGACACGAGTGAATGAATTCAAATACGTAGTTCCACCTTAAACTATGGTATAAAATTGTAAATAAATATTTAACATAAGAAAATAATATAATATTGGTTGATAATAATTTTAATTCATTTCTTGACTTCGGATATTCCATGCTTGAGAATCGCCAACCATTTTGTCAACCATAAAAAAAACCATAAACACAGTAATCAACCCGAAGGTCGGTTTAGTAGGTGATGGTAGAGCTCACCCATGTACCAAGCCCGACCGCGTGTGAATATTCACACATCAGGGTAGGGGGGCCAGTTTCTTTCCCTGTGCCGGTTATGGTTTCCCAGGAAGATCTGGTACCCGAAAAATCCACTAGATTGTGTGGAGCTGCAGGTGCCCAGAGTGCCTTGCCAGGGAATCGAACCCGGGACCCTCCGGTCAGTAGTAAAGTAGTAGTCAACGCTCTGCCCACTAGACCACCGCGACCCGCCCATTTTGTCTACATGCGACAATAAATGATCGTATCATATTCATGCCCATTATGATAGAGTACGCCCAAAAAAATACACACAATTGTTATAATTTTCGACGTCCGTTGGCATCAAATATATTTTACAGTAGTGTATAGTATATATCCTATAGTGAAAGGACATAAACACTCATATGCTAAGGTAAATGGTGCCAGGATGTTTTAGCTAGCTCAAGCTGGAGGTCTTCGTTGAACTCACTGTTTTGCAAACATTTTATAACAAGTTCTATTAAAGCGGTGCATGTTTAATCAAATATTCTCATATTTTCTAAATCACGTTATTATCCGTTAGAATTCGTGTATAAATATGTAGTAATCTTTTAACCTTATTTCCGAAGAATCTAATAATCCAGTCAGTATCTGCAAGGTTGTGCACATTGGATCAATATTTGAATTTTTCCTCCTATCTTCTGAAGACCCAGTTCATAAAATTACTATTGTCCTTTAAGATTCTTTTGCAGTCTAAAATCTTTCTCCTAATATTCGTATTGTTCTTTCCATCTCCACTTAAAGTGCTACACGGTAAGGAAATTCCTTCACCGATTTTTAATCTTCTTCCTCTCAAATGTCATGTGTTTTTTCGCGTGCTATGACAAATGTTTCAGTAATAAGCGTAGTGAAAGAGCTCCTGTTACAACATATAATTTTAGGTTTAGTAACAAAATTTATTTTACCAGGAACTAAAATAAATAGTAATAATATTACAGGCCACATTAACATAATAAGTATTGTTTCTTTCCCAAAAATTGCTTTGTAATGAGCAGTTCCAACAGCGTCAAATATAACCAAATTAAAAATGGCATCCTAATATAGAAAAATAATGGAGACTATGAGAAAAACAAATTTGCACTTTCCCACAGATTTATTTGTAGCGTACAACGCGTTTCAGTTCATCAAATCATCTTCAGGTACCAGTGGTCTTGTACCTAATGATGGTTCAATGAACTGAAACGCGTTGTACGTTACAAATAAATCTGTGTGAAATTTTCTTTTCTTATAATGACGAACTTTCACAACATCTCGCCCGAATCTGTTGAAAATAGAGACAACATAATAATACAGTTTTAAAAATAGTTGAACATTTGGCTAATACAAATATTGACAAAATGGTTTCTTCTTTGTTTATTTTTTAAGGTAAGTTGTTTATTAAAGTGTTAAACAGAAAAATAATCACATTTTTCCTGATTATAATAATGTGTTACAGAAGTATTATTTAGTTATTATTTGCTAAAAATAACCTCTTAAATATAGAAAAATGGATTTATGTTTATGTCAGAGGGGTATTAACAACATTTATTCCAAGAAGTATTTATAGTTAAAGACATGAAAAACGGATAATTTTCCCCTCTTTTCCGTTGCGTAAAGTTACAATAGTTACAACAGATTCTTCACCCATTCATTGCATGCATTATGCCCAATCATCTCCGTGTTCATTCTTAGAAAAAGTGCGTTGCACATCTAGAACTAGCTGTCTTTATCAATCCGTGATCATTAAAGACAACATCAATATCAAGGTGAGCCAAGATCAATATCTCGATGTACAAATAGAAATATGCTAATTATTTTTATTCGATTTTGAACATTTTCCTAACAATTGTTAACCTTAGGATACGACGCTTTCTTTTCATAGATAGCAATACTTTCATCCTTATTCAATGCTGCAACTAGATTTTAATGGAGATGATATTATTGATTACAAAGAGGAATCACTGTTTCTACGTTGGTATGGTGGAACAGGCAATAGTTTGTTATAATGTCTTTTGGTTTTAATCAGTTTCCATAACCAGCAGTACTAAGAAAATGCATTGTTGTACCCCCACAGTGTGATTGCAAGATTTTTCACTTTCGATTTGAGATGCACTCAGTTGATGAAATACGAATTCTATATCGCTAAAAAGGTTTGTATTTTGAGGAACAAAACCAGTTTGTTTCTTTTTTAGTTTGGGGAAAATTACATTTTAGCTACTATACCAAGTATACGCTATCATCTAGCGATGGATATATTTCATAAGAAAAGAATGTTTTTTATTTATATCCCGATTTATTCAAGCTTCTGCGGCCTGATCATGTGTCAAAGGTGGGGTAAATCATCACTGAAAAAAGATTGTTATCTGGCTTTTTTCGCTAACTCTGTATATTTGTGTGTGAATTTTGTCTTTTTAAGAATTAAAAACTCAGGATAATCGGATGAAGGATTCCCGAAAAAAATTAAATCTTTTAGGTACCTGGGGAAAATATCAGTTTTTATCCATTCAGTAGAATTCAAAGTCTGCAGAAACTAATTCATTCAATCCTCTTCTTTAACATTTCCTCCTGGAAAACGTATCGATGACGGAATATAAAAACCAATAACATTCATGCAGGTGATGACATTTAACCCCTTTTTGATGATGTGAAGCCAGTGTAACATCAATTGTAGGTTCTTCAAATATGTGGAATCATCTCATGTTTATTAAAATCATTTGTCCATCTTTCCAATTCATTAATCGAAATACCATAATAGTTGCACGTGCTTAATTCATTATGAAAGGTGTTTTAATTTTGATATCAGTATGAGAACGTGTGCATCAGTATAATGTGTCAAAAAGTAAGCAAGAAAAATTAATATGTCTTACAATATCCATTAGGTAGCAAGATATATCCAATAAACCTTACTCTGCTTACATCTGCCACAGTAATGCTTCTACATGATGTCTTAATGAGCACTAATTTATCATTGAATATGAATATAGCCCATCTAATCTTTTGTTGTCAAACCTTATCTTTTCGTTAAATTTTTTCCAGTTTTTTAAAAGTATATTTTACATATTTTTATCAAATAATTTGTTCACAGTTTATTTTTAACATGTCTTGTTTGCTATACTCTTCACCCATTCTTGGTTAGTACACTCTTCTTCATTGGTTAGATATAATAGGTAAACTTAAGATGCATATAAACTTAAATCAGGCATCATATTTGTAATGTTTTCAGGGTATTATACTATATTAGACGCTTCAATGTGCTAGTGGTTATTCGAAAGCTGTTTTCAGAATTACGGCGCATATTTTGGGAATATTTAATTATTCTTCTCGAGTAATTTCCTTTTACTTTTTAAGCACATTTAAACCTCTCCGTCCCTTAATATCTCCTTAGTGTGTGCTCATCTTTAAGGTAAACCCATTTCACGAACCTCTTTGGAATATAATTCAAATGAATCTTTTGATAGCATCATTCGAGTTGTCCCTTTAAAGTGATTTAAAGCAGCCTTTTTATAATTCCTTGGATTCGCCTTAATTTCCTTTTGCTTCACTTCCATCCGCCATCTTAATGATTTTTCTCTTTCACCTTACGCACGATGCCTCTTCGCTAGTATTTCCTCTCTTCTTCAAGTCCTTTGCCTAAGGGATCTCGGAAGCGCTCATTCACACGCACGATTGCACCGCTCATTTCTCATACTTCACAGTTGAAGCACGTGTTACTAGAAATACGTTTAGCTATCATTCAGTGAAACATATAATAATGAAAAATGTGGCGTGAATTAAAAGTGAATCTTCGGGGGGTTAGATATTTTTAACGTTATTTTTCCGAAAGTTCTTCCTTAAGGAAGATCCCCTAGCTTGCTCATGAAATGCAAAATATAGTTTGATATTGAAATCCATTTTCTTTCATTTACTTAAACCGATCTTAATACAATGAATTAATAATTTGGAACATTTCAGAAGAGTGCTTTGCTGATTAAAATTCACTATTATAATTAGCAAGGAAAAATTGGATAAAGTTAAATATTTGTTCTATATTAAACTAAGGGACTTTGTAAACGAAAAATTATTGATAAATTGTATTGTAAATCATTGTGGTTTTCAGCATTCTGCATACAAACTACATCATAATTTTTATCATTAAAAGCATAAATATGTTGAAATGGTTGGAATAAGAAAAAATGCCAAAAACATGTATCTCCTGTTTTCTACTTTTATAATTAAAAAAATAATGCTATATTTTTAAGTATTCTAAAAATTATTTGAACTATTTTTGGTCCTTCATAAAATTATCATTCCTGAAATATGAGTTCATGGATATTTTAATCGAAGTTAGGACGACAATTTTTCAGTTGTCATTTCAATTTACATCCCGGCCATGTATTGCTGTTTTGAATATGTATTATGAAGCTTTGAGAAAGTGCTCACGACTTTTGGTTTTTTAGTTATGGATGCATTGAACAATCTTTTTTCAAAGAAACAATACGATTTACTAAAATATGTAAAATGCACCAAACATATCAATTTACATCATTTATGGAGATTTATTTCACCTAGATGAGAAAGCTCGAAAGGGATTCTTTCAAACCAATCAAAGTATCACGAGGAGATGAAATGAAACAAACATCCTCTTTGAAGGTATTGAGAGGTTTACCGTACTCATCTGAGATTATATCCGCGGTGGTGATTAAATTAAATGCGTACATACGGGGCATACAAAAGCTTCATTATTTTGGAGATGAATTTTTCAATTTAAGTTTAGATTCAAACAACTGTGTACTTCACCAGGTGAAATTTAATTGATAATTTAGTGCGTATTTAATTTGTAAATTAAACCAGGATATAATTGCTATTCCGTGCCTTGAAATTTCTAGTTAATTGGGCAGTATTTAATTTTGCTTCCGTTTGGGAGTGATTGTGGCTGTCGGAGATCAATGTGTTGAAACTAATGCTCTTCCTCCAGCTAATGAACAATTAACTATCTACTACTATCAAATTATCCTCTCAATCCCACAGAATACTGTTGCTTTTTGGTGCTGTAGTTTTATTTCACCTCGAATTTACTACTGTAGGTGTGCAGCTAATATTTTGCGGGAAATTCTGACCTTTTGCCTCATTTCGTCATGGATTCCCCTCCTTTATCTACCTCCATGTCGACTAAGCTCAATCGCTTTATCCTCATCCGCACGCAAACTCCTCTACACGTCCCCTCAATGCTACGCTGACACCCCAGCGGGCCGTACCGCCACTTTACATTCCTTTGGGGCTCTCGTCCCCAACACTCTTGCCCCTCAACGAAAACACGCTACCTGCACTATAACGCTCCCTCTTCCTCCCCCACTCGCGTGCGATCCACAACTCCGTGTTGCGGAGCGCGTCAAGTGGGAAAGAATATTTCGCCTTTTATCTTGGTTTCTTTGGTGTTTTTGTCTGCTATATTAATAGCGTTCACCCTCGTAATTTGCCAGCATTTGGGTATCGTTCATATTTTCTAATAAACCAGAGTCTAAAATTGAATAAATAAATATTTCTTTTGATTATGCCCAGTAGAATAGACTTTTCAGCAAAACCGGTTTTGGATTGTTTCTGGGATTACCACACAAGTTATGCTTAATTGTTTGAAAAAATATAAGGCTGTGAGAAGAGCAGAAGAGCTTTAGAGCAGAACAAAAAATGTGAATTACACAATTGATTAATCTTATTTTCAGTCAAGCGATAATTCAGCTTTAGAAAAATGTTCAATATTTTCATTATTTTATTTTAATTGATTTCACTGATTGTCTCTATCTTTATACTCCACTCACTTCTATCTTATCTGCTAGCTTTATCCTCGCAAGTCGGTTCCCATCTTCAGTGTAGTAAAGTGCTGAATCTTGGGATACATTATATGGTATTCAAATATTTCAATTTAAAGTCGGTTTTACTTTTCAAACGCAAAGCTCGTGAACAGTTTTTTTATTTAAATTATGATAATTAAACAACCGTAGTTTTACCAGAAAATTATAGCTAAAACTCTTTCTTCAATACATAATATTTTTCACGTAATGATTCCTTAATTTTTAAACGATTATTAATAAGAGTGTATTAATTTATTAGCTACATAAAATATTTTTTTAAATATGACCAATTTATAATAGTTTGTCTGCTAAACCAGAAGTTGGTCGGTTTAAAATGGATTTTGAAAGTTATTCCTCATTTTATTTAACGGAATTTATTATTTCGTAACCCAGTTCAATGCTTTCTTAAATCTCTTAAATATTCATATTTTTGTTAACTTATATTTATTTTTATCATATCCAAAATTTCAAATCTTTTCCTGCCTCTACCAGGTTTAAATATTTATTTATTTCTCTCATCGTCTCCTAATTACTATTTTCTCCCAATGTCTTTAGTATTCACCCATCTAGCTCACTTTAAAATTATTTTAAAAACTTGCTCTTACAACATATATTTGTGTGCATTAGTTTCCTTGTATTTTAATTCCTTATTTTTTCTTTCACGCATTTAAAAATTTAGCAAGATTAAAGTGCACATTGTATGCATATTTTTCCGAGAAGAATATCGTCAAATATTTCCTCTTGGTAAATTCTTTCTAAATAAGGGAATTTTTCTTTCGGCACACCTGTTATTGTGTCAAGGCTCATTTAATACTTTTCCTAATTTAATAAAGCAGTTTAAAAACTTTTATTTATTCGGAAACTTACATTTTTTTATTGCTGATTTGATTGCTTTAACGTGATAATTCATTCTTTACCAACTGAAATGATCGGAAATGGTCTTTTTACTAAATATCTAGTATTAATTCAAAGAAACCTTGGGAAATGCCGCAACAGCAACTTTTCACGGAGTTCTTCAATAATACACATTATAATAAAACAGTCTCAGTTTTTTCAGTATGAAAATCATTCGCCTCGGCCATAATCTAAACCCAAAATTTTCTTATTGTAAGCGGGCGCCTCGGTAACTAAAATGAATAAAACGCTTGGCCGAATCCCGGTTAAGGTAAAAACTTTTAAGTATTGAAATTGTTGCATTTTAATATAGGTACAATATTATTTCCTGCAAAGTTTATTAACTACATGAACTCACTGTTTATTGAATTCATATTATAATTCATCTAGTTTTTTCCGCGTTAAAAAACATAGATGAGAATATAAAAACGTAAATTATGATCACTTTTGGTAATTGGAGATATAGTAGAAAATACCGTTAAGATAACCACTGCTACGGAGGTAGCCATACGAAGACCGTATAACAAATGTTACAGTTTGCTTTAACTCTAATTGGTAACGTTACGGACAGAATTAATTCCAATGAGCACCGTAAAGCTAAATATTTTCAGCCTACCACATTCTCAAAACTAAGAACTGATTTCATTTGATTTTCCAAATTGATTTATAAATTTAGCTCAATAATTGATTAAAAAATTACGTTTACAGATAGGAACATACAAAATCTTTCGAAAATACTTTAACATAATTGCTTGAAATAGGCTATCTATCTGTACTAACATCACAAGCTTTTCCTGGTCAAAAGTAGTCACGCGGCGCCTGCACCAGCCTTGAAACAGCGAGTTTACCATTTTTTTACGTAAAGCCATACAAGTTTTTATCACCCTTTACCAAACGTTGTACATTCATTTAAATAATTACCATTGAAGAGATTTACGACAAAAAATTGGCAAAATAATAAGAGAAAAAAACGCTCGTGGGTTTCAAGATCGCGATACAAGGCTGGAAAGGTTGGTTAAGAGCGGTAGGGTTACGTGCAATGTGAAAATGTTGGATGTTTGTCTGAGTTTTGACGTTCATGGTGATAGCAAGACTTCTTGTCCTAATAAACACTCTTTTAAAGTTATTTCCACTCAATTATATTGATATTGGAAAAACATACGCACTAAGCTAAGATTACGATAAGCCGATAAAATTTTGAAATTTTTTTAATTTATGCCAGAAATAGTGAAACTTATTTGCATAACTTAGCAAAACAATTAGTAGTTAAAACCTTAGATGCTCAATAAATAGCTGTCAATTAGATTGTGAACACTAACAATGTAAAGACCAATAGACGGTTTTTCTATTCGTTCATGTAAGCCTATTTACTCATATTATAATGAGCTAAATATTAGCTTATCATTTAAATTATTATTTTGTCTTGATTAAATATAATAAACATTTTCCCTTGTCAGGGTAGCCTTTATTTTTAATTCAACAAAAACTGTGCATACGTAAATGTGACATATGATTCTTCAGAAACATATATAGTATGAATAGATGAATATACTTCCATTTTATGTATTCATGGATTTGCTAAATTGCTTTTTAGAAGTTTTCCAAAACCTAAAAACATTCCGCCTTAAAATCTAAATGAAGGCATACATTTCTTGGAAGCATATTTCTCTGGGAATTTCACTAAAATGGAAAACTTTCGTTAAAGGATACAGGGCGGGTTTCACGGAAATACCTTGCTCCGCCCCCGCTTTGCTCAAGTCATGGGAAGTTCACTGGAAGCCCCTAGGCCCAGGGGTGGAGCGCCCTGGCCACAATGGCCGTCAAACTCGCTTTATCTGCCACCGATTTCTCAAGAACGAGGCAAAATTCTTTTACACCTGTCTGATTCCATGCATTTCCACGTCAAAAAAGGAAATGTTTATTGGACGGGGGCGTGACACTGGCCCGAATGTTTCCCCATTTCCACTGATTGGATTTGTCACTGGATCAAAAAAGGGACCACACGAAAAGTAAATCCAAACCCTTTTTTCCTTGTCTGCCGAGAATATAATCCATCAGTGATGGCTTGCATTGTGTGAGGTAAAAGTGGATCACATCCTAGTGTTATGTTGCATGGGTTATTTCTGAAAAGAAACGCGGTAGTTTCATCCTTAGTTTACGAATACATCATGCTAACCTGCATGACGTAACAAAGGAGCCATTTTGCATTTAAAGACAAAGGCAAGGACTTAAGCAACTTGGTTCTGGCTAGGTGAAAGTACGGCACATCGCCTTTGGGATGAAAGGTGTGGTCCATTACCTATATAGTTCTTGCTAAGACAAAGTAAGTAAAACCGCTGCTGCAGGAAGACCAGTTTGAGCACAAATAGAATGAGAAAGACGTAAATGAAGTTAATGGTTGAGTATTGTAAAGATGAATGGGAAAAGCCATCAAGTTCACTTTTTTGTATTTCGAAATATCATTATCAGGGGAAAACTGGATAGAGGAATGGCATAGATGGAATTAAAGTGGATTAGAATTATTTAAATGCCAGTCTGTACCCATTAGCGAAAATGAGTTTGCTGTCTTTTGCGCGCCCTCAAATGATTCATGGTAAATTCATGTGCTATAATTGGTATTTTATTTTGCGGAGGCCAAAAGAAATAATGCTTTCTTTTTATATAGAAATTAGAGGATCTAAAATTGAAAGTAAATTAAAGCGTGAAATAATTTATTGATCTAAAGACATCAATGCAACCTGTATTTAAATGGCATCGCAATAAACTAAAATTTTAAGTATAACACTTTAAAGATATATTCACCATTGCCGATGAATATGTAGATTGTTAAGCTGAATAAATAAACGGATACACATTTAGTCAGAAGTACATTGTTCAGGTGAGTTTGCATTTATAACAGAGATAATCATCTCTGAAACTTGGGATCATGCGAAACGAGAGACCAAATTATGGTATTTATCTCAAAAGGTGTCCCACATTTTCAAAGACTTTTAATTAAAAAACAGGTGTTTTTTAAGTTTTCATTTGTACCGTGAACCAATCATTTCTCAATAAAATCCCTTGGGGGTTTGAATAGAAAGAGGCCAGATTTTAATATTTAATTTTCTTTACGTTATATCCTGAAATATATTTTATACATTAATTTCCATTCCCGGTGTCACTCAGATTCCAATCCGAAGACATAATTTGAAATAGAAAAAATATTATTATAAAATAATCTACCGGTTAAAGGTTTTGGATGGACACAACTACCAAATAAATATTCTGTGACTCCAAACAAATTTCCATCCAGCAACCTACTGTCTTCTTGCAACTGCAACAGCAACTCTCTCTTTTTCCTACTGAAATCAGGTCTTTCTTCGTCTCTGTGAACTTCCTTTATCCCGCCCAACATCCGCATCATGTTCCTGCCCTTTTCTCGTTTGCCTAATACTCTCCTCTAAATTACAGTATTCAACATCCCACTTCCGATCATTACGCTCTTTATCCATTTTTTCTGCCTCCTTAGGGTTTCTCCCAACAAACCTCTCTCCTCACTCACCATATCAAATATTTCCTCATTTGTTTTTCTTTCAGAAAAAATGTCTTTAAGTGTGAAATTTGTATTAACAGGAAAATTAACTTCCATACACGTAATTATAGTATAAAAAACTTACAAGTTAGTAACTGAAAATAGCTCTCAGTAAAACTGGCTAATTTTTTACACCAAAGAAACATACCTTAATAAGGCTAGCTGTGAACATTGCATTAAGTCCTGTTAAAAAGCTTTCTTCGAATATCTAAAGAGAGTTCAGGGTTTATAATGAAAGGAAGAAACTTAAGTAATTTTCCATCAATTTTATAGGTTCTCTTTTTGGTTCCGTTACATTTACACAGAAAGGGTATAATTTTGAGAATGTTTGGATTTTTCCAAAAATATAAGTAAATGACTAAGGTTTAAACATGAAATCAGGTCTTCTATGCAATATTTTTTTAATTACTTAAAAAAAACTTACATATATCAATTTGTTTATTTAGTTTAAAGTTTTTAATAATGGGAAAATGTCAATTAACTATTAGGCAACTAATGTTTTAACTTCAATTGAGCAGAGTAACCGCCTTCCATCTGAAAGTGAATTCCATTATTATTACTTAATAAAAGTAACGTTTGAAGATTGGAAAAAAATAGAGGTTAAGAAACAATAGAATCTTATTTCCCAATAGATGACGTATGATATTTTAGGATTACGTCTATAGTATTTCGTTGATTACCTTAAAACCACTAGGCACCATTATTAGCTCTCAATACCTATATTGAAAATTGAGGGTACAGCTCACTAATTCCATAGTTAATGTAAACTCCACGTAGTTAATATCTTTTTAATTTTTGGTAAATACATTTAATTTCGCCCTCCATTACAATATGTTCTAGTACTTAAGATATTCAACGAGTTATTTGATACTGGAGCTGTTCAGAGATATCACTTCAATTGAAACCGTGATGCTTCATTTACAACCACAAGACTTTAATTATTGATTTTGTTTCCCGTGATATACATGTAACTACATGCGTAAATGCTGAATCCTAAAATTTTATCTTACAAAATATGATAGCACTATAAGGTATTTCACTGTTAACTAACGCCTTTTTTGGATGAAATTTCTTGGTTCATGCAGTAATTTCTCATCTATTCTGACCCGTTAGTCTACCTTTAGATGTCTTATCAGCCATTCATATTCTCAATGCGCACCCATAGAAGTTGTACTCGAAATATGTCCATTTGTACAAGATCCATTTTTGGCCAGTTCCTCTTCTTGTATATTTTACTGTTATTTAATTCAGAATAATATCTTTACCAATCGCTCTGATTTTTTCCCTTTGCAATTTTAATATATTTCATCTGTTTTGTAAATGTGGGAGGAAATTCCATGGTTTCAGTCATCATACCGCACTAGCTTTTCTCTTCGGATGCGACAACCCAGGGAATGGAAAATAATGAAAGCTTCCAAGCACTTGGCATTTGGAGTCGAGCGGCCATTCCCTGCCCATTCCCCTGAGTCCTGGACGCGCTTTAATCTTTGCATTAAATCAAAGAGACAGGTTAATCAGTTAAGAATGAAGAGTATTCCTGGGGAGTGGCAATAAATCAGCCGTTGCAGACTAGCCATAGATAACAAACGCTTGTCATGAGCGAGCATGCTGGTCCAATTCCTGTATTTCCAATAATTCCGCGTTAGGCTATTATTGTACGTGAAAAAGGCATTAGCATAGATTTAATATAGCACGAGGAAATGGAAATAATTTCTTTCATCGCGAGTAATTTCCTATTAATTCAGAATTCAAATTTATGATTTTTTTCAAATAAATTCGAAACCATTAAATAAAATTTACCGTTGCTCTGAGAATCTTTAATTTAAATTCGTAATTTTACATGACGCTTCCAAATTTACGGAGTCAATTTAGTTGGGGACAATATGTTAATAAAATCTTAATGAGCCAGAATGTGCTCGAGCTAACTGGTACATTTGTTACCAAGACGAGCATAAATGAAAAATACTGACGTTATTAGATAAAAACACTTAAGGTAATGACGTCATAATACAAAACCATATGTTAACCGGCTATCCCTGATCAAGCAAATATCTTTATGAATAATGAAATTGATTTAACTAAATTTAAATTTTCTTCCAATATGAAAATGTAACATTCATCTTTTGTAGATAAGTTATTATTATCTTTATGTCGTAATTGTATCGCTGCATTATGAATGCAAGAACGTAAAGCTCTCTTTATATGTATACCATCGTTATTTCCGCGTTTTATGGATTTACATTAGTATCAACTTAATTTTAATATATTGTTCTTCTTAAATACTGATAGTTTTTTACTCTAATTTTAAAGTTGGGATTTGGCTTTTTAGGGTTAATGCTAATGAAAAGAAATAATATTGTCCCCAAAGGTAAGTCTAAATCTATAAGGAGTATCTTTCCTTTAACTTTTTTCTCTCATCACTAATTTATTAAGTAAATTCCGATTTCAAATATCGACTAAAATAATTATTGAAGCTAATACAAAATTTTTAAAAGCGTTAACAACATAAAAGAGGAGTAAATATTGCAGGAGGTCAAAATTGAAGAATTATTTTCTTAAAGGACAAATTGCAAGTTATCAGGGACTTGTAGATGGTGTTCAATCCGTATCACCAATAACACTCTAGAAAATTAAAAATTATTATAAAATTGCTACAAATGAGTATATACTCACCGATACCTTTTTGGGTTAACTAGTTTACCACTATACTGCTCCATTTGTAAAAATATTGGATACGCTTTATATAAGTCGGCTAATTTTTTAATCAGATGAAAGATATATTTAATTGAAGTTGATGACCCTGATGAATCATATTTAACTATCGCTCTAAGTTTATAGCCGCTCTGCGACTCCATTTAAGGCTCCATTACAGTTATTTTATGACTGCGTAACCTTTTGAAAATGCTCTGCTCCAGAAATCCTTCCCTGAACTCCCTCGCGGCCTTACACGGAATGGTAAAGGTATTATATTGATGACTACCGAGAAACTCTTTACGAATCTCTAAGATGCTCTTCGAAACATTGGCGAAGGGAAATGAAATACATAAACATCCGTTTGCAGAAGTCAAGAAAGGGCTACCCACTGGCACGTCTATAAAGGTTCGTGTGGGCAGTCTGTCCAGGAATTGAACAATTCCGAATAATGTTAGTGACAAGCATCAAGCGTTTTAATTTATACTTTAATAATATTGCAAGTCATTTAGTCCATCGAATGCTATGGTTACTTAATTTGTGATATATAGGCGCACTTTTATTATAAATCAATTCCTTATTCTTAACGGAAAAGCAATTTTGAGTCATAGTTGCTTTATGTAATGCAGAAACTAAGAAAGTAAAATTTTTATTGGGTCACATAGCGTTGGTTCCACTACCTGACCTCCGCTTCCACTACCTGACCTCCGCTTCCGCTTTCACTACCTGACCTCCGTGTACCTTCAATAGGAATACATTCTACATATTACCAATGTTCCCTTCTCTATTGCTGCTGGTGCCCATGCATACATGCTGTACATATTCATATCACATATATATATTCTACAGATTTACGCGTAAAGTATTTTGTTAATTTCAGATTAGGGTTACTTGAGGCTTTGATGTATGAAATGTCTTTGGCTTCTAAATTGTTTTACAAAAATGGTACAGTTTAACCTCTTTCAGCATTGCTGAATCTCCATGCGTGTTAACAAAACTTTGCCATTTGTTATAATTTCAACTGACTATTTCAATTCACACTCTTTCTTCAGATCGATTTCCACAGACTGTGATATATTCTTGTTTTATACCTTCAATACCATCTCTCAATTTACATGCCTGCATCTTATTAGATCCGCCTTCCATTTACGTTATTTTTTGCCTCAAGGTAAAATATTATCTCAATTAAAAAAAACAGTGGATGTATAACTTCTTTTTGTAAAAACCAATGACAAGAGCGACAGGGACAATTTAAAATTACTCTATTCATTGTTATAAAATGTTCACCTTTTCGTCGCAACTACTTGTCCCTATGTATGCAGTTTCCCATTCCTGGCATACTCAAAAGTATTCTCATAAATAGATCCATAAAATTTTTACTTCGAAATTTTCCTCTATCTAATGCAAAAATGGGAAGGATTTCTGCTGTTCATTCTTCGTCCCTTTTCTCACTAAGGTTTCTTTAAATGAAGTATTTCTGATCCGTTTTCTTCCTAAACCCATAACTCTTTTTATGTTGACGAATTTTTCAGTTATAATAGTTGAATCAGAAAAAACCCAGGAGAGATGGAAGGAATATATATAAATATTGTATGGTAAAGAACTTAGGTCAACAAGGTTAAACATAGGAAAACATGACGTAGTAGAAGATAGCTCAGGTCCAGGCATACGAAGAGATATGAAGGGCATTAAGGGAGATCAAACAAAATAAGGCCGTGGGAGTAGACAAAATTCCTGTGGGACTATTAAAATGTTTAGGAATGTGTGGGAAAAAGCCTCTATATGTACTGATTCGTAAGATCTATATGGAAGGGATCTGGCCAGAAGAATTTTTGAGATCAGTGTTAGTTCCTATTACGAAAAAGGTAAAGGCTACACCATGTAAGCACTACAGAAAAATATTTTTGATATCCCACACAGCTAAAGTTATTCTCAGGATCATCAACAAAAGGATGGAGAGTAGGGCAAATGATTACTTAGAGGATGATCAGTTTGGCTTTAGGATGGGGAGAGGTACGCGTAATGCCATTGCAGTAATAAAATCACTGATCGAGAGGAATATAAAATACAATCAAGACGCACATATTGGCCTGTTTCGTAGATTTTGAAAAAGCGTTTGATAAAGTGAATTAGGAAAAACTAATGCGTATATTGCATAAAATAGGAATGGATTGGAGGGACAGGAGACTGATCCGAATCCTGTACATATCTCAGACTGCTCGGGTGTGATTGGGAAATGGAGAGTCCGGATGGGCAGTGTTAGGAAGAGGTGTAAGGTTGCCCATTATCACCGGTGCTGTTCAACGTATATGTGGAAGAAATGATTAAAGAGGGAAGGAAGAACTGAAGGTAGGAATGAAAGTCGGAGTCGAAGGGTATGAATTGCGCTAGGCAAGGAGGCTTTCTCAAGGAGGAGGGAGTTGATGACGCGGACGTTGAATGTGGAGGCTAAGAAAAGATTCGTAAAAACTCTGATATGGAGCGTAGCTTTGTACGGTCCCGAAACGTGGCCACTGAAGCAGGAGGATACACACAGGTTGTACGCTTTTGAAATGTGGGTGTGGAGAAGAATGGAAAATGAGAGATAGACGGAAAGGAAAACAAATGAGGAAGTAGTATGTATGGTGGTCGAGGAGAGGGGTTTGTTGGTAGAAATCATATGTAGACAGGAAAAATGGATGGAAGACGTATTGATCGGCAGTGGGATGCTGAAGACGGTAATATAAGGGAGAATGATAGGAAAACGAGGAAAGTGCAGAAACAGAATAGGGATATATGACGAGATGAAGGGAGGAAGGAGGTACGCAGGGATGAAGAGGGACCTGATGTAGAGTATTCTGGTCGGTTGTGTTTGGTTGCAAGTCACAAGATATTTATTTGATAGTTGTATCCATCCAAAAACCCAATTTATGTGTCTGCACGGAGTTCGGGCTATCCTCCATTTTATTTTGTTTTTGGTGCAAGGCTCTTTTCCAGCACTACTGCTGGTACCATATGGTCAGGTGTTAACACACTAAAATGTTTTTCACACGATTTTGGACCTGATGGCCCTGGCAGGGCTCTGGAAGGATAATCGTCATCGAGTGATAGTGCAATGGGGAGGGAAATTTCAAAATCCATGAAGATTTATACACATCCGATGACAGGTAGAGTAGAAAAAGTTCTTCTCTTCCAAGCTAACATACCAAAGTAGTTTTATGTTTTGATTATGAGTGTTCATCAAAATTTAAGTTTCATCAAATATTGTGAGGTAAAATTTGGATTTTTTAATTTTCAACGCCCATTCTTACCTGACAAGTAAAGAAAGTGATTAGACTTATTTGCTTACTAATTCTAAGAATTCTCTCCAAAAAATAGAGCGTGTGGCTAGGTTCACATAGTAGAATGTTATAGAGTATTTTTCGAGTCATATGATTTAATAATCAGAATACGCATAGTACGCGCCCGGCTGCACGATAACACATAGTGGTTAAGGTAGGCCAAAGGAAAAATTAGAGACCAAATGAGGTGAACTTGGCAAAATTTTGGTCGTCAACTAGTGCGTGTTGAAATTATAATCGGTGCGTTTAGATTCTCCATGGCACCAGCTCGAATATCCATAACGCCACCAAGTGAAAGGAAATGTCTCTCAATTAGGCGAAAATATTCCGACAATGAGCGGTCTAGCTTGAAATGACCTCCCACGTCGCGCCATTCTGACTCGGTCCTTTGCTATATGACCCTTTGACCGTCGAGCTCAGTTCCTAGTACTAACTCTGCAAACCCTTTGAACACTTTATGAAATGTTACCCGCTTGTTGGCGGGATATGATCATGGATACGTTCAAATCCTAAAAATATAGTATATGTGCTCACATCTACATATACTCTTTCATTCCCCGGTTAACTTCCACTCATTTTTTTCCTGTTAAATTCTTATCGGTTTATCCATATGATTATTTATTAATACTATAAAATTACCTAGAACATATATTTCAAATTCCGTATGCAAAAATCAGCAGTCATTAGGATAATTTTAAAAATCTCTCGGTAAATTCCCTTATCTCTTCTTTTTTAACTGTTCAAATTTTTGTGATGCTAAATCTAAGTGTGTGTAAGTATAATCTCTAAATCTGTGTTTTTATATCATTCATAGATAACTCTTATTACAAACAAAAGATCCTTGATTTTGATCATTGATTTGAAGATTTTTCTTAATTTTTTACTTTGAGCCTCGAGTTTTTTCCTCACGTGCTTTCCTTCTTTATTACTTTTCCACTCGCATTTAATTGAATATTATATTTTCAAATATACATGAGAACAATTCAATTTAAAACAATTCAATTCACACATAAAAATGACTGTCTCACTTTTTGCAAACCGTGTGTCAGTCATTGGTCGAGCTAATTAGATCGTTAGCTAATTTTAAATTTGTAAATAACTTCATCAAAAAACGAGCCTCCTCAGAAAATTTCTTACAATTATCCCCATAACTGCATATCCTAGAAAAGCATTAATTAATCCAGCGTTAATTCTGTAAGGTAAGGTTAACGCTCATTTCGTTCTAACGATTTCGCCATGTTAAATTCACCAATTAGGACAAGATGAAAGCTCAATTTCCAGTGCCAACTGAAGTTTCCTGGTAAGCTGTGAAAAATCACAAGGCGTGGGTGAGAACGGTAGTAATAATAGGTGTCCCCCGCTTGGAAATATTTCACATAAATGTGGATAATCCCTTTTCATTACCTATATTTAAATGTAATAGTACAACGTAGGGGTGACTTTAGAAGCAGCTGCTGGCATTGATAAATGAAGGTATCGTACTTGCACTGCATTGCAATTTGTGATGCTTACAGCAACCGCTTCTTCAGATCAAAAGGACCACTTTATGGAGCAAGATTATACCCACAAGTATCTCCTCCCTCCGGATTAATTCACCATTAGAGCGTGAAAACCCCTAAGTGAGATCTGTAGACCCCTTTTCCCCTCACCGCGCAACCTTCCCCACCCACTCTTACCCGACCCCTAGCACCACACCCATCGCATAAGCTACACCCATTCAACGCAGATTTCGCTAATTAGATTGTTAACGAAACTGAATGAACATTTCCCCCGACCCACAACCGAGTCCCTTGCCTGGGAGAGCGTTATGCGCATTACTCGTGACTCGACCTTAGTCCTGTGGGTGGGCATAAAAAGTATGGAGGGAGCGTCGGGCTCCGGAGTACAGGAGCGAAAGGGTCTCTCTCCACTTTCATGCCACACCCTCCACTGTCTCAAGTTCCTACATTCCTCCAATGAGTTCTCCTTCACTCTCGTCCAAGCATTGGCTCCCCGTCAATTTTCAATGAGCTCAGAGCCGACAGATTAGTTATAGGTTTTCGGTAAAATTAGGAAATCTTCATTATTATTAAAAAGCATTCCACTGAATGTTGCCCTTCATTTATTTATTAATTTATTATTTATTTATTTTTTATCGACTTAATTGGGTGAGATTGTGACTTACTAGTAGAGTAGGGATAGTCCCTTCTTCCACCTAACTCTTACATTACATTACATTGAAGACAATTACATACAGCTGGATAAGGGAAAATCCACCTAGGCGTGAATCGAACCCGCGACCTCTCGATTGTAGGCGAGGACGTTACCCCGCTACCACCGGGGTCGGCTAAGGTTTATTCATTTGGTTAAACGGTAAATTATTGTTATACCATAAAACCAAGAAAATTAAATGTTGCCGCAGTTACCGACGGGACGTATTAATTCATGCGCATCGTGTATTTGTTTATCGTACCTTTTCTGCGTTCGTCAGGCTTTGTCATGAAATAATTGAAACTGAAGGAAGAGATTTGACAAAGGAATTTGCACCAAATTTTGGTTAAAACTCCGCCATAGTTATGCAGAAGCGATTGTAATGTTACGGAAGGCCTTTTGGGACGAGTGTATGGGCAAACCACTGATAAAAGAGTGGTACAAGAAGTTTGTTTAATGTTGGCCGCAAGTCTGCTGACAATGATCCGTGTTTTGGCCGACCTTCTAGCACAAAAACAGCGTAAAATATCGAACGTATGCAACTTGCAATTGAAGCAGATCGCCGTTTGCACGGGGACTAGAAAGTGATTTAAAAATTCCGAAAACTTGTGTTTCGAAAATTCGAACCGAGAATTTGGGAATGAAACTCAAGTGAGCAGCGAACGACTTCTTTATCACGACAATGGGCCACCGTATTTATCGAACCTCTTGCAAAAGTTTTTTTACAAAACAAAAGATTATACTACTACCTACTAGCCTCCCTACACTTTCGAATTAGCCCCCTGCGAAATTAAGCTTGTTTCCAAGGTTTACGGCTCAAAGCCACCGCTATGATGATAAAAAGACGATTCAAATGAAAGCGGCGAGTGTGCTGAGAGCTTTTTTTGACAGAAAAAGAAAAACACTCATTTGAATTTAAGTATGCATTATTAAAGAGCCTGAAATTAATCTATTTGGCTACATTAGTGCCATTTTGGTCAAGGTATTTCTGTAGGCGTTGGGGCAGTTTTTGTCAGCCTATATGATACCAGCTCACCGCCAGGGCATTGAGGAAGCTTTGGACGATATCGTTGCTAAAGAGAATTCTGCCAAATGTTTTTTTAACAGAGAAAACAGGCGGTGGTCCCTGGGTGCCAAGTGTGGACTCTCCAAACTGTCCAATCTAGATTGTTGTAGGAGGGTGACCGTTTGATGGGTGACGTGCAGGCGACTGTAGTCGTGAGATTTCACTCGTCCGCACAATTTACCTCTTCTCCTATTCTCAATCATCCTCCTGAGTATATTACGAATAAAAGTGTCGCAATAGCTGTCAGAGCTTTTGGTCCTTGAAGGCGTGAAGCTGACCGACAATGCACAGATTCGATCCCAGAGCACATTTGCAAATATTTGTTCGGCACAATGTGTGAATTTTCGCGACTTGAGAGAAGAGGAATGCCGCAAAGCATTTGTTCGCTGTTTGGTCTCAGGTGTGAATAAAAATATCTAGGTTTCGTCACCTCTAAAAATTAAATCCAAATGACTTTACTTTTCGTCTGCATAGTTCTAAATAAATTCGTGAGGAGAGTTGGCCTTTCCGTTGGTGGTCAAACTGCTGTGAGCATTCTCAAAACCCATATTGCTCACTCCTTCCGTTTGTCCAAATTTTCAGTCAAAAACTTATATATGGTGCTTCGAGAAACCTCAGGAAAATAAGTGCAGAGACCATCAAGAGTGGACCCTCGGTTTTGACTTATGATGTAGTCAATATTTGCGACGGCCTCCTTTGAAGTTGACGATCTTCCGCTTTTTCTTTGTCATAAACTTCAGTAAGATTGAGTAAGAGATTCAGTAAGTTGACTCCCAACAACACTGGTGGGGATTTTTGACATCCACATATAGCCTTCCATGCACTTTTATCAATGTTAGATGAATTTTCTTTAGCATTCCAAAACGGAATAACTGCGGGAACAGTGCGTCCGGCGTTAGCGGCGGATGGTATCTCTAGAACAAACAGCTGTAACCTGAACTGAACGTCCAATTGAGCTTTTGTCACAGGCCGGGCTAAGTGGGCTGAGATGGCTGAGAGAGCGGTTCTGGTATTTGGGAAAGCAACAAACGCGGAAGTGTGACCATCAGCCAGCGAGCAGTTTGCCCGTGGCCCCAGGTTTTTGGAGATCTTACACTTGAGAATATTCTCGTACACTTTTCACCAGTACAGGTTCATTTCTTCTTGATAAAGTGCCTCTTGTTGACTGACAACTTGGTACACTTATCGTTGATGATTACATACACTTAATCAGTTAAATGAAATAAGATAGAATTGCGGTAAATTTTGGCAGAGTAAGAGCCAAATTCGGGTACAGAGGAAATATGAACTAATTCAGAAAATGCTCATTATTAATCATTGATTTATCTTCGTTTTAGTGGGAATGAGGGTTACTCTTTCATTGCTTAGCATCGTTTAAATTAGAACATTGAAAATCACTTTACTAATCAACTCAGTTTGATTTTGATAGATCTGAAAAGATCTCAACCCAAACTGTCCTAAGTGATGTGTAATGAATGTCATTGATATCCCCTGGGCAATATATATGCAGTAACCTTATATGTTTTAATGTTCACAAATTTGACTATATCTCTCGAAATAATATACGGAAGAAATATTTGCAAAGAGTTATGAACAAAAGAATTCATATCTGTGAAACATTATTTAATGAGACTTGTATTTGATTCAAGGAAAGTAATATAGGGTTATCACTAACTCACCTTCCTCTCGGCTTACATCCAAAATAGTGGCTATTGCATGTTGTTTAGCTTAGGACGATGAATGGCGTGGAGTTTTTTTAACCATCGCTTCGCATTTAGCTGTAAGCTGTTCAGTTAACTCACTCCTGAGTTATCATCTTCTCCAACCTCTCGCTGAGCCTCGAGCTAAGCCCCGCAACTCCTTCGGCCCATTGCTCCCCAGCGTGGTGCAGGGGGACACTACTACCATGTGCGGGTGGGTGATATTGCTCGGCTGCATCCACGCTCCGCGGGAAGTGATCGGCATGAAATTCCCATGCACAACACCGGAATCCGCGCGACTTTTTAGGGAAGAGCGGGCATAGCACTGAAATAAAATCGAAAGCGTTCAGTTTATGGCTGCTGGGAAAGAGTAGAAATGGGCTTAGCAACTCCTCACCCTGAAGATCCCAAGCGAAGTCGGCAAACCGCAAAACCTCTCCCGCGTAAACGTGTAGCTTGAGCACACGTCACCCACACCCCATCTCCGCCTAATCTCTCTCTACTGACGAGCTCGCCTTATCAAATTTCCATCGGATCAGCAAGCACTGTCGTGAGGCATCGGGAGCTCACAGCTCGCGCCAAATTCAACAGGCGAAATGAAAAACCATGGTTTGAAAAGTGGTGCATTTTTTGTTGCCGTACCTCTCCCTTCCATTGCCTCTTCCACCCCACCCCTCCTTTTTAGGAACGGCATTGCACCGGCGGGGTTTCTCCTAATGGTGCTTTTGTAAATTTTTCCCGCCAGACCTCTTTCCCGCCTTGTTCCGTTTTAATTACGAGAGTCATAAGATTCGAAGGCAGCCCCCTCCCTCCGGAACTCCCTTCCCCAGCCGAGCACATCCTCTAACTGTATGCTTCCACGCCTCCCTCCATCCTTCTTATTCCCTTCTCTCTTCCCATTCCCCTCCCCCCACTCTCCTTCCCAACGCGCCCTGGCCTCCTCCATTATATGACCTTAAGTTGAAATGACCCGGGCCAACAATACTCCCAAACTTAATTAAACGTCGTTACTGTGGACCAATCTGACACTTCCCACGGGAGAGATTCCTTCCTCCCACCTTCTTGCTTGCCTCCTCTCTCTCCCCCAACCCTACTGAAACCACTTCAGTTTCCCCACCCACCCTCAAACCCCTATTGTATCCCCTTAATTCATTCTGCCCCTCTCTCATCTCGCCTTCCCTTCCTTCTTCCCTAGTAACTAAAACACCCCCCCCCTCGGGTTAGAGGTCCACGCAACTCGACAAGACAAAAATCAGACAGAAGAAGCCCAGGGGAAGGAGGGGAGAGGTTACCAGTCATTTGAGTGGTTTGAGTGCTGGATTCCCATTCCGGGAATATTTGTTCGAGTATTCAGCGTTGAGGACATATTTTGGACCCTCCGTCCTCACATCATCATACGTGCATTATGCTTACGCAAGTGGTTTATAGAACTCATTGCTTTTGTCTCCTTTCTTATAACAATATGCCACCTAGGAGAATACGTAACACTAACAGGTTTTCAAAGGCAGAAAAATTTGTATTAATCTTGAATTTGTGAGACCCGTGGCTGCGTTGCTGCAATGATGTTATATTTAAGTTCCAGAGGCAATGCTTAGTGGCTTCAAATATTGTAAGAGTTTTCCTTTTTGAAAAGGAGCACCACCAACATTAGAAAAAGCTAGGAGTGGCTTTAAATAAAGGGAAGAAGACGTTCTAAAAGTGAGAAATCTACACACAGTAGAAACAACATGTCTCGATGCATGAGAAAATAATATATTCACCTAGATATACTCGTATGCATGAATTATAGTCTAGCTGGTCTCTGAAAGTTAATCCGAAGGGGCTGGTAGCGGTCTAAAATAATGAAACTCTGGCGCAGAGAGTATGTAAAGTATGATTCGATGAGGAGGGAGGAAAAGAAATAGTTATAAATAAAACACAGTAAAGAGGCTGTTAGCCATGAGAATAATTGTTATCATCGGCCATATTTTTGAAGGCAGCTGCTAAGAGTAATCTGCGCAAGAAGAAATTTGGAGAGAGTGATCTTTTGGGATAAATGGAAAATTCGACCGACGCTAAATCAAAGTAGCATGGTGGCATGGGAGTATAACCCCTTGGTGAAATTGACTAGATAATTGCGTCAACCAAATTCTTTGGTTGAAGGGAATAATCATAAGAAACAAACTTTCTCATTCGATAGTTTTCAATCAGTAGGTGTACTTTTTCCTGTCAAGGGTTGAATCTGAATGGAGAGAGAGAAGAGAAGTCGACTTATCTCCTTAACACCATGCCCTATCCATCCGATCATTCATGCTCTGCTCGAAACTATCCGTTAAACACTTTCAACACTTCACGAGTCGAAGAGATAGTCGTGTGGGGGACTCTAATGGAAATCTTTACTAAATTAGAAGAAATGAGATAGAAGCTAGTAGGCTGATTAATTCCCTAAATGGAGGATGGTAATATTGTGCGGATGTGTTTACAAATATGCGAATTCCGGAATAAGTCATTTCAATGCACTCGGAGGGACTACTTAGTCATTTTGGGTTAATGAACTCATTACATTTTTTTCGCAGTTTCCCAGAGTGTCATATATTATATTTTAACAATCTTACGCCACTGTGGGTGGATTCAAAAGCCTGTTGTATGAGCTCTCTGAGTTCATACGGGTTGAAATGTCGTTCCTGGTATAAAATGGAAACAGAAACAACTTGCATGGATGTGTTGATATTGCATTTAGTTTTGTTCCATTTTAGAGGTGGTGACCTAACCCGCCCCCTACCTCACATCCTTGCAGCGGCTGGTGGGGTATTACGTGGATGTAGATGTAGATGAACAATACAATTTGCTGTTCTATCTATTTTCCAAATTGTCTCGTTTTTTTCTCACTTGAGGCCAATTTTTGGTGAATTTTCATCAATTTTCAAATTATTCCTTCAAATAACATTTATTTTTTGATAATATTGTTCTAATGAGCTTAACCACTAACCCCTCAGAATTACGTGAGGATTTCTCAACGAAATGATAATAGAATTGAGAACTTACGAGTAAAGGCATTAATAATTGTTTTGTGTTTTACGGAAACTTCTTCAATTTAAAAGTTAAGTAAATATTAATAAAGCGACAAGTTATCTCACCCAATTATACGACCCTGGGGTCTCCTTGTCATTTGTTATCTCATAATCACAGGATTTTTCGTATTTGGAATGTAATTATTCCAGCAACCGTTCGATTTCGAAGGAAACACGTTTTCGTAATTTTTCTGTTTTGGAAAGGTTAACTGAAAATTCCACTGCTTCGAATAAGTCTAGTGTAAACAATAAAGTAGATGAAAAGCTTCTTTCCATTTTCAAATAAAACCCGATATCCTTTCAATCAGTTGATGGAATAAGTGGAAAGTATGGTCTGGCATCAGTTTCAGATTCGAAATACCTTGAAAATTCTTTTCGTTGCCTGAAAGACTTGACGGCCAAGCTCACAAAGATGGACTGTCCAAATTTTTTATTATAGAACTGATGGATTCAAAAGCTTGTTGTATGAGCTCTCTGAGTTCATATGGGTTGAAATATCGTTCCTGGTATAAAATGGAAACAGAAACAACTTGCATTTATGGCAACGTGAATAATGTGAAAGGGGACATTCCATGAAAAATTAATTTTTTGCAAGGTAGCAGGAGTATGATTACAATTTTTACATAAATGATGGCATCTGCATCAGCGAATTAAAAAGAAAAAAACCCTTGTAATCAATATGCCTATTGTACTTTAATAAATGGAAAATGAATCTCTTGTGGACTTAGGTATACACGAAGAAGCTAATAAATTTTTTGAAGGTATAGGAAGCGATAACATCAAAATTATTACCGCCTAGAAAATTCGTTTGATAATTACATACGTTTCATAGCACCCCAATATTGTCACTTTTTCACACCGTAAAATGAAAGTATACCTTAAATCGCATCATTTTAAAGAACCTTTTATAAGCACTCCTAGAATCACTAGAGAATTACAATTCAAATATTTCAGTAGCTCACGGTCACATCATATGAAACACACAACTATTCGTCAGAGATATCTAATTTACATACGTTATTATTAAAATCTCACGTTGGTTATGGTTAACAGTTAATTTTTTTAAATTATCATTTAATCGTACAGCAATAATACTTTTTATTTCATTTTTTTTCTTTAATATGTCTTACATCTGCAATATTAGTCAGTACTTTTATTTCAATTAATTTTTTTCCACATTTATATGATTTATACTCGTATTTGTATATCAATTCTACTTTTATTTCTTCTCTTATTTTTCAGGAATTGATTATTTTTTTCTTTAATTAAGTTAATTAGGATATTAGCATTATCTCTTTGTAGGTTTTCGCAGGTTTTTCACACTACCCTTCATGTATGGGTGTTTTCCTGCAGCGAATTCTTTTCATCAAGGATAAGTCCTTTTTCCTTAGGTTTTTCCCACACTTTAGTGCCTTTAGTTCCTACACTTTTTTATCTGTGGATATTCATTGTGAATAGATTGTCATTGTCTATTTATCTTTTATGTAATATTTAGCACTCAAATTTAATTGTATTTTCATTGAACGTATTTGACGATGGGTTGGATAGAGGAAAGGATTCCCACAGTTCCAATCTCACCCGAATAAATTAAAATTATTTTTATTATTATAGATGTGTGTGGATCGTCCCAAAATCGTCCGCTGATAAGCAACATCCCCGTTCACTGGTCTTCGTCTCCAATACCACAGCGATTTTTCTCATGAATAATCGCTGAATACGGAGGACAGACAGTTTTATTTTTCAACGTTATTTTTCGAAAATGTCATTACACAAAAGAGGTAATATTGTCTGACCGTTTTATTTGCACGATTGTGGCCCCTAGGATGTGTATCTATAAAGAATGATTGTATCTGATGACAGCGTTTCAGGTGAAGTCTTAAAGGTTACATTGACCTACAGTTCAAAAAGGAAGAAAAATTAGGAATTCGGGATCAATTTAAGTAAATGCGGAAAATATGAATCATTAAGTTCAAATAGGGGCATGAAAATCTATGAAATTAGGTCAGAGGTACTCTAGGGCAAATACTTATTTAACTTCTCTTTTCAGGCAGTTTCCTTGAAATACGGCTGTGACTTTTGGGGCTGCACGCCTATCTAGAGGAAAAATGGGAGTTTAATTCTCCCTCTTCCTTGTAGTGAAAGAGTTAAAATATTAATTTTGATTGACACGTATGTTGCTATCTGAGTGCAATTTTTTTTTCTATAAATCAAATTTTACGATCCCTATAATATCCATAAAATTATATCCAAATCCAATCTAGCCTCCTCCCTTTTGACATATTTACCAGAAGTATGCAAAATATTAGAAGCCCTTAACTGCTGTCGTTTTGATGTGATATGTCCCCAGATAAACAAATTAAAATTTCGAATTTGTAGATTATTAAGACATATATTTTAAAAGGCAAAACATGTCATTTCACGAAATTTAGATCAAAAAAATCCTCAGTCGTCATGTTTGTTTAGATAATCTTATGGTTAAGAAGTATGGATATGCACAAACTATTTACCTCATTCTGCCACTGAATTGCGGAGGCTGTACCTGATTTTCTTGGAGTTTAATTGCTGCATAGAATTTCGGATCATTAACTTGGAAAATTCATCGACAAATTCGTGACTTTATCATCCCTTAAATTCGATATTTCTGGATTAATTGTTAACATCCCCCATTTTATTCTAAATCATTTCGTTCACACTGTTCATTCGTATGGAAACAATGAAAAAATTTAACCGAATATTTCATGGAATATGTTTTACCCTAAACTCTTTCGACTAGTTACAAAGCAAGTGGCCGTACCAAAATGCTAATATTCCAGTTAATTTCGTTGGCAGCAACTGAAAGCCTATCATGCACAAAAACCAGTTTTGTTAAGTATAAAAACGAGGAAATGTATGTAACTAATTATCCTTGAAAGAGGTTAAAATGTTAACATTACTTTATTAACACTACGAAGCACTCTCCTGAAATATTCAACCCTTTCCTCTGCGGTGAAGAATAAATAAAATTTGACGGCAAAGCTTTCCTTCTCAGGCAAAAATGTTTTGACAATGCAATTATATACTCCAGCACTCCAATTAGATTGAAATTTCCGAAAACGGTATTTGCAGGAGTTGCTGGAGAAGGAAATCAATTAAGGCGTGCCCAATTTTGGCACTTATTCCATTCCTTGTTGGACCAAGCTGGAAAACTTTTTAACCCTTTGTAACTGTATATACTGCTATCCAATTACATGATTAATCAAATTAATAACTGACTACTAATTAGTCACTAATAACTAACTTTAACGAGACACATTTTTCTTCTAGCACGAATCACTTGTTTAATTCCCCTTAGATTTATTTAAGCTAAGTGAAACTGCTTTTTTGATGAATTTTTCCTTTTGTCATAGGTTCTCTCCTCACCGTACAAGTTATGGCCACGGTGCAATCTAAATTAAGTGTAGAAAACTTAGCAGCTCGTAACAATCCAGAAATATGGGTGTAGGAATCAGTTGGTCTGATCATGACGTAAGATAAATTGGTCCTTCAACAAATAACATTGGTTGAAATCATTTCAATTGTAGACTGTCTGTAGTTTTGCCTTAAATTCACTAAAAATGACATTGCAAAACTATTTGCTTAAAGCAAATAATTTGGAATTTTGTAGTATATGCGCTTCGATTGTCCGATTTAATCTCTTCCAATTTCATGAATAGCCATTATCAAATCCCCCGGTACTTCTTATCATTTTTATTTAGGCTTTAGGAAATAAATACAATAAATCTTCTACAATATAAACTATTTTTACACATGTGTCCTTAAAACATGCATATCTCTTTGAAGACATATGCATGCGTCAGTGTTTTAAAATGGAAACTTTATTTATGGTTATCATTTTATGAAGATATAAATTTAATTGCCGATATAAAATATGAACTGAACGTAGCAATTTTTTAATAAACTGCTGAAAATAGTATTGTATATTTTTGGTGGAGTAATAGGAAACAATAACTATATAGATGTTAACTTTATTTTCAAATTTATTTTAAGATAGGAATTCAACCTAAGAATATGTCATAAAAGTCATTTGATAATGAATTACGTTAATATTCCTCAATTGAATTCTAAGTTCTATGAAATATTGTTTTTACTTTTTATGGTTTTACTTGTTAAATATTTGTGCTCCCATTTGGAAGTGAAAATATATATACCTCAGCTCTAAACTATGCGTTATTGAAATTTCATTGAAACCAATGACATTTGTGTTGATTTAATTGTATTTTAATGATAAATAATTACGCTAAAATTGGAAATTTGAATATGTTTTACAGACGAATCATAAAACAATAGCTTTCACGAGGAAAATATTTGTAGTTCTTAATACTTCTTTGTATACAGTTTCTAACTTTTTTCTATGCTCGTGTAGCAAGTGTATATATTATATTATAAATATGGGGAGTTAGTGGCATTGAAGTTAAAAATAATGTATAATACTCAATAACAAAACAAACAAACAAAAATAATACTCAACACTGACTTATATCTAGATTTTATAAGTCCGCTTAAGCATATTGTTGGATCATATACTTTTATTTACATATTACCGCCGGGGCGGAGCGGAAACGTTCGTTGAAGTAGGAGGATAGAGGTAGATTTGAGGCTTTTAAAATATGGGTGTGGAGAAGAATGGAGAAGGTGAAATGGACGGAAAGGAAAACAAATAAGGAAGTGAGGAGAGGGGATTGTTGAGAGAAATCCTATGGAGGCAGGAATAATGGATGAAAGGCGTATTGAGTGGAATGCATGTGCATATGTAGTGGAATGTTGAAGAAGGTAATAGAGGGGAGAATGTTAGGCAAACGAGGAAAGCACGGGAACAGGAAAGGGATGTTGGAGGGGATGAAGGGAGGAAAGAAGTGCACAGAGGAACCTGCTGTAGAGTAGGTTGCTGGTTTGGGTTTTGTTTAGAGTTACAAAACAATATTTATTTGATAGTTTTGCCCATCCAAAAACCTACCTTAACCGATAGATTTGCTAATAATTACCGCCGACGGTTGCTGATTAAGAGCTATTCTAACTGACCTAATATTTGAGTCATGGTGACTCGTCAATTCTAAAATCAACTTTACGGTTAGTAAAAAGAGTGACATTATTTTGGCATCACTAATTTCTGCAAATATTTTTACGCAAATCATTGAGTAAATGGTGGAGAATAATTTTAAAATAATGGAAAATGACATATTGAACCTGCAACCATGATTCATTTGATAATATGTTTGACATAAATTGAACATTTCTATCATGTACTTACAAATTTTTGTGCTATTTGTACATTTGGTGTATAATGGCACATTCTTTTGTGTTTTGAGATATAAGAGCTCGGAGACATTATTTACTAAGCGGAAAATGTTGATGAGGACATTTCCAACACTTAATTGTAAAAAATCTGGTCTGAAATGAAGGACAAAGACCAGATTCAAACTAATTTAAACTCTAAAAAATATATAGCCTCTACATGACCATTATCCTGTGAATCAAATGCATATTTTTTTCTCCTGGTACTACTGGGTTCATTCAAACAAAAACCATTACCCCTTCTCAGTAATTACATGACCATAAATTTAACAAGAAGTGTCCAAATTTTACTTTATCAAATTAATTTTTGGGAATAAATTGGGATTAATTTAATGTTTCATTCCCAATTTAATGAATCCATTAAAATGACAATCAGTCATTTTTTATGCTTTAGGCATGTTATTTACCGGAAGAAAGGGAACGCGTCTGTTTTGCTTGCTCAATTGATACTCAATTGCGTATCACAAACATATCCCGTTTGTATGCATCAATTCCATCCACCCAAACAGAAGTTACCCTTCATAAAATGAAGTGTTATGCTCCGACCTGGGTAATGAGAATAAAATTGCAATTGCAATGTCAGCAGTAATCAACTAGCAATACGCATTTTTTTATTTAAATTCACATGGGATTTTACAACCTGAAGCATAGAAAACATAATTAACTTTTGTCGTTTTTGTATTCTTAACCCAAGAGCATATCGTACGCGTGACAGAGAAGTATGAAATTGCATTCCATCATTTTAAAGTCAATATACATTTCGTGAATTCCGACCTTTAATTAGGTAGAATACCATTTTTGCATTGTAAATTTGGAATCTTGGTAGTTTCTAGAAACTATGCATATTGTCATGAACTTACTTAATCCTTTTTGGGGAATTTAGCTTTCGTTCGATATGTTGTCCGATTCAGCTAATTTTAGTATATTTATTTTTCCTAAATCTCGTTTGTAATGGTTATCATTTTCAATTTTCTTTGCTAAATGGCCGAATATCCTCTTTTTATGCTTATTTGTCATTTACCAACTCCTTTATATAGGTTATCTTAACTATTCTACCGTCTTCGAATTTTCTATATGAACTTCTTTACTTCAAAAAAAATACCTTTAAATCAGAATTATTCCCCTTAAGGTCTCCACTGATTTTTCGAACATTAAATATTACCTCCTACCATACAACTTAATATCCATTCGTTGTGAGACCCTCATAGTCTAACATTTACCACAGCTACTTAAACGAAAAGGCCCATGGCCCTTTATCGAAAAGTGTGGAAATTTCTATGTTTTATGGAGGGGCCTTCGAAATTGGGGTACAATATCATTACATGTGATTGCAGAAAGTGTTCGTTCCATTAGAACGAATTTTGTCCATTATTAATGATACGGTGTTTTGAAGGCATGAATGAACATGTACCTTTATTCCTGCTTATTTAATACTTCATATGACAGTTTGAGGTTAAAGAGAGTAACCACAATCTGTTTCGTTTTCATAGTTATAATTAGTTCCTTTTGAGAAATTGAAGGCTGCCGAAAATAAATCAAGGTATGTGCGCTTTTGAAACAGACTTTAATTTAAAATGCGTCATCGTAACTCTATGATCTTCTCATATGAGCTCGGTTGTTTTTATTGTCATTCGATAATTCATGTGTGTGTTAAGAGATTTGGTAGCTAAGTAAATAACGTGTTTTACTACTGAGGAATGGGTTCACATCCCGGGTGATGCCCGTGAAGAAACCGACTGAACAAAAGGAAGTGGTTGCATTTTCTGAGTAGATATTTGTGAGCAACCAAATAGCCGCACAGGGTAAGTAATTGGTCTCCTTTCCTGGATACCATGCGGTGGTACTAAATAGATGCATGTGATAATGTGATAGTTACAAGCCTTTAAGAGCAGTTAAAACTACTCTCACCTGTCAAAATCTACCATCGGGTAGTTTCAATAATGCTCAAAAGGTGAATATGATAATTCGTGGGAAAATAACTTTAAAGTAATAAATCCAAAAATTACAGGCCTGAATGACATGAAATGACTCGCTTTATTTCAAATAGACCGTTCTCAAATTTTTTTCCAGTAGGTGAAAGTGCCATGCTTTCGGAACCTTTGGAAAATCATTCGATGACGATTGTTTTGTTTCTGCAAAATGGAAAAAACTTCGAGGACACATGTCCAAAATATGAAGAGAGTCTTGGGTATTTTTTCTCAAAAATGTGACATTTGCATTTTATTTCATTGATAAGTTGCCAAAATTGTTTTTGCAACGCCTGGGAATTGAAATATAATTGATTTTGAGTGCATACGATCTTAAGTGCCTCAATTTGAAAGCTATCCTGCAGAAATTTGAGAAATGTTCTTACGTTTTTTCTCGAAACAGTTGGAACATTATATCTCTAACAATTGAAACATAATTATAGATTAAATGAATATTTACACGGACCTAATGTTAATATTGGCATGATAATTCACATTTGTATTTGTTGATTATGTTTCAGATCACCCGAAAATATATCATCCAGGAAATCACTTTTTATCCTTGAAACTATTTATACTATCTGCTTCCATCTGGCTGAAATGGAATATATTATCGACTCACTATATTTTGATGTTCTATAGAAGTCATACTTGTTCCATTTTCCTGCTCCTTTGCACACTTTCCTGAGAAGTCACAGTAAATATCATTGGGCTTCACTTTATATCAGTCAATCCATATGGATACTTGGAAGGCTAGTCTTAATAACACTTGTACAGTATGTTGCTTAAGAAAAAATCATGATATAATTACTGTGTGAACCGGTATTTCCTCTTTATCTCTACACTTTTTGTGGAGTTTCCGCTTCATTATCCTAGCCTT
The DNA here is from genome assembly GCA_037158775.1 of Hetaerina titia. Classification (NCBI taxonomy): domain Eukaryota; kingdom Metazoa; phylum Arthropoda; class Insecta; order Odonata; family Calopterygidae; genus Hetaerina; species Hetaerina titia. The sequence continues at coordinate 63,152,411 of CM073779.1, read as the reverse complement.
ACCAATTTTTCTAATTACAAACCTGTATTCCTTATCCTTTTGAAAACAGTCCCACATTTAATACATTAAACCCAACTGGAAAAAGTCATTCTGAATTTCTTCATGGCAATCTGGTTAAGGGTGTAAATGTAGGGTGCTCTATTGTCACAGGGTAAAGTGGAAGCAAGGAATGAAAAGACGGCTCAAGGCCTGCGGGACACCAACACTGATTCTGTGGAAAAATGGAATGGAATTAATCCCCGCCGCGTCTAAGTATTTACCTTTGAGTGATGCTGGGGTTACTTTACTCCCTCTGCTTGTCGGTTACATAAACAGCGCGCTAAATCCCTCAGGGTGCGAGTTGTTTAGGGTGTTATATTTTTAGGGGCAGCAACGGGGTTATAGGAAGAAGTAAAATGTGTGTGTTACGTTTGCCGCGGTAGACATGGTGAGTGTTGGAGAGTTTAAGAGATGAACTAGGACTGAAAGTGTATCATGTGCGAGTGAGTGTGATTGTTAATTCGAGGGTAGGGAAGGGAGAGGGTAGTGTTAGTTGGTCATGTGGATCGGGGTGTGGTCGTATGGAGCGTGAGAGAAGGTGAAAATGCTGACCAACGGAGTATGAGTACGAGGGGTACGCAACGATGACTCGATTTGAATTAGCGAGGGACGAAAATAGAAAAAAATATCGTCCTTTCCACGCGTGTAAACCGGATGTGAATGTGGTTGAAATGAAACTCTAAACGAAGAAAACTACGCCGGTGAATCAGCATTGCTGCTCGACGGAACGTGCGAACTCAAATCCGTCGTGATGAAATGGCCGTCATTGCTTTGAATAGACTCCTTTGGCCATTTTGACGTCTATTTAATATCCATCGTTTTACTTAAGTATCATTTATTCGGCATGGTCGAAATATTCCCCAAATTTCGTTGAAGGCTTCGTGTCAGTTCTGTAACATTCAAGGAACATGTTTGTAAATAATTCTGGTAGGTATCTATTGCTATTAATTATGATTAAAGTAGCCAAACCATGGGTTGGAATTTTGACCAATATAAACCCTAACTATGGTAATGCTTCTGCTGTCGTATATTACTGCATTGATGCGGCTCATCGGCTTGCTTGGGCAAAAATGTCCTCAGAAATATCCTATTGGAGTCATCTGTTAAATATATTGTAATGCGAGTGTGGGAGAGTGTATAGGTTTTTTTGTCTATAATGCTTATTTTCGTTTAGTTTGAATTCGTGCATATCCTCATTTCATTTTCTCTTCTGTGTTTGAAGGACCTTTTATGAAATGAAGTACTTTTGTTGTTTCAATGGCCAAATGTAATCAACGTATTTTCAAATCAAGTTATATTCTTTGGGCCATTTTCCAATACAAATTCCGCGGTAAGTACCATTGGTGTAATGAACGTTGGATTGCGGTTTATTGTGGGTACGCTCTTCATAAAGATGATTTGATTTAAAAATTTGAATTAATGAATATAAGCATTAATTTATGGGTATTGAAAATTAATGCAGATAGTGGGCACACAATGAGAAAATACATCTGAGGCAAGAATTTGTTGGAACTCGATACTTGAAAAATTGTTTAATAAACGAACACTTTATTTTATTCCTATAAATGAAACCATATCGTTAAAGGTAAAGAATTAAGCAATATATTGTCTGTGAAATTGGGCCTCACCATTTATTCAACCTACACTTTTAAGCATTGGACACAACTGTTATATAGTTTCTACGTAACAAAAACTATCAGGTCACATTTTGTCCTGGTGAAACATTTGTATCTAGGTAATTAATCAATGTCTTCGTAGGGAAAGAAAAGCCATTTTATGTACAAACTTTCAAAAATTTCTAAATACGATTGAAGAGTGTTTCCATTTCATGATTCATTGGCATTCCACGAATGAGAATTCTCAGTACCAAATTAAACATAAGAATAGAGTCTTTTTAAAATAATTGTGTCATTTAATTAAAAAAAGTCCGATTCATGTTTGATGTTACGATATCCAAAAATGTTGGAAAAATATTCCAAGGAAAGATGTTAGAAATAGTTCTGAGGCAGAATTATTTTCTAAATCTAGAATAAGAAGGAATATTCCGTCCATGTTGTTGCACTTCGTACGCGAGGAGTTTTATCATTGATGCACTTTGTATACAGATGGATGGATTTAAATACAGTGAAGCAAAAATACCATTCATATTTCACGAAAATGATGACTGAAAGAGTAAAACCTTTTGTTTACTGGAAATATCCAATATCTTTATATTATGCCCTTATTAAATACGACACGCATGCTGGTGTAAGTTAATTTGGATTTGGTTTACTAAACTAAAAATATGATTCTGTAATCATATAATTAAAACAGTGTATCAATATCATACACATCAAAATTATTTATTTAAAAAAGAATATCGGATTATCACCGATGGATATAGAGTTGAGATTGAGTTGAGCCGAGTTTACTTACTTCTGTTGGAACTTCATTAACTATTTTATTGCCAATTAGGTGATAAATAGATTTTTTCAATATCTTTTCAGCCATTAGTCATAAGATGTTTTTGAGTGAACACTAAAATTTCATAACGTTCACTTTTTTTAATAGTTAAACTCGTTTTCGCCGGGAGATGCATAATGAATGGAGACAGAGGGAAAATAAATATTCATAAAAGTTTCGGCAAGGCAAAGTATGCATTGCATAGTATCACACGAGGTAATCACATGGGTCGGGGCGAGAAAGCAGTATGAGTGTAGTGCGGTTGAGTGGTGTGAAGACAACCTTCAGCTGCCGAAATCCCCACGTTCTCCTCACACGCCAACAGCCCACCTCCCCTCTTGTCCATCCTCCCTCCCCGCCCGCCCATTCCTCGATCTTTCCCCCGCGCCCTGGCGCAAGGAAAGAGGCTGTCGGAGCTCCTTTGAGCCTTGGGACCCTTTGGTCCGGCCATGCATAAGTGATGCAGCACGCAGATAACCTGAGCCATACCCGGCCGGCCTCTACGGCCCTTGCTCCTTGCCTGCCTCCTCCCTGACTAAGAGTTTCTCGTCACGCCGCGCCTAATCAGACGAAGGCGTTGGCATGGCTGCTTCACATCCCTGTGACTTCCCTCGGGTGGCTGTTGAGTCTTAGAGTCGAGCGAGGCTTACGTTTAAAGCTCTTGCACAGTGAGAAGGCCATGGGCACGCCTTCACGGGACTTAGGGGTTTCGCAATGAGAACGAGAAGCTTCCTAAAATGCCTCGTTTCTTGACGCTTTGAATTGGCAGAGAGCACAAAGGTAGTGGGCGAGCCATTTGAATGCACATTGGTGATGTTTTATCGGTATGTTTTTGCTTTTGCTGTCAGACCTGTAGAATGCCTCAGTCACAAAAATTACGTTTCCTTAATAGCTCAATGGCTAGAGCATCGGCCCGCAAAGTCGTATCTGTGTCATTCGTAGTTCGAGTTCCGGTCAAAAACACTTTTTGAAGCATGTGATCTACTCTTTTCCACATTCCCAACCATTCCTGTTTACGTCCTTTATGTGATACTATCCCTTTTTCTAATATATATACATACACACACAATATAAGAACAAATAAAGGGAACACTCACGCGGTATTTCTTGATAATTTCGACGGAATTGAGCTCCGTCTTCATCAAAAGATTCGCTAGGACTAGGACTGAGTCCTATTGGATTGGAGTGGGATTGGAATGGCGTTCACCAACAAAAAATATAGAAAAATATTATAAAGGGTATTCACACGTATTTCGGAATTTTTGGTGGCGAGTCCACCTTCCTCTGCGCACAGAAGAAACTATGGATAAAGAACCACAAGAAGTAAACGATGGAGGGAACGGGAAGGTATGGAAAGTTTTGGGGGGGAGGTAGTAGTAATAGTAGGGGTACCGAAAGGAAGACTTGTGAGGGCAAGGTTTGGAAGGGTGGAATTTACATGGTAGTTTTCCGGAAAGGAGGGAGATTTCAAATACTTTGAGAGTATTATTTCCCGGCTCATCCCGAGTTTGAGTGTACGATATGGTTTTAGGTTGGCAGTGATTCTGTAGTAGACTCACGGTAGCACTTTTCAAAGGGAATGTAATGATGGGAGGCGTGCTTTGGGATTGGGAGTATTTTAGACGGGGAGACTCTTTTCCCAGTCAGTGTCTCAGTCTGTTTGAAGTAATGATTTTTAGAATTGTCCTCAGACTTTTATTTCTATCTACATGACTTCCCACGTCTCATTAACCATTTTTCCCACATATACTTAAACAGCACAGGTGACAATGTACTACTATGACACCTGTCATAAACCTCTTTTTAACACTATCCATCAAGACTCCTTACCCACCACTTACACCCGAGCAGTCTGAGATATAGTATGTATAGGTTGTGGATTAGTCTCATATTACTCCAAACTACTTCTATTTTCTGCAAAGTTTTATTTAGTCTTCCCCAATTCATTTTATTAAACAACTTCTCGATATTTGCGAAAGGGATAAATAAATACTGGTATTATTCTATTAGAGACATCATTACTTCAATGGCATAACACGTACACCTCCACTTCGGGAACATAAATAGATCCTCCCCTAAGTATCATTTACCCTACATTCCAGCATCTAATTGATGATTCAGAGAACTAATTTAACTGCTTGGGAAATCAAATTAAAATTATTTTTCTCAAATCCACGCATAGGCAGAGTTTTCACAGGTCTTTTCTAAACACCAAAGTCAACTCCACATTTTATCTATTTTTTACCTATTGTGAAATATTTCTCTTCTATTATATTTATTCGTTTTTGCTCCTACTGCTTTTTGCTAGACACTCCCATGATAGGTAAATTCTTTCAAGTACTTTAGTTCACGAACTCTAATATAAATGATTGGGGTAACTTTTCTATTTATCTAAAACCTCGTTTACTTTATTTTTGTCATTAAATCTCAATCCACATCTTGCACATTGATTTTCAAATGAAATCAGAATGCTTGTGGCCCCACGATTAACGGAAAGACTAAAGCAGGATCATCTCAAAACTTTCTCTACCAACTTTCTACCTTCATTTCCTTCTATATCTTTTTACCATTTCATTCACATATTAGAGGGGTACGAGATAATGAATATCACTTGCCTCATGTCTTAACACTCTTGACAATACTGTCCATCCCGACTCACCGTCCACCAGTCACACATGAAGAGTCCGAATTATGCACAGGCTGAAAATAGTCTATTCCACTAATGTACTCATATATTCTGCACCATATTCATAATTTTACCAAATTGAATTTATTCAGTGCCCTCGTGAAATTGACGAAATTAATTAAAGCACCCTGACTATTTTCTGTGTTTTTCTATAAAGGTAACTTTAATATTTTCAATGAATCACGGGCACCTTTCTCCTTTCTAAACCCAAACTAATCGTTCCCTCCTCCTCGAACTGTTATTGATGATTTTAAAGCATTTTAAGGCTTTACCAGCGTGTATTTTAAGGCTTTACCCGCGTACGATATTTGACTTGTTGTTCTGTAGTCCCCGAATTTGGGTAGCTTTCCCGTTTTTGGCTGGAAACCAGCATCATTTAAGGAATTCTTCCGGTCAAATTCTTGCTTCATAAATGCTTTTAATTAGACCATTAGCGAGGTACTACGCTTTCTTCTACGGCTTTCTTTAACCATTAGGTAATTCCACGAAAATAACCTTTACCGAAATGGTTATATTTGAATTCCATTCACTTGTTTCAATTGCGCAGATGACTGGAGAAATGTGTTGAAAGTACTTATTGTTACTTGAAGTTACGTTGAAAGTACTTACTTGTTTTTCGTTACCAAAATTTTCCGATCAATTATTTCATTTTATTGTTTTACATTTTAGTTTACTTTTCAATTTGTCTCATTTGCAACCTTATAGTTCCACTCTTTTCTCTTGAAATAGCTACCAAATGAACATTCGCCAGGAGTACCTATTATTTTCGTTGTTTTCTTGTTATTTTATTAATTATCAGTATATTGTTCCCTCGCAAAAACGCATGCAATGCTTTACATCTAGTACCTTTTGCGAAGCAAGCTGAAAAATCCGGAATTTTTGCCATTCATGAATCTAGAATGCTCAAATTTTTAAAGTAACAGTTTTTTAAATGGATACTATCTGTGTATATTTTCCACGAAATTTGATGAAATAAGTAACCTAATTCATATTATTTCCATCATAACTTAAATGCAATTTTTAAAAGTGCTCTTTTCTTTTGAAGTAACAGTAATAAACTTCGTGAAAACTTTTATCGCTTTAAGTATGGCAGGCCTATGAAAATATCCCCTTTAAAAGGAACACAACTTTTCCCTGTTAAAGCTTCTCAATGACGGAACGAAAATGACAAAAACAGGTGTACATTACTGGAAAACTCAGTCCAGGACATTGATATTTCCAATTAAAGACAGAGTGATTGCGTCCGGAAGAGCGTCTAAAGTGGAAGAGTCATGTGCCAAGAGAGGAGCGTGAAAAATGCGGACCGGAATTTAATTTTTTCCCGGCGAAAGTGGAGAGGTTTGTTGGAAAAATGGAGGGGGTGAATGGCAGGATGAGAAGGAGGGGTTGGGTGCGGCAAAGGATGGCGGATAGGCGCCGGAAACGAAATCCCCTCCTGATGTATCCTTTATGGAGATTTCCACGTCATCATGCAGCGAGAGTTCTCACCTGAGATGGAGTGCGTGCGGAGGAGGCTCGGAGTGGGGGAAGGTTTTGAGGAGGGGAGAACGAGAGGGAGACGGGTGTTGGAGGGATCCGGGAAGGATGGCCACCGAAACAGCACTGCCCGAGAGATTAGGTCTGGCGGGGTGCGCGGGGAGGAGATGGGGGCGGGGTGGTGCGGGAGGGAGAAAAGAAGCGGTGGTGGTGCCGATCTAGATTGAAGATTCGAGGAGCTGTTCCATCTGCGTCACCCACCGGCCCCTCTGCGACTACCACCCCCATCGCATTGCTCTTCCAACCGTGTTCCCTCGGCACACCGGCTGCTCCCACTCTTCCCCTTCCACCCTCCGCCTTGACTGCCATACCCTCCCCGGTCCTGCCTTCTTCGCGCTTTCCACCCACTAAAAGCGCACCACGCCAGCCACGCTAGTCCAAACTCCTTCATACTCTTTTTCTCGCGGCCATTTTTACTTTTCCATCGCCCACTTCACTCCGAAGTCATTCGCGCGGATGCGAGGAAACAACGCTGCAGTTTGCACTCTAGGCAATACAGGGGCACTCCCTCTCTCGCACTCATGTCGCTCGCTCCACCTGGAATTCCCTTCCTTATTTTCTTAACCCGATAGTAGAGAGACCTTCCCATCGAACCACCCAGCTCTACCTTCCTACCACTCTCTCTCTCTCTCTCTCCAACCCTCCTCCGACCGGGCCCCCTCCCATTCCTTCCCCGACGTATTCTTCTTTTTTTCGTTCCACCATGGCGGAGTCGATCTCCACATACGCAAACGCCCTCAGGCTCAGCACGGCCCTTCTCACCCTTTCCCTCATCGCCTCCCGTCGACCTCGCCGTCCTCCCTTGTAAAGTGAATTTACTCCGATGAGTCCCAGGCGTGTCATTTTCTCGATTACTCTCCCAGCGAGGCGATTGTTGGCGTGTCCTATCCTCCTCCCATTCCCATATAGGCCTAACTCTTCGCTCCCTACCCTAAATTTCCCCTCCCTTATTTTACCCGTTCCTCTCCATTTTCTCCTAGGCGCGTAAAGCGGGAGGTGTGAGGTTGTGGGAGAGAGAGAAAGATAGAGAGGCCAAGCTTGAAATTCCTCTCAAATGTAAAAAAATATGCACGCGAGCAGCGCGTGTTCTTCGCGTTTGGTTCGCGCGTGTGTGGATACGAATAGGCCTTCGCTCTTCACCCTTTAGCTTCGGGCTCCCAATATAGGACGCCTCATAAATCATGAGCGAGGATTTTATATGTGATCTCCCAGACGGACGGTGGGTCTCTTAATGGAACAAAAACCATATTAGGCCCAAGGCCTCTGTTTCATGAACTGGCGGATACACATAATCTGCGGCAAGGATTTGGAAATGCAGTTCATCATATTCGTGGTGGTGTTAAGAGCGTCTGGGATTATTTTTTTAAACTCAACTGTCGGGTAAAAATGTTATGTGCGGGCATTATTTTCTTATTTCGAGATCCCGATGGTGGTGAAAGCATGTCGAGTGACATGGACTGTGATTTGTATTACATTTCAGTATCGATCAGATTGGGATCGAGTGGTGGAAGGGCGTGCTTTGATTAAGTTTTTTGTATTTTAAATGATATTCAATAATTTAAGACACCGATCCTATAGGGTACACATGATAGAACTGTATATAAATGTCCCTTAGAAAAACGAATAAGCCCTCAACCAAAATAAAAATTTAACAATGTTGAAAACAGTATAGTGAATTGACTCTACCATGTTGTAACATTATTTAGGGTTGTCATAGTGGTTTCTTTTAAAGAATTAAATAATTACCAAATGTATGTAATATATATTGCCCAAAATTCGTGGTTATTTGGTCTCGAGTAACGCCTGAAAAATCCGTCTACTCAATCTTTTATTTAATCCTGGGGTGAAGAGTTGCGCCCCTCATAGGTATTCCAAAATTAGTTTCAAGTACTAATTTTCTCATGCGAATGGAGCAACGAAGAGTTATAGGATGGCTTTTGGATCAAGACTTTGAATAGGTATTTAGCTTTCACCGAAATATTTCACCAGTCTGTACACACTCTATATTTTATTTTGAGCTGCTTTATTAATGGTGCGTTTTCTGTTTTTTCTTTACTAAGGATCACATTTCGTAGTAAGTAATTCCTGGTGGGAATGTAGACAATTGAATCCACTCGATATAAAGAATGGAGTTAACACGTTAAATGGTAACTTGATGCATAATATTTGCAATGATACTATAGGTAATTACTATTATGTAGCGAATACATTTCTGTAGTTCAGAAAACATTGCAATGTTATACATTAATAATTGCTATTTTTGCAACTCAAGTATTAACTTTTTGAATCATGAAAGTACACCTTTACATCTATATCTATATAATGCCCCACAAGCCGCCGCAAGGACGTGTGACGGGGAATATTCGGTCACCACTCGTGAATGCGTATAGTGAACACATGTGCGTCACACCTACTGTAATCACTAGTTTCATATTCGAAATATATGTGCTTGGAATGTTTGACTTGATTTTTCCGATCAATATTCAGATGGGAAGTGTTTTCACAGTATTTTCAATGAATTTTTTTAGCGCTTCATACTAAAAAAATCATATAATATTTCATGAATCTTTTCTCACCTTCATGTCACATTTCGTTCTTTTATATTTTCAAGAGAAAAAGCGCGCATGAAATTCCTGAATGGCACACGTAAAAGAAGACATATGAGCATACCGGTATCGACCGATGGAAGAACTGACTCAGGAGTTGCGTAACACCAATTTTTGTTTCCTTAGCAACTACTAAATAATATTTTCCACCGGGAAAAATGTTAAAATCACTGCAATCACCCTATTTCCTACTATATATACCTACTCCACGGATATTAGACACTGTTGCGTGAACCCTAATAATAATACGGCTCAAAATCGATAATTATAATAATTGAGTTTTATTCTATGAATCGGATATCATGATATTTATTTAAATAATACAGTAAATACTAGTATCTTTAAATCCACGATAAGAGTAAGTAACCAGGTATTTTAGCCCTTTCGCTGCTGTGAACGTACCTAGTACCTTGGCATGGTAGGCAGCTGTGAACGTACGATTTCATCATCTGCATGATGCGCTGTCATATTCTGAAATTTTGTGAAAACTATTTTAATTAAAATAAATGAATAGAAATTTTCAATTAAATACATTATGAATCTAATTTTTTTTGTTATTTCCATTTGTTTATTAATTATATGATTTTATTATTTTGGGAGTAATAAATTTTGCGGAGAAATGATTATCTCATATTTGCCGATGTGAGAGGTAGAATTCAGGAGAGTAAACCACAGTAAAATAGTAAGAGAATGCACCAGAAACTGCCACGCATGCAGTAAAAAAATTAATTTTTCAAAGCATTAATACAAGCACCCTATCCACAAGATCAAATTTACTCCAAAGTACCTCACTAGCGGATATCAATGTTATATTTGTAATTGCTGCAGTTTATCTTGCATGGTTTCAGCCGCACTTATCAAGTATGAAATACTACCCAACTCACATAATCCATTAAAAGAAAACCTGTTTTTCTATTGCCCTACCTATCGCCACAGCACTTATCATGAAAATATTTAAATACTCTAAAAATATTTAAAGGAAAGCTTATTTTTAAATGCTTTCTTTTAACCGGCAATGTTTTAGGCTTTCGTGATTGCAAAATTGACATGTATATCGTATTTGTTGTCCCTTGTACAGGTTGGTTTATCAGTAAAATTCGACAAATTTCTCAAATTCATAGGTAATGGGTACGTGTTGTGTGCTCAGACATACGTTGGCAAGGATTTGTGACGACTATCCAAGTTATATTCAACCATATTTCCCTCACTAGTGTCAGCATGACCTTTCCGACAACTTACTTCCCCTATGAGCAACCTTGACCTTTGAACATAAGTTGCGCACGACCTGCACCGTGCGGGTGAATCGCAGCTGCGAACCACCGTCCTGCCTCTTATTCTCTCTCTCTCTCTCTCCATAAGAACATATTCAGTTGTCTCTACAACAAATTAACCGTTCTCCACCAAATGGGTCCAAATGGACCTTCTTCCACGCAGAGTTTCCAGTACCTTTCCCCCTGTTCCACTTATCCGCTCACTCTAAGCGGTGAGCAATCCCTTGCACGCCACAACGCCGCAAGGGCAGTGATATTCTGGTTTGGGCTAATGCCCAAAAAGATTAAGAAACATTATATTACGAAAATGACCTTTTAATAAAAATAATATCATTGATATATCGTTTTAGTTTGTCTATCTTCAAATACGATACTTTTTAGGGAAAATGATGCAAAATGTGATTAGAAGACACTTAGCCTTTTCGCATAAAATGGTTTCAAAAAATAATATTGAAACTATTGTATTACTCTTGGATCAAAATATTACATGTGGAAAGGCAAGTATTTTCTTTCATCATGAAGGATTTTCGTCACGTTACGCCGGAAACATTGTTATTTGATTATTAGTGTGTTAATGTCGGCCCTGGGGAGATAAAGAGAATCATACGCAGGCTCTTCAGGAAGTAACCTCCGTTTTCGTGAGGCGTGAAAACTAGTGGAGAGAGCCAAATGGCCGCTGTGCTGACGCACACATTAGGCCAGTACGCCTCGAACTGCAGTGATTGAAAGTTCGCACCGCTTATCGTTCGTCTACAATAGTGAGTCAAAATGAATAAAACAATTGAAATTCCCTCCAAAAGGTCTGTCCTGAAAGTGACCTCCTTCATACAAGATACGTAGTAGCCTAACTTTTCAGTCGTGTTTCCATGCAACAGAGTCTTAGTAAACTGTGGAAAACTTTATAAAAATTTCAGTTATCAAATAACAATTTTCACGAACTTTTTTATCAATTTGAAGGTGCAGTTCATTGTTCACCACAGGCCATGATGATTTGGATTCACTCACAAACAACACTGACGCACGACTCTTGTCACTCATCACATATGGCCCGTGCAGAGCAATAATTTCCCAATGAATTTCAGCAGTTTTGAATTTTTTTTATCATTAAAAGACCTTATCACGGAACGAACTTTAAATTTGGCAGAAACTTCTGTTGAATTGTTCATTTTGACTGGCTATTGTAAGCAAACGATGAGCGGCGCGACCTTCCAACTACAGAAGTTCGAGGCGTACTGACTCACCTTGTGCATCAATACAGCGACCATTCACCCTCTCTCCACTAGGTCTCAGGATAAATGAAAACGTTACTCTCTGGATTACCCTCTTATTTTAATTTCCGCCACAAATTTTCAAATTCATCTAATAAGGTGTGCATGCCCCACGCAGTAAATAATTCTAGATCAATGTATATTTATGGCTTAATCTTTCAAGCAAGCGGATTGGGAAAATATTTCCTAGGTATCGGCATTTAATTGCATACCTCTTTTCTCCAGAACCTATGTCAGCTCTTCATCTTTCATCATCGAAGGTTACCAAACTTAAGTAATGAAATACTAATCTGATCCTTTATTTCCAAGTTAGTGAATAGTTATCTATAGCCTACTAGAACTTAGATATTAAAGATTTGAGATGATATTTTCCAAAAATAGTGCTACGAGTATTTAAAATAACCGGTGATTAAGTTAGTTCAAAAATGAAACATTTTTGAACTAACTTCACGAAAATTTACCTGACGCAAAGCACGTAGAACAATTAAAAGTTCGTGTTTATGTGACATATTAGGGCACACCGAACAATAAGCCCAGCAGCGTATGAAAATTATATAAAGTTATAAGGGGTATATTCGCTTCTTCAATGCCATATAAGTTTTCTCAGGAATAATTCTGTAAGGCAGAAAATGACAAAACTTGGTTGAAATTGAGCGTGCTCAGAGGCGTCTTCTGTAATAAAAAACTACTTCTGGCCATTATTTAATATATCAACCCACTTCTTAGCCGCCACGCACACGGTATACATAGACGTACATATAGAAAAAAATATCGATGACATACTCGTAATTTGTGATGCAATTCCTTTTCTTATGACTCATATCCCGTTCGTTATACCATTGAACCCGCATCTCCCATGGCAGTGGGGTGAACGCCCCTCTCCTGCCAATTCAGAGTTCGCGGGCTCGATTACCGACAAGGTGGGTTTGCCTCATCTAAAGCTCGGGTGTTTGTAATTATGTGCCATGTAATGTGTAGATATTAGGTTGAAGAATTGACTATGAAGCCTTAATTTCGCTCCTATTAAATCGTTAAATAAATCGATACTTTCTATTTTAATACAGCTCGAGAACTAAAACCTACACCTGATAAAATTAACTTTACAGGTACTTCTAAAAGAATATGATGTAACATGTAGCCTGGGAACAGGAAACAGTTGTTAAACTCGTGGTTTCTGTTAAAAACTGAGTGGTGTAGAAAAGCGCTGGATGGATACGCTGCAGTTTCAGGCTCATAATTGTTTATAATTTAATTAATATTTGCATTCATGTATCAATTAATATGTGCCAAATAAGCTGATAACAAATGACAACTGGAGTGTGGTGCCAGTTTTTCTTTTGAGTAGAAGATGCGGAGACGAATATTGGGAAATAGAAGAAATATTATTTCATTAATAAAGTTTTGCTATTGCGATGACGGAATTGGGCATAGATATGATTCCCTAGTGGACACGAAGGAATTCATCGATTATGATCCCAGGGCACCTTCCGTACGAAGGTTGTAGTGATGTTTTGCGAGCTAGAGTACCAAGTACAATACTAAACAGTACTTTCCGTGAAGCGTTCCAACCGTCGATTTTTGTTTTTTCCTTTAAGGCAGGTTTCCCAATCTCACATTTCCAGATTTATGCTTTACCAGCAAAGAAATATTAATTATTTATTCATAATCCAGAACTGTTGTGATGAATAGAAACATATTTCCATCCTTGCATTTTATAGTTTTATTTAATGAACAACGTTTACATTATTTACTAAAAATTTTTAAAACTAATATAATTCTTAGGCCGCTACAGAACATATTTAGTTCCCAGATGCTTTCAGAGAGGGAAGAAAATGTATTCTTATTCAAATAGAATTCCATTATGCCATGAAAATGAATCCATTTGAATGAAAAACAAACTCTGCCGCCTCCGAAATCATTCCCACATCGTGCAAATGAAAGATTTGAGGTATGGTTAAGAGTTTCTGAATGAAATGTAAACATAAGTACGTTTGTTATCATTGTATTAATTGTCATTTTGACAGCAAATCACAAGAGGTGTAAGATATCGTTTTCGTTTGCTCAATAATATAGGTATTAATATGCTACCACATCTTTTTGTTTTAAACAATTTTCTAACTTTCTACAGTATTTGGATGGAAAAATTGTTAATATTATTAATAATTTCAATGGTGTTTATGCCTCGAGGCGTTATTATAATGAATATAGAAGTTAATGAGTTGAATTAATTAAAAGTGATCGAAACAGAAAACAGCAACGAGTTGAATCTCTATATAATTTGAGTAGTGTCAACAACAGTGTTGTTAATTACGTATTTTGAATTGCTCATCTTTCATGTTTATGGACGTACTATGTTTATCATTTCATCATGCTTAGGTGAAAGAAGGGACTATGAAGTCGAAATCTCGCCCCAGTGAAGCCGTTAAAAAATTAATTAATTAAAAATTTAATTGCTTTTCAGTTATTTCGGTGGTGTTTCTGTTCTCACTTTTTCTACTAAATTATACTTATCCATTTTTATAAACTGTAACACCACATTACATAGAGAGAAATTTGGATAAATTAAGCACAAACATTTGCGCAGAATAAATTGCACATTTTGATGGAGGAGTTTTATATTCAATGTATGAAGGTAATAACAATGGATATCGTAATTTTCACGTAAATAACTTATGTAGAATTACACGGTTCTATTATTAAACTAGTTGCGTAGCATTTCGGGTAAACTTAACTATCGGCTATATATTTTTATGGACAGTTCTTATGACTGCAGTAATGGAGAGTCTTCTGGGGAATGATACCACAGTTTTTTCAGCCGATAATTGTCTAAGAGTTCTCGAAATATTCGTAAACATGTATTAATTGTTAGAATAGCACACAGTTTTCCCTATATTCATCAATACTTTGGAAGTTGTAAATGCCTGACGGTTTCTGTGTGTTTTTTTCCAAAACGACCGTCATGGATAAAAGTCAAAGCTTTTCTTGGCAAATTTAAAGATATTTCGAGCAACAGAAAAAGATGTTTTCTAAAGAATGCAATGTATTTATTTTCTGTATAATTTATTTTTACATGAAAATGGCAGTATCTCCTGAAACTTACTTGATAATCATATTTCTCCTGAATTGACATATTTGAATAAGTTATCTCTGTGCCATTGGAGTTTTGAAAGAGAATTTATATCTTGTGGCGATTATTAACTTAAAGACTCTTTTAATTCGAGGATATAATACGGTTTATTCTAACTAGGTGGTAGTTTGTGCAGTAGAGATTGGTTCTATATTGTAGGTATAAAGTAACGAGGGTCATGATTTTCCATGATTCTGAAGTTTACTTTAGTAACCTTTTCCAGAAGGCTTTCAGGTAAAATATTTCTCTCCACCTGCCGAAGAATCCTTTCTCAAAAACTTTAGTGAGAAGATACAAATCATCAAATATTCGATGAAAAATACAACGGTAATACTTAATGTTTTAGATAGCGTTTTATACTTACTTAGAAACATAAAAACTTTATTACTCTCAAATTTTAGGCAATCATGATTAAATAATTCCGTACATTTGCCACGTTGAGTTTAAAAGTGAATTATTAAGAGTTATTTACATTTTTAGTTTCATCGTGCCCTTTCGCAGCGGAATATTTTCCTTAAAATGATGTACATTTACATAAAATAAAGTCATATAAATTTTGGACGATAGAGAGATATCAGTACAATGTAATGAATATTTACACTTCTTAATACCCGCTGCAATTAATATCTTTTCATATTACGACAGCAAAATCATAATTTCAAACGTGTTCAAAATCATAATCTGCTAATATCCATGATATAATAACCGTTTTAAAGTTTTAAAAAAATGAGATAAAATACAAAGAAATTTTTATCCCTTACGTTTTAAAAAGGAATGTTGGTCCAATAACTATACCAATATTTCTAACATAATGCTGAAAAAAGGTCCGTGGTCTAGGTTTACAAATTGTAGCTAAAGCCTCAAAATGAGTTGGCCTGGAATGCTTATTAATATTATATAATCACTATGTTAATAGTGATACAAGAATTCTTACAATTGCATTAAAATTCTACTAATTGAAAAATTACGAGCGAAACGTTATGTAATTGATCACTGTCTATGTAGATACATATTTTGTTTGGATGACGTTCGGTAATCAAGGGTATAATTCTAAATGAACACCTGCAAAGCACGTTAAAAATATTAATTCTATGAAGGTATACTATTTCGCAATTAAACATAAATCAATTTTTATATCTTGCAAACATACCGAAAAGAACGAATTAAAGAAAGATTAGAATCGAATATTTTCTCTAAATAAGTATTTAGAGAAATAGAAGTAGGCCTTAGGTTATCCTTCTTGACAAGAACCACTCTCAAGAGTTTTTCAACTTGGGTAGGATTACGATTAATACCAGAATATACCTGCCCGAAACTTCTTCCGCATGCACTCGTTACCAGGGACACTGACGACTTTTGAGCTACTTACCAGCAACACTTCCTTGGCAACATTTTTACGATTTTGTTTTAACAGCGAGGACTTCTGATTTGAGGGAGTACGGAGAAAGAGGAGTGGGGTAAAGTGGGAAATGGGGGGAGGAGAGGCGAAGGAGAAGCAGGGAAAGGTAAGATATGAGGGGAGGAGTTGACGGATATGAATGGGGGGGAGGGCTCACACGAGAGGTGACGGGCAATGGACGATTGGGGTGGATGATATGGGGGCGGGAAAATGAGAGGGTTGGAAGAGTTGTTGTCTCGGAAGGAGGGCGCGGTGGCAAATGCTGGGGGTTGGGGGTGAGGTTTCCAGGTATGGGTCAAAAGGGGAGGGTAGGACGAAGGAGGTGGGGGAAGCGAGAATGAGAATATGGCGTCGGAGAATGTAGGCAGGGTAAGGGAGGACCTGAGGGGTGTGGCGGCGACAGATAAGACGAAAAACCCTCTGAAGTGCAACTGTCTTCTATGTCCCCTCACGGCACGCGGCTTTTATATTCCACCGGCGTATATCCCGTCTTCTCTCCTCCCTTGTCTCCCCGCCAAAGTTTTTTGCATGCAAAACGAAAGAAGAGGTGGAGTCGTGACGCAATCAACGTGTAGAACACGTCTCGAGATAATTTTGGTGGAAAACTTTGCTGCTTTTCGAGGGATGAAGAGTTGGGATGGGGATCGTAACCGCCCCTTTTATTTCGTTTTGAAAATATTGTTCCCCAAAAGAAATTCCTCTGGGCGACCGCCACCACCACTCACCACTTACCGTCGCTTGGGATCGAAAGGTTTTCAGATTAAAACAAGGTATATACTGCCCGTTTCCCAGACGGGAAATTAGGCAGAGAAATATAATGGACATCGAATGACAATTCTCTAGAATTCTGCCTGGCCCAAGCGCGTTGAAGTCTCCTTTTTGTCCCTGCCCAGCGTTCTTAAGGTCCATTTTTTAACTTCTGAAGCTTGGCTCATTTATCATTCTGAACAAAGCTTTCAAGTAAACGTGGCCATAGGAATTTCAATTCAGTAAACATGGCTAGAGATTAAGCATTTAATTGGCGTATAATTCCGTGGTCAGGGTGAGGGGTATTACATCCAGGCGGGTAGCGGCCGGTTAAGCGGTTATGGTCGAGGTTTCGCTTATCGGTGCGTGATCCATATGCGAGTATACCGTGGATGGGCCCATCCCGAACCGTGAGAGCAAACTTTCCATTATGCCCCGCTCTTAATGAGAGCGGCCACGTGGAGACCTGGGGTAGATTAGATAAATGAGGACGCGGATACCAGTTTTTTAATGCATAAAAGATTGGTATCATGTGTTGATTTTGAGCGGGTGGAGAGACATTTATCTGAGTCCAGGATTAACTAATTACAGGAAAGAAAATTAAGCAAAAATTCCAACTATTCAATTTATTCAAGGGGTTAAGTCGGCTCATCTCTTGTCTCCGGCTCGGGCGAGACGCCCGATTTTTCTAAAGTCGCGGGAGGGTGGCCGTCTGTTCCCTCCCCAGCCGCGCCCTCCCACATCATTTCATCCCGGAGAAAATTCATTGCGCGCTGACCCCTCGACAGACACACAATGAGGGAGTTTGCCCCTGGCGGCTAACCGACTGAGGGGGAAGGGCGACACAGCCCTTTCGGACACCTCACGTGATTGCTTCAAACCCTACGCGCCCCCGGCCCTCCCTACCAGGATACCAACCTCAACCACGTCCCCGGCTCCTCCCTTTATCCGCCCCCATCGCAACCCTCTGCTTCCTCGGTTCGCGCTCTGCATTCCAACTCCATCTGGCAAAGCGTTTTCGCGGCACTTCCCACGCGTGTGGCCTCCCATATATGTGCAATAACATATGCGAGGGAAAGGAATACTTATATTATACTTCCCCTTTAAGGGGAGAGACAAGTCAGTCTGATGTCTATTTACGTGGCAAATCCACCAATGGTATGGGGCTTCTATTGGTGGAAACGATTTACATTCATTACGATGAAAAAAAACCGTTCAATTTTCTTGTCTAGTCCATCATAGTTTCCGCAGCAAATATCGCTCTCAAAGTACGGCTTTGATGAGTACTTAGTTCCAAAATCATCGGTCAACTAAATAGAAGTTTGAAACTAACGATTTTCATTTATCATATTGAGTCATGAATGGTCTGCTCCGCACCCATACTTGCGCACGCACACTAATGCCGTCACCTTCTCACGCTCACGCCTCCTGACTTCGTCGTCCTTTTGAGTGGTCGCGTGGAGTCATCGAGGCCCTTTTAATGGTGCAAGGGCGAGACCCTTTCAAAGTTCCCCATTGCCATCCTCCTTCCCGTTTCCCTCCCAGAGCCTTTGTCCCTAGCCCTCCTTCCTTTACGTTCTCGACTCCCAGAGTGAGAACGTCTCTTGACTCTTCCACACACGCAACCCCCCGTCCCCCAGCATCCTTCTCCCGCACTGAGACCTCTCCCCCTCTCTCTTCCTCCCGGCCCTCCCACTTGGTCCCCACGATCCTTTCCTCCTGGAAAGCGCCACCGCCGCCTCACGACCCCCGAGCCACACCCTCCGTAATAGACGCGCTCTCCGCCCCACCCCGCTCGAGCATCAAGCGTCGGCCGAGGAAGAAGCGAACCCCAACACACGGCGAAAAGTATGTATAAGTTGCCCCATATATCACGAGCCTGGTTCTCTTAAATCTTCTCGTATTAGTTGATAAGGTGTGGAGGAGATATATCGCAATGTCGCACCTTGTTCTCAAAAAACCCCCGCATGTGTCCGGGAGACGTTTTCCCCTCCATGTTCGGGTCGGGGGGATGGCGAAGGAATGAGATCGAAGCGGGTGGCGGCTGCTGGAGGGGAGAGTCGTAGGCGTGGGGAGGGCGAGGTCGGCAAACGGGAAATATTCAGGCGCATTATAAGCCGAGCCTCCTTCCCCCAACTCACACGCCGCCACGTCCCCCCGCCCCCATGTCCCCTCCTCTACAATCACCCTCCGCGTCGGCGAAGTGCTTGTTGGCCTTACGAGGATTCTTCGGGGAGGGCTTCGTAAAGGATGTTGAGGACGCATGCGTTATCGGAAAGTGAAGGACGGAGAGCTTAGGAGGAGGAGGAGGACGACGTTGAAGGCCAACGAGGTTGTGGGGTTGGGGGCGCGTGGCGTACTTGGTGGCTCTGTGGGTGAGAGGGTTCGTAGAGGGGGGGGACTGGAGAAATCAAAAGGGTTTTTCTCAGATGGGAATGGGGCGTAGGGGAGAACAACGGGGACGGAGAGGGTGAGTGGGTGGATGGGTGTGTGGGTGTTTGGAGGTGAAGTTGAGACGAAGGTATGGGTTCTTAGAAATGGGGAGTCTTAAAAGGAGGGGGAAATATTATGCCCATAACTCAGCACTTTATTCACATAATGTGGATCGCACTTCCATGGATACGAGTCCTCAGCATGCCTACCGCTCTATGCCTCTTCGTTTCCTCAATCACCCTCTAACGCCCACCCTCCCCCATCTACGCTCCTTAATCCCATTTATCCATCGTTCCCCTACCCAAATATCCCACCCATCCCCCACACCACTCCCATACAACCCCTCCGCTTGCATCTTCCGTTGTCTTTCCCTTTCTCGATTCTTTTTAGCCGTCCCCTATTTCGTTACTTAAGACATCAAGAGGAATCAAACCTGGTAGGAAAACAAATGGATATGTGATTCTGTACGAGGAAATTTTAGTTGTGGCGATGTGCGTGCATATATTCCACACAAATTAACTTGATCAATTTTGATCAATTTCTGATCAATTCAGGTTTAACTTCAAAAATCCCGTCCGGAACATTGCGTTTGAAGCAGAGTTTTTTGATTTCATTTTCAGCTAACTTGGGTTTTTTTTGGACTCCTTGACCCATCGTGACTCAAAGGAAATTATTGAAAAATTTGCAAAGATAAAGAAAGTAAAAATTGGTTGCGTGGAAAGTAGCAATAGTAAAATGGGATACCACAGCCAATAATTCAAAATATTAGACCCTCAAACGGACTTAATTATGTGTTTATGGAGAAATATAATCAATTGTAGTTCCAAAAATATTATGCATATATATAAGCGTTGCGATGGATTTAACGCACTGAAATCTGCAGGGCATTTTTGCTACCACTTGCCCCGATTTTTGCTTGCCGCTGCTCATCTTTATATATTATATATTAATATCCCTTTTCCATGCATCTATATCTATGTGAATTGTAAAAATAATTAATATGCAACAAATATATTAAACATAACTATCATGATGATTATATTCCTAATAGAATATGGTTTTCAGAGAAAAGTCAAAGTCAAATATACGAGATTATTAAATAAAAACCATTCCGCACAAGCATTACGTGAACTATATTAAGAGGAATCAGTAACCTGAGAAATATATAATATAGAAATTCAATGGTGATATATTAGGTTATCAACTGAGGTTTTAATTCATTTTTTATATTAAACTGGAAGTTACTATTTTATGATTTATTTATTCCTAGATACTTAATATTTTTGCACTGTCAAAACCACTGAATCAATCTGTCGTTTTTTTACCAATGGGGTTTTGGGTAGCTGCTAATTAAAAATATGTTTTCAGTTTTTATATTAAGGACCCGAACATAATTTTTTTATTCCACAATAATTTATTTATTCGAAACAAAATCTTTCACTTCGTTAATAAAACTGCGTAAATCAATAACCTTTCATTCGATTTCACCGTTACGTTTCCCACTTTCAACGATGCAACCTTACGTGAAGAGTGAGGAGCTAACCAAATATAGCTAACATTTCTAGCTTCTCCGACATCCCCCTTTAAAACTTAATGGCTATATAGACACTTGAATGAGCTTTAAACCACTTAGTAGGTCCACCGTGTAGAGATAGTGATAGTAGAGATAGTGCACATAGGTTTAAGGGATAATTACGAATCCTTTTACTATATTCGATAAATAACCCGTAGCGTGCAGATGTGATTTAACTGTAGCACTAAGAGGGCATATTGGATAAAACGGCTTAAAAAGTTGCTAAAACCTATGAAATGAAGGAAATCTATGACTTGTGGCATGACGGACAGCTGCCTTGAAACAATGAGCCGCCAACGGCCCAGATAAGTAGGAAAATAGTAGCCCTCCTTTACATGGGTGAAGATAGAAACCTCAGCGGTCGGTGTAGCGACTAGAATTTCATAATGATACAGTGTCATCCCACACACAACTTACCGTATGAGTGGTCAAACTAATTAAAACCGTACAATCCTATGATGTGGAAGGCAATAGGAATCCAACACGTACCATCACGAACAGTAAATGCTCACCATTTATCTCCGATTTCTTTGGTTGGTTGAAATAGCAGACTTTAGAGAACTCATTCGAGTGAATTGTTTTTGAGGTAAACTTGTCAACCATTTGAATTTTCAGGCGGAGACACTGGAAATTATCAAATTATATTAGAAGCTTAGAACGTTCAAATGGTCAGGCATGTGCGAGGGCAAAGGATGTTAAGGTAGAGATGGGTAGGATGGGGTTTTTATTTTAGGTACGAGTGAAATGAAATGGTCCCATAATGGGGACATTTGTAATGGAAGCTCCGGAATCTTTCGAGTAGACTCCATGAATGGGCAGGCGGAAGGGGGCGTATTATTGCGGAAGAATGGTGCAATAAGAGTTCAAAGCTACCCATAATACAACAAAAGAGTCAATATCATGAAAGTTCGAACGAAATACATATTTTCCAGAAGGGCTCAAGTTTATATTCCGGCGATAGACTACAATAATGAGGAATTGAAGGCGATATCAAGATATCGCCGATATATAAAAAATATAAAGAGAGAATAAAACCTAACAATACATGATGACTAGACAGCAATCGCTGGAGAAGGAAAAGCATTTAAAGGAGAAAAGGAGTAAAGAAAGAAAAAAGACTTTTGAATAGAGTGAACAACGAAATTTATTGGTAGAGTAAAACATCCTTCCAGAGTTACATATGAAGCGATACACAAGAAAGAGGGTGGTAAATGTAAGAAATTATATTGACTAAATATCCGTTATAATTATTGTGAGAATTTTATTATATATATTTGCTTTTTAAACTTAATAAACTTATGAAGGAAGCATGAAGATATGGCGAGTCTGTATGGATAATTTTTCTGCTGAAAAAAATGCCTGCTAGAAGACTGAGAGAAGAGTATACTTTCGTCAATAAAGAAGTGAAACTATTTATTTAGATTCAAATATGACGACTTAATTATAATCTGATGACATTTATTGGAAATAATACAAGAGCTGGTTAGCTGTATGATTATTATATTGCCCCTTTAATATAACACATCGAAATAACCAAATAGGTGATATATATATTGTAAAAGAAATATACCGATAGACTAATGGACCATACCTATTCCACAAAAGAAGCCAAATTAGTGTAAAAACTCTAGAACGATCGCCCTGATATCCTTATTATTAAACATTAAGCGAGAAAAATATGTATACCAGAGAACGGAGATGAAATCGTAAGAATATTTGGATGAGAGCGCATTGGACAAGAGAACCCACTCTCACTGTCGAATTCATCCTAGAGAAGATGAGGGTAGTGAAAGATTAATCCATTTTGGCGCATTTCTCAATCTTGAGGGAGTATTTGACAACCGGTGTAGTTTGATGGTAAACATCTTAAATGTACTTATAATTAGGATGAACTTCAATGACCAGGTACTGATGCACGATCGTTCAAGTGTACAAGATTGGCATATCTACTGCTGTTAGACCTGAGCTATAGTAACAGCAGTAAAATTATGAGCATGTACAAGTGTCACCACATAATGATGCAAATCAAATGGATTAGTGGCTGTAATAACTAATGTACTCGGAATTTTGGGTAAAGGGGAGGGCTTTTGGAGGACATTCGCAAGTCGTCGAGGAGAGCTATTTGGATGAATCCTTCGGACACTAAACATTAATAAATATTATAACTGAAAAAATATGGTGAAATATTACCATAGGAAGAACATAGATGAAATAGGGGAAGCAAGTAACAGAAAACGCCAGAGCAAGGAGATGTGATGGAATGAAGAGATTGATCTGGGAAATAATGCTTTTACTAGGAGCTAAATGTTTTTTTACTAACCTGCGCGAATGATAAACGAAATCATCAGAGACTTCCAGGGAAGCGGTGTGTAATTTTTCCATCGATTTACTCAAAAAGGAAACGTACTTGTCTCTCTTGCAAATTAGAGAAAAATAAACGTTTTCTCATTCGCTTCCACTAAAGGCTGCTTCAATTCACGGAGCTTTTCCAAAAAATCTACTAGCACTGACCACATCCGTTCAGTGAACGTACGTAACCCCTCGGCTTTAAGAAGCGCATCGTAGATACGGAGAAAATCTATTTTTATTCCGGTTTCCTATGAGCCCTTATCATGGGCATACGGCAGCTGAAAGTGAACTTATTTTTTTTCTTTCCGAGAATTTTATTTAGCACAGAGAGAGGCTTATTAAAGTGCGCTCCTCGTGCTTCTTAAAGGCATATATAGTTTAATATATTCTTGCCGTTTTCAAAAAAATTGATTTTTACTTCGAAAAACGTTTCACTATTTAGGGTCGTGCTGATTCGTAGGTTGTATGAAATTAAATTTAGACTACTGCCCTTTTTATATCTTTCTATGATTCCAAATTCCTTATCATCTATTTCAAATACATTAACATGTATATTTTTGAGATGCACGGAGACGGAGAATTTTTAAAGGCAGGATATACCAAAATTTAATCCTGAGATGCTTAAAATATTCAAAAACGAGATTTTCTCTATATGACATGACATTTCTTCGCTGAGCTATGAATGACGCGGTGATATTTCGAGTGTAAAAGTGATTTCATTTTTAAAGGTAAAATCGTGACATTGTTTTCACGCAACATTTTTTTAGTTAAGCAATATTTCGGTTTTGTTGAGTATCTGACTATCAGGTTTGGTTACGGGACATGGTCAGACCTATGTATAACTAATATTCATCTATAAAACCAAGTAACGCTCTTTCTATTCGATACGGAAAAGCTCCATATAGATATACCGGATAGAGTTAGCCTTCAGTGCTATAGTATTTCATGAATAACTCGCATGCAGTTTCCTAATTACTAAGTTTCTATTTCAAACACTTAATTACATCAGTTGCAGATTGAAACGAAAAAAAGCATTGAAATTTGTTAAAAGAAGGTTTATATCCTGGAAAATATATGATTGTTTCTTTCCATTGTCGAAGAGTTTCACCACTTCAGACAAGATACCCAAACGTGTATTGATAACACGGTTTTGTGGAAAAATATTGCATATATTCATTGAAATATTTTGTTTACATATTTATTTTTATGTAATAGTGATTAAAAATTGGAATTTTGAGGTATTTTTGTAGTGTACTAGAATTAAATATAATGTTACCTATATCTCTCGCATAAATTCACGGAAAATATTTCAGTATGATGCATTACGATCCCAGCCATTGTTTGGTACATCATAAATATTATTTTCTAATAGAGAGTAACTATTTTAATTTGCATACTTCATAAATCCTTAAGCGAAAATATCTAGTGCAAATATTGGGGTGGTATATGAGTTTTTATCTGTTTTGTAAACTATCACTAAAAGCGTGCACTTAATTCCAGATCCCGTACCCAATATGTTAAAAATATTTTTGAGCACCGTAGGAAAACAAAAAACTGACACCTTCATTCATCACCAATTGGAGTTTAATTTGTTTGCAGTGGTAATTTAATCTCTCCAATTTCCTTTTATTTTTTCAATTACTAGTATCCTTTTAGTTTACTTTTCGGCGTCTAAATATACTTGAAAACCACGTTTACTGAAACTTTCTCGGATTAATTTTAATTTCAGAATTGATTTTTTTTCCAATATCTGCTGCTGTATAAATTCTCTTTACTGAGTCCTCCATCAATAATGCACTTGATTATTTTCCGATTATCCTGGCTTCCCGTATCGGCTCCGATGTCAGTAGCGTTAGCTAATTTACTGTGGCCACTTTTTGTGTTCATGGGATTCAACTCTCAATCCTTCACTTCTACTTCATATATATTGACACCTTTAAGGACTTCTTTTCCATTCCGTGAATGTATTACTGGTATTCTTTTTACCATCCCGTCCTCATATCTTCCATCCGTTACTCTAACATGCAAACAAGGACGCATTTTCGATTTTTTTGAACTCCCTTTTTCCTAGAGTGTTTTTTTATCGATGAATCGTACAAGTTCTTAATTCTTTCCGCTGGCATATTTTCAACTACTGCTTTATTTTAATTTTAAATTAGAAATGAAATTATTTCTTCTAAATATACGATCGTGTGTCTCCTCAATTATTTAAGTATCAAATTTTATTTTTACGTAATTAAAGATTTTAACAGTATTATTTTTTAATATTTTTAGAATAGAAACACCTGTTCTTAGTTTGTAATTTTGTATTTAAAGCGAATTTCCTTTGATTTTTCATTGAAAGTGTCTTCTGTTTTCATAGAGCTGCGAAAAGCAAAGAGGAGATACATAGTACACACAAGAAATAGGAACATGATGGGAACCGAATGGTTTTTTACTATGGTCAGAGAAGCAAGAAACTTTTGAAAGTGTTTTAAAGAATTGGATTACAGGTGTTACATTTTATTATTGTTGATAATTAGTATTATTTGCGGAAAAAAGTAGATCCAAAATTCTCTTGGTCCTGCTTAACCTTCGTTCAGACCGCTGGGAACATGTCACCGTTGAGTGACTGATGGGAGTTTCCGGGAGGCGCTTTCGCCCTTTTTCAGATTCTATCCAGCGGTGTGATTTTTCCTGTACCAGATAAGCCAGGGAAATCGCAGTAATCACGGGAAATGGGACTGCGTTACTCCCTGCATAATACGCGGATCTCACACACCATCATCGATTAGTACGAGGTGAGATGTACCCTAGCCTATCAAACAAACCAAAAGGTTGATTGACTTTACTTAGGGTAAAAAGATACGGGTTTTGGAAGCAATTTTTTCCTCGAAATATAAGAACGTGTGTCGGCCTTCAAAGTAGCTCTTTCTCTCTCCCCTTAGCATTGATTTGGAACTGCTCCATAACTGCCTCTGCACAATTTACGTCATATTCGGACGCCTATTATGGGCTTCCTTCATATTCGCAGTCTCTTTCAAGAGAGAGCCCCTCTTTTCTCCCCATGACCCTTGGGCCACCATTCAGAGAAGCTTCTCTTTCCTTTCACATTGATCCAACGCCCATGTAGGTGGATGACTCACTCATCTTCTCAGAAAGAACCAACACACGCAGCAGTGTTTGTCCTCAATAAAGTAAGTTGACCATTGCTCACTGTCCCCACTATCCATAATTTATGCCGGAGCGTCACTACTTTGTCGTCCATTCCTCCGGGGGCAGTGTCGTTGCTCTGCCAGTTTTGTATGTCCGACTGAGTAGAAGGACATTTCCCAACGTCCGCTATACATTTTAATTTTGTTTACTCCTGAAAATGGGAAGAGAGGCATGTACATTTCCACACAAAACATTTTGATATATTCTCGTCCATTTCAATCTTCTACGCGTGCGTAAATTCTTCATGATCCGCCTAATCAAAGTTTCTTAGCATGCATTAATAAACTCCAAAAATTCAACCTCCAATATTACATAGAGTGCAGCTCGTTTAAGTTTAGATCGATTCAGGAAAAAAAAATTTTCTTGTTTGAATTATCACGGGAATATTTTGCTTTGGATATGAATTTTTCTTCATAACGCTCTATGGTGTTGAAATTTCATCTTGCAATAAATTGTTCGATTTTGCTAGAAAACACTTAGAGATACTCTTGTATCCTTGACAGATTTGCATTCTTTTCGTAATTAGATTCTTTAAATCGCCAAAAAATCACAGTTTTTAAAACTTTTCATTGGAAATGGCCACAATATCACATGGTCGTGTCTCCTCTCACCTAGTTCATAGGTTCCCTCCTGGTTGGCAGCGTCCGTGTCGCCAAAGTGAACCACGGGCTTCAACTGCGAGTAATTTGCCATCTGCGTGCGAGGGATTTCCGCCGACTCTATACTTGGGGACAAACAGCTCCAGTAGTAATTTGACTAGTTTTCTCTAAGGAAAAGCAATCAAGTCACCATTCATTATCCACAGATCTCACCCATCCCAATGGCAGGAAGCAGTCTCACCGTAGTATGCTTGATCCCTTTCTTCCCCCCCTACTCGTCCTCCACTCTTCTCAGATGATGCACGTTTTTCTTCTACTTCATAATTAAACCTAGCCAGCGGCTCTCATGAGTCGTTAAACCCCAGAAAACCATCGTCGGCGGGGCCCTCGCTGTAACCTCGAATCCCTCCTCCCTATCCCAAACCACCCGTCGCCCCCTTCGTCCCTTCGCTCCCGCGCCCCGCTCTTCCGCCCCGCCTCACCCCGCCGCCGAAGCCTAATTGGGTCCCATCACGAACGAGAGCGGCCAGCCAGGTGGCTCCGAGCGATTTAACCCGCACCCATTTCCACCGCTCTCTATATTCGCCCCGCCCCGCCCCTTGCCCTCATCCCGATCCATATCCGAGCCATCCCGCTGGAAAGGCCCCTCATGCGACGGGGGGTGCTTGTTCGGGGCCTTGAGATGTGGAGCCCGACTTAATTCACGCCACCTGCCCTTCTTTCTTTTTGCAATTATTCTCATGAATTTCAGATTGCGCCTCCTCGCGGGATGAGCTCCTTTTGCGTCCTTCGTGCCGATTTCCGTTTGCCAAAGGTCACTGTTTATTTATGTAGTGTCAGACAATTTTGCCTTTTCTTCAGTCTCCTTTAGTTTATTCATAAACACAAAACGCCATTTTTTTCATGCTGAATTTGGTAGCGAGTCAGTCACTAGTACATTTTTGTCTCTCTTCTCCTTCAAATTCACTCTCGAGAGAAGTCTTTGTGTGAATAGTGAACGTTGAGAGCTAAGGGTTTGTTATTGAAATATAGGAAGAAATTTAAAAATAGTTTTTTTCTCCTTAATTATTCACTCTGCAGTCAATAAACCTTATGAACCACACTAGTATAGCTGCCATATTTGGTGGCATTCATTCACTCCTTTGCTTTGCTGCTTTTGTAATTTTAATTGGAGAATGTTACTAAAAGTCTCATTTTACATTATGTTTAAGTAATTTCGACTGTATTAATTATATGTTCAAAATGTATAGATGCATAATTTTGGGGTAATTTTCCAATATAATCCTGGGAGTCCTTAGATTTTGGTGCATCTTAAAAGGGATGCCTTTTTAGCGCCGTGAATATAGAGTGATTAAGTTGAAGTTTGGATAAACTTCAGTAAAA
Organism: Hetaerina titia; assembly: GCA_037158775.1. Taxonomy (NCBI): domain Eukaryota; kingdom Metazoa; phylum Arthropoda; class Insecta; order Odonata; family Calopterygidae; genus Hetaerina; species Hetaerina titia. The sequence goes on along the minus strand of CM073779.1, from coordinate 63,123,758 downwards.
TAACTAAATTCTCACATCAATATCCGTATGAATTAATACCTATTATATCTTCAATGCTGAAAACTTCTTTTATTTCTTCCTTCATCACATATTGTATGGCAAATCAAATGCAATAGACTGCCAGTGCAAATAGAATTGATGCTTGTTACCTTCATCGTAAATGCGATTAAATCTATAAGGTTGCCGTTTACAAGGAATGATTTTCACTAAGAATTTACGGTAACTTACTCAGTTACTGATAAACTTTCGAACTTGTAGATATTTCATGCTAATTATATAGTGACATTTTATTAATTAGTTCCTGTTCAGAGTCAATTCGAGAATTAATTCATTATACATATTAAGTTAACGATACTACATTTTTAACTTCTATGCTAATTTTTTCATTTACTTAAAGTTTTTAGTGCGCTTTTTGAAAGGAAGTAGAGAAAACGCCACTACGGATTTCCCTGAAAAATCCCCACCACCGCGTATTGATCCCGGGGAGTCCTGTCCTCCGTCCATTTTGCTTCCCTAGTCTCCCCCTCCATACATCGCTGCCTGGCTTACTTTAGGTCTCTTGAAGCCCATAGGAACCGCTTCCAATTCAATGCTTTGTATTCGTTTGGAAAAATAGGCTGTTTTCTTCGAAATTAACACGAAATCCCAGTGGACAATAAAGTGAGTTGAAATTATTTGTTGTGGCTGGGCGTAACAAAAGATGGGATTGACCAGGAGGACCTAAACCCATCTCTTTCTCGCTACCTTTTTTTCCCGCCAGCCTACTTCCTTACTGCTCTAACCTTACCCGACACATCTCTGCCATCGGTGAAGCTTTTGGCGAACTGCTGTGGCAGGTTTATGACTGGAGGAAGGAAAAAAGCCATTCGCACAACGGTGGGTAATGCGAGTCGTAAAGGCAGCTCCGGGCTAAAGACTGGGAAGGGGGGGTGGATGTGACGTGAACGGGGTGGATGTGGGAGGAGAAAATGGTGGGGAAAAAAGAAACCCATTCACCTTTGTGGCGGAAAAAAGAAAATCCCTCCATCCTTAGGCATGAACGCTTCTAGGAGGAGATTCAGCATTACAATTTATTAAAACAGCAATGCTCCAGTGAAGGTGAGACGCGCAAAAAACACCAGCGACAAGGCGCCAGCGCGAGCAAAACAACATCGCCAAAAAGTAAGTTTTATTTGTTATTGGTCATCGTTCGGCTGCTGATAAAAGTTTCGGAGTCCGAGTTTGTCATAAAAATATCCTTACCCTCATTTCCTTTCTCATCGATTTCGTCGTTTAAAAAGAAGCCTTATTACCATTCTTATTCACGTAGGACTCTTCACTTTATGAGAGTGTCAGATCGTATGTGCCAAGGCAAAACAAAAGATCTCGAGAAAAAAATTTAACACATGAAATAGTCTACTGGACTTGGTAGAAATTTCTTTAAAAAGTATAAGTCCCTCTACTTGGATCTAAAATCTTAATAACTTGTTAGCACTGTGTTTTTCAATAGACATCCTACGTAATATTGGGGTATTTCGCTATGGCCATCAAATATTTCTATTATTTCAGCAGTAGAATTATGAAAGATTTATTCTATTTATCTAATTGATCGAAATGGCTCATTGTTCATGCTTATGGCGGCAGAATAAGAAAATAGTATCAAATAAATTCTAAATTGCCTCGCAGTATTGATAGTTAATTCTGTGACGAAAACAGGTGACAGTATAATTTATCGGTGTAAAAGTGTGTACTGCAATTTCCATCGTAAACTTTTATTCACCCCGTATTTTTTCCTGCACAGACGACTGCCGACGAAATGAAAATCTTCCCCGATGTTGCCCGAACCTAAAGAGTATGTTAAAGGATTATACAATTGGCTTCCTACCAGCCGCTGTCGCATGGACTTCTAGTGTTCGTTCCGGGTCAACAATTCTGTAGATTTTGGTTCTGTCCGGCCCAACTCCGACGACGGTGGGGCCGGAAAATTTCAAAGGGTGCAATCCTTGGATGTGAGGGCCCAGAGTTCGGAACAGGAGAAATCTCTTGCCGTTCCACCAAGCGAGAAATCAGAATATATGACCAATTTACTTCCGTGACTTAAATTGGATTTCGGCGCAACATCCCCAGCTGGAGAAGCTATTGAAGTACTAATAAGACGAGTGTAATGGGCATCACCAATTCTCTCTCTCTCTTTCCTTCTCAGCATTTTATCGAAATAAGTCCTACCGCCACACTTGCCCCGCTATAGAGGAAGGTGGTGAGGTCTTCAAGTGGAAAACCTAGATGGCTCATTTCGCCATTAACCTAAATCTCGATGAATTGAAACATTTCAGCTTACATCCAAGTCTAACCAAGAGCTAAAGAACTTTGGCAACTATTGCGCGGTAGTTTCGTCCTCGGCTAGAGAATATATTGCCTTAAAAATAAGCCGCATTTTAATCATATAATTAAGAGAAAATTGTATTGGTGCTCAACATAATAGGTTTACTTATTGATATGTTTTATGCTTTTGCTGAAATAAAATTACTCTTGTGAACAAGTCAACAAAAAAACGGTGCTTCATGAATCGGGTAGCCTCTAGTTCAGGCAGGCTGTTTTTATTTTCGGCATAAAGCCAAAAGTGTGGGAATTATTATCTAAGAGAATAAAATTTGAAAAATTTTTAGTGAAATGATTTTGTTTTTTTCACTTAATTCATAATTTAGCTGTTTCCTAGATTTTCATTGAGGACACGTAGACAATATGTGTCAGCGGCACGGTAAAATTGGGTGGTATTTATGCAAAAAAATGAAAAAGAGCCTTTTTGGTTCGAATTCCTCTCCTTCTGCATGAATTTTTAAATAATTTTATCCATGATAATATTTGTACATGTATGCAGTATCATACAAGTTGCATCCTTATTTTCATTCATAAGGTCACTTTTTTTCCATTTCGAAATTAATTTTTTACGGAAAAAGTGGCATTTGACGTTCATAAAGTTATATAATGCTATATGAGTCTCTGCTTGTTGCTTACTTCGCTGAAATAACTCCGCCACGCCTCTTGAAGATGAGGCAGCTTGAGATATGATAGTTTGTATTCAAGATAACGTTAGAGAACAATCTAGTTTGCGAGAAAGGAAAAAAAATCCATCATCGAGGAAGGAAAAAATATTATCATATACCTTCCTCGTTTTTACTTGAGACATTCTTAGTGCTGCGAGGTATCGAGTTTGTTTATTCTTGAAAAATATACACGTGTATGCACATTAATGAGAATGAGCGACTTAAGTTTCACCAAAACAGTGCAACCTACACCATCTATCAAATATATATTAATAATTTTCCCATTTCCATGAAGGTACTTCTTTAAGCTGGAAATTCATCGGAAGTAATCATTGCCCTCGTCAACAAAAGATATAACAGCTTGCCATGAATATTAATTTTGAGGAATATATTTTTAGTTGATTACAGAAACCTCGATAAAATTAATCTTTATGTCTTTATCATATACTATTTTTATTGAAAATATGTACTTGACGTAAAATGAATTGTTGATGAATATCCTGAAAATTAGGATAACAAGTAAATAGCGGCTATATCGTATAGTAAGCAGTTTATTCCTAATTACCCATATACTTAGAAGATATATTCCCCCCTTAGTAGATATTTTGCCAATTCTTAGTTTTCCTCATAATGTTCAACAACTCAGCGTTGGTTGTATGTTTTTCTTTGGGCTATTTCTTTAGTGCTATTCGTAGCTACTTACTTAATGAGGGATAAAGACGGGTGGTTCACCCTACATCGAAACGTGGTCTTGTTGCTCGTAAAACCTTTCCTCTTCTCCCTTTTAGAAGTATCCTCCAGGAAGTTATATGAATTTAAAAGTATGAGGATAAAGAGAATAATATTCTGAAATTTGAAGGAGTTGCAAAATGATTCTTATACATACTCAAATCAACCTACAGAGACTTGTCGTAAAGAATCATTTCGTAAATCATTATAAACGGCTTATGTTCATTATAGTAAACCATTGTTCAATTTGTTTATATGTAACATCTAAAAATGCAATATATATGCGAATTCAAATAATGTAGCATTCCTTTTTCAACATTGTATAATATATAGTGTTATATGTTTCTTAAATTTTTTTAATTATACATTCTCAATTGCTACACGTTGCTGACATTTACATAATTTGTAATGCATAGACATTTTCTGCTTAATTTCAAAAACAAAATTTTCTGGAAACAAAGTTGAACGACGTTCTATGCGTTGATCGTTTTTGAATTACCTGAAAAATACATAAGAACAGTATAAAATAAACTATGAAAAACATTTTTGATTTGGTACGATTTCTGGGTATCTTAGTATTTCTGATGTCTAACAATTATGTTACCGGAGAACTTCTATTCTCTTAGGAGAACAGTAATTTCTTTATTACTAAAAAAAGCAATAAAATATTACATACAAGAACCATTAAGCCAGCTCAGTTTGAAGATGAAATTGGTAAAAAGTTCACTCAAGCAGTTGTCGCACAGACATCACCTTGGAGACAGGCAAATATAAATTTCTCCATCAACAGCAGAAAGAGGCATTTTATTTGTGACAATTTCGTAATTTTGCACCCCTCAAATGGTTCTTTTATTTTCAATTAATTTCCTTCTGGCCTCTTATCCCCATTCGGTTGTCCTCCATGAGGGCCCAGCCTTCTCTCGCCTAACATCTCTCCGTCCTTTAATTCTCGAATTTCTCCTCTCTCACCACCTCAGTTCTACCCTCCTTCCCCACTCAAAATCCCCAAATCCCCCTTCACTCCTCCCACTTTGTTCGTTTCTTAATCTCATACTCCTCTCCTCACGCTTTCCCTCTCACTCTCACCTTTCCCATGTCGACTGCCTCCAACCCTATACCTACTCCTTCTCCCCACTTTCCATCTCCCCCTCGCACAATCTCAACTTTTCTCCTTTCCTCACCATTCCCACGCTCCAGCATCGGACTCTGTTAATTGCCTCGAACACTTTAAGAGACCCAACTTTGTTCCACATCCCTTCCCTGATTCCCTTCCCCTCATGAAGGGGCGAGAGAGGGTCTGACGAGGGAGCGAGGGTGGAGAGGGGGGAGGCGGAGGAGAGCGGAATGGTTCCGAGGGAGGTAGCTTGTTGGGTGGTTATGGGGGGGCAGGGGGTGCGAGGGAAAGTGCGGTGGGGAAAATGGCAGAAAGAGGTGGAAGGAATTCAAATGCTGAGCCAGGTGACCCCAGCTTTCTACATTTCCTGCCAACATTTTGTCCATCCCTTGCTTCTTAAAGCCTGAAACTGTTTGAATGGCATCGGAGCGAAGACTTAGCCTATTCGCCGCCTTGGTGGTTCGCGGCCTTGTGACATTCCCGGACATTGCCTTTTCCCCTCGAACTTTAGGCGTGTTTGTGGAATTTTTTCCTACGCCTCTCTAACCCTCCGGCCGAAAACTCTCCAAGAAATAAACTTGATACAAACCTTTATGGTGAATTCATCTGCCTTAAGAATATTCATATACGGATGTAGGAAAAGTTTAATGGAACTATAAAGGAAAGTCAAAGGAATTAAAATTATCAATTTAAGGTTAAAATCTATACCGTGTACTCATAGAAATTTCCAATATGGCCATTGTAAATGTTAGGATGTAGACAATATTTGAAGGTTTTTAAAATAAATCACCCATGAAGACCCTATATCCAGTATTGTTCATGGCTGTTCCATCAGAGTGGTATAATCAGCGAAATATATGAAAATCTATGACACAAGTTTCTAATTTAAGGATGAATCTTTAGCATTTGCACTATATTTAAGCAGGAAATATTATTTACGTTTTCAGCGTCTGTAAAACTATGAATTTCATCAGCTGTCGGTTTTGTATGGCTCAAAATGTTGACCGGTTTTCCAAGAAATTTAATACCTTTGTACTATTTATTTATTGTGTATATAAACTTATTGTTTTCAATATCGTGGAAGATATAGAATATTAAATAATATTATGCAATAAAAATTAAAGAATGATTAATGCGTCATTGCTCTTCAAATCAAATGTTTAATCCACTTTGATATTTGCCTTACAATATTTTTATTGATAAATGAATGGTGACAAATAACTGACTTAAAAATATTTTTATGAAAGGTCATTATCGAAGTCGTGATAAACTCTTCCCAACCGCATCTAAATAGAGGGTACCTGGAGAACAGATTTTGGAGAGCCGCTAAAAGTCCCACTTTTAAAAAATACATCGATTTTCCTCTTAGATATGGCGATGACATCAGTGTCGTAGTGGGCGTATAATCCCTGACCCACCACAATCTGCAAAAAGAACGTCTCTTTTATGGAGGTAAAGTCATTCCAAAATGCCTAAAATTTCCACTTAATAGTATGCTAGAGAGTTGGTATTTCTATTTTTATCATGACAATTCATTCATCAATGTTTTGTTCTAATAGATAAAATGTATCCCAATCCATCCTTCAGACGTAAATTAAATATATTTAAGCTATTAACAATATTTATTCAATTTCAACGGCCTTTCTTTCTTGAAGTCTGTTGTTTAGTAATTAATTTTATGCAATGCAAGGAAATGTTTCATGGCGTAATTTTGCAATCTACTCCTATCTGTTTTCAATTTAATTTTGTAAATGTATTACTCTATGAAATATTCAAGGAAATAATAATAGTAATTCTGGTGGGTCTTATCTTTCAGTTGTACTTGCTATTGGGTTTTAATTCGACTTTTTAACATTTCACGAGCGGGAAGTATTGCGGTTTCGTCTGTTGACGGGAAGAGTAGTGAAGACGTGTGTCTCCAGATACCGAATAAATATTCACCGTGTGGCTATGGCATAAGCCCGTACACGATTTGTTCATTCTTTGAAGTCATTATAAACTTGCTGAAATTTGAATAACATTCTGCACAGTTATTTCAGTCGCACTACTCACGAATTAATCCCTTGTCATTGGATGAAAAAAATCGATTTGTCTGAGGCATTGTATTAAATTTCTTCAAACGTATGTACGAGTGTTTGTATGTTTGTTTCGTATTTTAAACTAGATGTGTTACAAGTTAATATTTTAGTGATCAAAAGATATTAAAAATATTTTTCCATGCACGGATTATTATATTGACTCATTTGGCAAATATTAGTATGTATGTACGTACTAGTATTTTTCGTTTTGGCGTTTGCCTAATAAAAGAGTGCATGCTCGTATCAAGACATTTCGTGACGACATAAATATTTCAATCTATTTTTTTATATAATAATATTAATTAAGAAATGTCCGCTTAAAAATATTTTTTTTCCAAATACTCATTGAAAATTCTTTAAAATATCTCACATATGCCTATTGTAGGCGATAAAACTTCTTCCCTTACCTGGAGATAAGAAGAAGCAAGCGGTTAGTGTCATGAAACGCTCTAATGATGAATGTAGTCAGCCATGTCGAACCCAACGGCATCCTGAGACTTAGTAGATTCGAAGAGATTTTATGTCCCAGTATGAGATGTACTTGAGGCGTCTTAGGCACCCATATGAGCCAGGTTATATGCAACTTGGTACCGAGTGAAGACGGAGGATTTATGATTTGAAGGCGAATAGTGGGCATAAACTGAATACTTCGTGAACTCTGTGGGAGGGAGTGGGATATCGTTTTTGTACTTCAGGCAGGGGGCATCTCTGACTTCACTACACATAGGAACCGAATATAGACGAATATAGCCACGGTATTCACCAGCTAATTAAGAAATGTCTAATATCCTTCACTAAAACTCAAGAATATTATTATTGTTCTGTAGTTGAGAAGAGATAGGCAGCTATGATGTAGAGAACTATGTCGTTCAGAGTAATTGCTGCAGCATAAAGACTACAGGTAAAAAAGAAGAATGGCACTGAAGCGTAATATAGGAGCTGATAAAAATGATAGGCTAAGCGTAACCTCTAGAAAAGTATGATAGTACGTGTGTTATCTCTGTATTAGAAATTAATGTCCACTAGAAATCAATACAAAGGAACTGGCATTACGGATACTTCAAAGTTATGGCACAGTTTTGAGAATAGCTGGCTGAAAGAGACATTAAAAAACAGTAACTTATTCCCCCCTGGTTTAAGAACCATAACCTTCACTGGCCTATCACGACCGGAGTCTATATTGACATGCCGTCGAAGCGGTTTTTTGAGTCTCTCAATAATAATTTGTGAAATAAAGCGTATAATGGGCAATAAAGGAAATAACTCTGAGTTTTCTTTGAATATAATAGAATAATTTCTTTGAAATCAAGACTTTTTTTCGGTCTACGTGCCACTCGATACTTGTAAGTAATAATGGTTTATAAATAGTTGGTCATTTAGAAGTTCAGGGTAGTAATTGTATCTTCTAATTATAGCAAAAGTACACTGATAATGTTGAATTCCTACTTTTATCAACTGGAATGCCCAGGTACAGTTTGGAATTTTTCCAAGTATCTTCAATCCCAGTCAAGGTGGGTATTGAGCCAAACAACTTAATACCAAACGCCTAATATGGTCAATACCGACTCCGGCATTGAAATGACCAAACCGTTGACAACAACTTTAATTTTTAGTCATTATTTGCTGTACGTCATCTATTTCCACAAAAACTAATTTCTCAAGACATATAGCGTAGTTTGTGGTTGTAATTTGAAAATTTGTACTATCATATACGGGGAGGGGGTACCCATCAAGAACACAGTGGAATGTCAGAGAAAACGTTTCATTTGAATTGTGCACCATGGAATCGATAGGTACATTCAACCCAGGATATTAATACGACGAAAAACGTAGCCGTTGCGGTATGAACGTAGTAAAAATGGTCTTAAAGAAACAGAGGAAATTGCATACACGTTGAAAAAGTCACGACATCTAATAACACATCACTTGAGTTGAAAGAAAAAGAAGAATACTACGGAAAAGCGCACAAAGACAGAGGTGAAAGAATTTTTAGCCTACTTCACGTAACTCTAGGATAATATACTTGATGAATTGGATGCTTGGCAGCAATTCAAATGAATTTTTATAATACTCAAATTAGGAATATTGCAGCCAATCTGTCAATCTATTGGTTAAATTACCGATACATTGTAAATGTGTACATTAATAATGAATTAAAAGTCAATTGTACATCCTTCAGGAGTCCTAGAAGCGAATAATTAGCACATTTTGAGGAGTAATTTATTAAAATTTGTCTATCTAAGCTTAAAAACACAACAAAAAACCGAGCAGGAGAAACGGTATAGCTGGCATGAACACATCTACCTTCCTAGAAAATGAATGTAATTACTTGTTAAGACCTTATTGGAAAATGAATGGGCTCAAGATAAATACAGGTATCCCATTTCACTCTTATGCATAAAAGCTAAGATTAAAGAGAGAATCGAATTAAAAAGAATCATCTCATGGAAATTCTTTAGATTACTTAAAATTGTAATGCTAGATACATCATAGCTAGGGAAAGTTATTACATGAATAATCATCACGCCTTTGGAATAAGTGGATCTCTTCGAACATAACCTATATATTGTTACTCTTAAGAGAATAATTCGTTTGCGTGAAGTTAATCACCCAATAGAGGCAATTCGGGTAATTAACTCTGGGATTTTTCTGGGATTAAACGGGTGCCTGTGCTATAAATGCAGTTCTTCATAAGTTATACTTACCAAGATTTTGAACGCTCAATATCAAACATGTTTGAACGGAAATGTCAATGATAGGTGTTATTTCGCAAAGGTTGGACCTAAGACACGCTGACGTGATAAAGTGATTTTAATCCTTATTTGCATTGATATAAGGGACCATAACGTGAGGTCAAAAGAAATGGAACGCCATAAGCCCTAATAAAAATGATATATTTTCCCTTGTAAGATTCATGAATATAGTCAGAGTAGGCATGAATATTAAACCTTAAAACTGGTAACGTAATAGCTCGCGATGAACAATCTCATGGTGTATTTCATGGTAATATGTCGATTTTTACCAAATAAACACCCTTACTGAAATTCCTTCCTTGTCGAGTAATTTCAAAGTTAGTTGCAATGAATATTTTTCAAGTATTATTATACTACCTGTTAATCTTTTTGTGTTTCTCCAAAGTGAAATGCGGTGAATTGTTCCCATAAGCTTGAAGCAGTTAAATATAGTCAACTAATAAATGCTTAAATAAGTTGTTCGACTTTTATGGAAGTAAATATATTAACTCACGCAATGCAAAGAGAAAGTAAGATCTAATCAGCGTAAAACTTTCTAAGTTCGCAATTCTAAATGGAAGGCTGAAATACTCAAATTTCCTACTGGGGGTCTCTACTCGAAAAACAAGGTGCAGTCCATAAATCCTTCAGAACCATTGCCATTTCTTACCAAAAATAAAGGAGAAACAATGAAATTTATTGAGAGAGAGAGAGAAAGAAAAATTTTGTTGACGACTTCCCAATTTTCCTGGTGTAAAAACTAAACTCCTTCAGTATCAGTTTGTCCTGCAGTGAACAAACAATTCAACCGTTTTCTCTAGAAACTTAGCAATTCAAACATGTTTCATTTGATGTTGAAAAATATAATACTTATAGTTATAATTTTACTTTTTAGTTAAATATTGTCAAAAATATCATTTGATAATGCTATGGAAACGTTCATAAGCCTTTTCCCTGCTCACACAACTTTATCTAGTCAAAAAATCTATTATTTAACTGAAGAAGCAACATTCCATCATCGCTGTAAATAATTCATAATGGGAAGTCACATAAAAGAAGGAAACATAGCGCTTTATTTGTATGCTAATTCTCACAATTAACATGGACAATTAAAGGGATATATACGAATATTATAATGAGAATTGAGACAGACAATTTGTTTGGTGAAATAGATCACAATAAACTCTTACTCTCAACAGCTTATAATGACGTAAACTTATTGAATGATATTTAATTATCTGGAAAGAGGACGGCAGTTTTACATAATTTAAATTCCTTTACAGAAATATACAATCTCCCACGTGAGAGGATACTACGACACTTAATTTTAGTTGGTTACTCATTAAAAAGTATTACTTAGAAAATTAAAAAGTACACAGTCTTCATTCGTCAGGGAGTAACATAATGCGATGATCTCATCCATCTCAGTTCACTGTAACGGCCGTTATCGAAGCGACCTTATAGCAAAACTAGAGTTATGGCTACAGGTATATATCTGGTATATACTCCAAATATTCTCCTTCTGTAAATGTATTACACTTAATTATGAATCATCACTTATTATTTAGAGAAGATTTGAATTTAAGGAAGAAATTCACGCTTTCTCATACAATCTATCAAGTTTGATAAAAAATATGTAATGGTTAAGCCATTGAGTCAAATGTGATCTGAAAATCTCTGTGGAAAAATAAAAAGACAATGAAAGTGGCCTGAGAATTCTAAATGGAAATACTGAGATAAAAGCGTGGTAAGCATTTGAATTGATTTAATTTCTCTGTGTTCCATCAAAAGGCCTTATGTACAAACAAGAAGAAACGAGGGGATAAAATTCCGCAGCCGATCTGTTTGCATGCCTCGTTTTGGGTGAATTTCGTTTCGGGGCAACATGGGCAGTAATCTTTCCAAAAAAGACACCCATACCTACTCATGTTGTTAGCAGGGGCTGAGGAAATGGGAAAAATGAGAGGATATGGGGTTCGGCTTGGCTCTTTAGTGGGACGAATCCCTGCGGGTTGTAAAACTCGTGATGAAATTAAACTGGGAGGAAACTCTCCGGTAGCACTTCGGAAAAACTTTTGGAAGATTTTTTTTGATTTTGATGAATATAGAATGACGCCACCACCAGGCAGCTGAGACCAGTTTATAACGAGCAATATTTATGCGTGTGGAACTTTTGAAATTAATTACACCCAATGAAATCATCTTTACCGCACAGATGTACGATTCATTGAGAGGACATTGAAATTACTTTTTCAAAGGGCTGCGTAAAATGCTGGAAAAAGTTACTTTAACCGAATAAGTTGTCGATACTCGAAATGCTGTGATTTCACAAAGTTAGAAATCATTCTCCTTGAGCGAGATTAGAACGACGCCTTTTTACTTTATTTCGATAAAGCTCTCCGCCGGACATCGAGAGATTAGGTTTAGAGCCACGGTCAGTTTAGCTGGTTTTACTCGGTAAAATTCACGAAATTGAATTTCTTTAAGATTTATGATGGATGCTGATAAGTATATGTATCTAATGGGAAATAAAAATCGCCAAAAATTGGGTTTAAGCGAGAGATTAGATAAAATCTAGATAGAACAATCCACCGAGGCCAAAGGCTGTTGGAAATTATGGAATTTTCATATGTAATGCAACCCATATTATCAATAAGGTATTTATTTTAAAAGAAATAATTTCATCTCCTCTCCTCGACGTAAAAGGTAACATAAGGTTAGTTTGACACTAATTCAAAGTAGTTGAGTATTTAATAGTTATGAATTAGGACCGAGATTCCGTGACGTCTAGTGTGCTAGCTTCCTGCCAAGAGTTCGAATTTAGACGGTGGTAGGATTTTTCACAGGTAATCCGTTTCTTACCAGGGGTGCTAAATGGAGGGCACTTTAAGTGGAGCACGCTATCCATCGGCTGGGATGTTAAATTACGGGACCCTTGGAGTCTTTCGTCAAGTGTAAGCTAATGCCGACTTGGTGAGTCGCTCCACCGTTTCTTCCATTCCCTCAACATTCTACATATACCAAAGTACCCACCAAACCCTAATTGCGAAAATTACCTACACTGCTCATCACCTTCCTTGTTAATTACTAACTAACTATTAATGACTAAATATTACTCCAAAGAAGATATTTTAAACGATAATGTCACTGCATAAGATCCCTAGTGTTGGTAATTAGAATCCTTGCGATTGTGAAATACTCACCTCGTAAATGTGAGTAATTTTTGTTAAAAAAATTACGTAAAGGTCTAATAACAGTTGAACTATTCTGAACAAGGATTTTAAAATGTATACGAAAAACAGGATTCTGAGAAATATTCAATTTGCTTTGACAATATAAAATTAGTAATTAGATAAATCTGCATATCACGCGTGATTGATTGTTACGTGAAATATTTGGTCAATTCAAGGAACGTGTTTGACCATAGTGGTATATGAAAAGGCCAATTTGGATGACCAGTTCATTAAAGTTGTCAAGCTCATTCAAATTATGTTTCAGAGAAGATATGCTACAGTGCATAACAACAGTTCCATCATATTTGTTGGTGTAGTCAAGTAATGAATCATAAACCTAGTTTATAGACCGACTTACGAGTTTAAATTTTGCAGTAAACTATGATTTACCCCATTTTTGCGAATCGTATTTTGTTTATTTCCTGTTTACTAAAACTAAATTGGATAGCAGTATTTTGTTTAATATTTACACAAAATATCGTGTTTATGAGCTGAAACAAAACCCAGTCCAGTAATTCTAATTAATAATAAATTTCTAAATTATAAATAACTTTACTGATTCAAATTTTGCTCGTTTTAAGAATTGAAGGTGTTTTTAAACATTTTCCCTAGGTAAAATGCGTTTAAGTTCTGACTTTTTCAAGATGCCTATCAAAAATCATAAATGTTTTCTTCCTCGTTTTGCATACTTTTTTATGTCACACGAAGGGACGCCTGGACGAACTTCAATCTTTTTTTTGACTATGCTTCTTGTATAATTGTTGGAAACTCCGGAATGAAAAATTTTCATATTTCATTCAAAATAACTAGATGCATTTCAATCTCAAGCGCTTGAAAATCTTCAAGGATCTGCCCGTGCTTTTACTCTTAATAAAATGATTATGATTGAACAGATGAGTTAGCTCTTAGATATGGTGAATGGATTGGGAATGTTAAAAATTCTAATAGGTGTGAGAATATATGTGGGTTACATGCAATGGTTTCAACCTGACCCGGTAGAAATAGAACTTGCACAATGTGAAAAAATGATTAAATATTACGTCCTATAGAGCGGAGAGTGTGTAGCAATAATTTTTTTGCACATAACGTACTTGTAAAGATTCAAACCTAATTCCAATCGAATCATAGCTTTAAGTTTGGAAAGTAGTACAATAGAGACTACGATTAATATAAATTTGTTGGATCGCGATATTAAGAGCAAAGCATCCTCACAGTTTTGTCTCAGGAAATATGTACACACCATTTGCCTCATTCCGGAAACCGTTCACCACCAATTAGCCTGCAAAATTATCTTCTTATCCTGTAAAAACAGTAACTCGAATTATTTTTATTGATTTACTCCACATCAATTCGCCCTCAATTATAATATTAAAACAAATTTCGACCCAAAACCAAAACATTTCGATTATTCCCCAAAATTATTTAACGGTCAAATTAAAGCTTCTCTTTTTTCCTGTACTAAGAATAGATGGATTGAGAGAATGAATGATGTGTGTGTGTAGGATGGACGAGAAATATAATATTGACGGGGGAAATGGGTTACGGTGGTGAGCGGAAGAGGTGTTCCGTGGAAGGGGGACCCATCAGTTGGGAGGATGAATTGGTATGGGAAGGGGGAGACATCACTGGAGCGCGGGGTGAAGACGAGTGGAGGAAAAAGCATGAGAAGAGGAGGGGATTGTAGGTGAGTTGAGGGAATGTTCCAAAGGGATCGGCCCTTCTCCCGCCACAGACTCAACTCCTGATTTATCGCGGAGGAGGAAACCCCAGGGAAGTTCTCTGATAGCCAATTCCTCGGCGAGCCGCCCTTGGCTTTCATTTTGATGAGAGCAATAGGCTGTTCAAACCGTGTGTGTGTGGGTGTGTGTTTATGTGTATTTGTGTGTTTGTGTGCATGTTTTCATGCGCCCCCGTGCGAGCGTGTGCGCTGTTGCGTACTACAGAGCGCAAGATGGGGGCAATACGAAGTGTGCGGCAAGAGGAGGGCAGCAGGTTGGGGTAGGGGTTGGTTTTGGGGAATGCAGAGGCTGTGAGGGGCGGCGGGGCGAGAGAAAAGGAGCGGTGGATGGGGATCGAAGGGGTGTGGACGGCGGATGGTGGCAGATGTGCATGAGAGCGGGAGCGTTATGCGTGAAGACGACCGCCCCCACCTTCTCTCGGCCCCCCCGCTCGCCCGTCTCCCCCGCACCGCATTTCTTACCCCACCTCACCCCACCCCCCCCCCCAACGGCCGAGCCATTCTCCACCACGCCCCGCCCGCGCCCTCCGTCCCACCATCTGCCTCCCGCCTCCACCCGATCGACTTTTATTCCGGCACTCTTTGTGCCCCCGGGCATTACCTAATGTGGATGAGCATCCGTAGCGAGGCCCTCCCGTTATCCTCCCCCCAATAACACTCCCGACCATATCCCCCTCCCCTATCACAGATATTTCCATGCCCCACACCCTAAAACTCTCCGCTGCTCTATTTAACCCATCACGGGACTCTGTGGGGCGAGGAGAGAGAAGGCGATCCCGGAAGCCCGGAGGTGGCCGCGGAAGATGATTCCAAGTTGAAATGGACCCGTATCATCGAGCGCTTAAATTCGTACTGAGAATTTGATTACATAAACAAATTAATACTTATGCTTAACCGGAACCCCCTAGCGGTGGGGTGGGAGTTTGTTTTATCACTAAGGAGTGAAAAGAGAAGTATTTTTTGGTTCAGAAATTTCATAGCCAAGTTTGGACGTCATTCTCCCTCTTCGTTTCCATTTTAACGCCGCGTGTGGCAAAGGATTTTGACGGCATTTGGGGGGTTTGAGAATAGCTGCACCTTCTCCAAAAGTAGTAAGCATAAAAATATTCCAAAAATAGTTTACGGAGCATAATATTTTACTTCCTTAAGCCTCTGTTACATCAATACTGACCATGCGTATACACATGTAGAGTCGCATATGTACAGCCATTTATAGCTGCCGTTACTGATGCTAGAAGTGAGATTTTGATGGTTAACTCTCTCTCTCCAAGTTGGTCGTCACGATTGAAAAAGGAGCGGAGAAGGAACTGCTTCACGTGAATGTTCAATTTCTACGGCATTTGAGTCAGAGGTCAATAATCACTAATTTGTTCGTTCACATGACGAAAACAACATTACAAATATTTTCTTTTGTCGCTGAAATTGGTTGAAAATAGCTGAATTATTGGAACGTGCCAGAAAGGTTTCATTTGGTGATACCCATCGATTCACTTGCATCCTATACGAGCGAGAGGCTGGACACCCTTTCTACTGGCAGTTTTTAAATAGAAGAGATGCGTTTGATGTTGAAGAGTAAAAAATATTCTATGGTTGTGTTGATAAATAGGCCATCGATCGATTATCGATTGGATTATTATCGAGTTAGTCCTAAAATGGGTTGCAGGAATTATAGAGCAAAAAAACAATAATGTAAGGGATATGTATTTATCTTTTATTTTTATATATTTTGTCTTCATTAGGACAAGATTGAAACTATAAAGCCCCTTCTTTTACCTAATCTAAAATCATTACATGTACATTAAGGACATTTCATACCATATATGCCCCGCCCGCCCCATGCAGGTGGGAATCGTACGCGCAACCTCTGGGTTGGTAGGTGAAAACCTTTCCTCGCCGCCACCAAAACCGACAGATGGCAAAAGAAGGTTATACTCTCATAAGAATAGTATTGTTCCTAATTGAAATAAAAGACAAAGGTATCTATTTGAATATGAAAATGAGTTTTAGAGAGTATTTTAACTTAATTGAGCGTGTTAATAAGAATTTTACCCTTCGATGAGTAGCATATGTGATTAATGGACTTCGTTTTTGAAACAAAAAGTGATTACATAAGGGAAAGACTGCTCGTTTTTTACACTGATAGAAAGGTAGAAACGTGAAATTTGATGAAAGAGACTGAGGGTACAGTGTAAATTTTTGAGGCCTAGATTCGCCTTATGAATAAGGTTAAGTGGAAATAAGCTGGAAAATCAGGAAGACATATGAAATTGAGACATGTGGCATATGACATACACATAGATATATGAGTTAAAGGTATAGAAGTGTATGAGAAAAATGCTCAAGGAGGACTGAAATATTGACGTAGGATACACTGAGACTGGAGTCGGATAATGGCATGATAAAAAGGTAAATTTAATACAATTGGGAAATATATAAAAAATATACGTTAAGTGAGCATGAGGAACACATGAGTAGGATTAAGGAACAAGGAATAAGATGCAAGGACATAAAGTTTGACAAATGACATCATATTCTTCACGAGTGATTCGGTTTCAGACGGGTATTTAAGATTCGTCAGAACCTGACCACAAGCGACCTCTTATAATTTAACTACTTAGGATAAGATTATACTTGAACTAAACTTGCAGCATTTTGAAGCTTGTCACATAAACTGTAGCTGGTGACCAAAACATTAGCGAATTTATTTCCGTGGTTGTGGTTTATAGTTCCTACCATTCACTGGCACATTATTCATCTTTTTGCGCTTCCTATTTTTTCACCCGAGTTCTCTCTATGGATATTTTCACTTATTTCCTTCCCATATTGCCTCACAAAGGCCGGTGCCAAAACCTCATCCCTTAGGGTCCGCTTTTCATTCGTCTCAAACCCCCTCTACTCGCCCCACATCCCCGTCCTAGAAACCATCTCCCCTCCCCCAACTAACCCGCTTCCTTAGCGCACTCTCCGCCGACTCTAAAAACCCCTTCGCCGAATACAGTAACAATTTGAGGAAACGATGTCGGGCTTGGATAGGAGGGTAGGGAGAGCGTGTGGAGGAGGGGTATGGCTGGGAGTAGCATTTGAAGTCCATGTGCTGGAAACCCCCGCCGGTGCAGAGATAAGGACGTGGCAGATAAAAGGGAAAGGGAATAAAAGGAGTGAATATGGGAATCTCTTACAGTGGAACCGCGCTACGTTATTGTATCCGTAAAGAAAACGGCACGGGTTTCGTAATCGCGGTGGTGACTTGGGATCCATCCACCACCAGCCTCTCCTACCATGCACATCCGGTCCCCCATTCGTATACAGTTTAGGCGTTTGGTGTACGCGAATGAGTGCGAGAGCGGTCCCACGGGTGGGTATCTCATGGCCTCTCACCCACATGGGAAACCCCTCTCGTGCTCTCTGTCTTTAGCTGGAAGTTTCCGTCGCCTATTACCCCCTCGAATCGGCTACTAGATTTCTATCGAGTCCTCTGGATTTTTTGATATCCCATGGGTAAATACTTCCAAGTTTGGTGGCTATGGGCCTCTTAGTGTAGCTTATACTCATTTGTTTATTCAACTGTAAAAGGATTTGTCAGAACATACTACGAGAAATCAAGTAATTCACAAGTCGAAGCTATGTTGTTTGTAGAGATCCATGAGATTGTGTGAGGTATCACTCTGTGAGGGGGATGAAATAGGGTATTTTACAATCATCTCCTTTAAATGTCTGGAATTCGGATGGTTAAACGCCAAGTATAGAGAAAAGGATGGTGCCTTAACTGATGAAGTAGGAATATTTCTCTCCCCGTAGAATGTTTAAGCAATTTGTCAGAAGTTATATTTGCGACATTGTTTTTTTCGATTAAATAAATGTGCTTAAATTCTTTTGGGAATAATTTATTATTTTAAAATTAATCCCTACAAGATCAATGTTTTAAAAGCTTCAATATTATTCGAAAAAACATTGTAGCTACACTGCATTAAATATTGATTAACTATTATACAATTTTCCGTCATTCAAATAAAAATTAATAGATTAGAAAAACAGTGGTTTAGTTTTAACATATTTTTTAAATGACAACATTTAAGTAATTATTATACATGAATGCGTTATATTATCATTTATCCAAAAGGTACCGATTTATCAGGTTCAATTTGTATCGTTTTAAAACTATATCACCACTGTTCAAATTTCCAAAATACTAGATGTCATGGACTCGTATTCTGCATGACGCCATTTGGAAAATATGTGAGTTTTGGTATTTTCCAAATGTCACAAAACTTCTTTCCAATGCATCCATTACGAAATATTGTTGTGGTAATAAGAGCACGCCAGACCGTTTAAAAATACAAAGGCCATAGTTTCAATTAAAGAGGTTTGATATCCAGTATATCATCCTCGTTTCACATTGTTACATATTCTGTCAATAATCCATAATAATTCCCCCTCATCGTGTTTGTGCAAACATTCACGGGATCCCCTCTTATTCCCACAAATCCATTATTTAGTTGATTAATTCAAAGATACAGGATACAATGGAAAAACTACGCATGTTGAAATTGCTCTTTCTATGAATTTTGAAATTTTGTATCGTGGAATAAAATTATCTACTCTAGAAAAACAGGAGAGTCTTTTATTTTTTATTTATTGTTATTTCATGACTCCTCATTCAAGTTGAAAAACAGACATACAATAGAAGAATTTCAAAATAGAATTTGGTCCCGTTTTCAATGCACAGTTTTCAAGTTAATCAGCCACTCCTCAATGTTTGCCTAAAAGGAGTCATTGGGGAATGGGTATTCAGTTCTATTTACTTTAACTATAACGTTAGTTATAATTTGAAATAATTTAAGTATATCTTTTCTTGCTATATTTACTCCCTGATTATTCCACTAGTATATTTGCGATCTAGCCTAATTTTATTTTAATTATCCCATAATTATCAAATTACTTTAATGTTAAAAATTACGCTTTCTTAATATTTCATTCGTTTTACGTACTCTCGATGAACTTGGGTACCATTCAATTTTTTATTCTCCTGTAAAATTAATTACTATTGCCTAAGATTGCAATAACTTTAGGGGATCACTGCAGGACACAAGACCTTTGGAGAAAATTTCAATAAATATTGGAACGATAATTAGTGTGTATGCATGGAAAGCATTTACTAATGAATTCATGAATAATCATCTTAACTTTAAAATTAAATTCATTTTTTTAATTGAAGATTTATCAGCATTAAGAAAGTAAAGGGGGGACCTTGCAAATGAAAAATGTAACTTTTTACTGCTACTATATGCAATACTCAATTTTGTCTGAGCCCATCTTGAATGTTCTTCCTCCCGGTGAGCTAACGGGCTGAGATAGAAGAAGAGAAACTCTGAGAGAATTGCGTAATTTCTCTTAAGTAATGTGAGCTTTCCAGAAGTAAATATTTCTTTTTTACTTAATCGTGTCCTTTGTTAGGCACATTATGCAGGGCATGTGCATCTACCCGAACAGCTTTCGGCGCATTCGTGAAAAGTAAGAAGTCGTACCTTCGCGGGAGTGGAAGCTTTTTTACCCCTTGAGTAACAACGATACAATCCTTTAGTAAGATGAACTTAACATTACGACATGTTAAATTTAAAGAAAAAGTTTTAAGAAAAGCCGTTTCTGAAGCATGCCATCTAAGAATTTCTAGGAAATCACGTTCTTGAAACACGACAATTTCTAATTTTCTCCTGTTTTATTTTTCGCCGTTGAAATTAGTTAAAGAAGACAAACGCAAATTTGGCGCTCTACTATTCCACCAACGAAATCCTGGAATTTCGATTTTTTTTACCTTTTGGTTTTTTAGCGTGAATAAAGTGATTCGCAGTGCTCCGACTTAAATTCCATTTATGGGCTCTGCCTACATGATAGTTTGATTGAGAAAAGGGCGCGTAATTTTTTAAAAATAAATTTATCCCATTCATACTATTACTGCAATAATCGGAAATGCCTTGACCGAGCAAATGATTCAAAGACTCAAGGTTCATTCACCCATTCCAAATTTACCTTTTCACCTGGCGATTACTTGTCGACAAACTATGCCTGTCCTCTTTCGTGGTGCGTAATTAGGAGACCAAATTTATCGGAACATTGACAAACACTTATTTCGCTCCAGGCGTGGAACGAATTATTTAAGATTTGAATCAAATTGTTGCGGAAAGAAGGGGTAATCAGTTGAATAACTATCCTGAGGGGTATCACTTTACCAATTCTTTTGTTCAATTTCATTGATAAGAAAACCGTTGAACTCTCTCGAGCCCCTTAACTGTTCATTGTGTAATTCCAGGGAATTTGCATGCTACACATACTTAATCGATATTTGCTGGATCTGCCATTTATGCTACAAGAAATCTATGGATGGTCTGTATGTTGGTAAAATTTTGGGTAAATAATTAACTTTTATAATAGATCTCGTGATTATGTAAAAATTTACAATTTTCCACAAAATAAAATTTAATACGACTTTTTTCAAAGGTCATCTCAAAGTGATTTGACCTGATGAGGATGTTGCTTGTAACCCATAATATAATTTCTTTAATTATTTCGTTTGGAGCATTACCAAATTTTTTATTGTAAAAAAAAGAGTAATATTAAAGATATTCAACACATCATCTACGTCAGATGGAAATTCTCTATTTCCTCCCGCTATGCACTGCTTCTTCCTTGCTTTTCATTTCTTAAAATAATGTTTAGAAAATATTTGTGATTTTCAAAGATATTATCTCAAATTTATTTATTAGAAACATCAGAATATGTATGCAATGTTATAGTTGGAACACACTACTTTTTATGTGTATTTCTGAAAACATCGATTTTCAACACGAGCCGTAAACATTTATTAAACATTGAGTGTAATATGAGAGTTGTCATTTATATTTTGAGTCTTGACAGGACTAAGTGCTTAAGGTGCTATCTAACGTTTCTATCTAAAAGTTTCACCCTTTTAACGATAACTTTCCTGAGGAAGTTTTGTCGTTTGATCATAATTTGTGCTGTTTACGATGACTCGAAACATTTGTCTCAGCGAAAAAATTGAGTTTACTCGTGAACGCTTTCGTGACTTTTTACGATTTCGACTTCGAATAAGAAGACAGAAATGAATCGTTCAGCTTAAGTCCAACCGCGGTGCATCAAAGGCTATGTATAACCTCTACATAGGTGACAAGTCTTGGATCTATGTGTATGAGCGCAAAACAAAACAGCAGTTCACTGTATGGATCTACCAAGACGAGCCAAATCCGACAATAGTGATACATGCACTAAGCACATCAAGGGAAATGATCTCCTGTTTCTTCGGAATAACTGGACATGTGGCAACCGGCCGGTCAGAGCAACGTAAAACCGTTAATTCTGAATAGTACACGAGCATTGGTTTGCTGGAAGTGCATGATTAAATACGAAAAAAGAAGTGGCAACGAAGAATCATTCTTCATCATGACAATGCAAGTTTTCACAGATCGGTTAAAACAACTATCTAGTTGACTGGAAAAAACGTCGAATTGATGAATCATCCTCCGTAGAGCTCTAATTTAGCACCCAATGACTTATTTTTATGCCCGCTTATCAAGAAAAAATTGCGTGGCCAGAAGAAGCCGTTGATGCATTCAAAAACCATGTTTTGAGGTACCTCATTATCGGAGTGGAAAGAGTGCTATGAAAATTAATTCGAGGGAATGCATGAGTGCATAAATTATCATGGAGCATACTTCGAAAAATGGTAATGCCATTTTCAACAATAAATTACTGTCTTTTCATTATTGGGATCGAAATATAAATAACACCTCCCGTATAATTTTATTCTTGACAGCTTTGTTAATTTTTCTATTCTCCAGTTAATTATATCAATCCCCCCGCATGACTCTTTATTTCATTGGCTGTAGTTTTTTTAAGTATATAACAAGTATATACTTGGTTTTTAAAGTTAAACGTAATGTATGCTATTTATTTCACAATTTATAAGCGTTGAATTTAAAAGGCCTTGAACAGATTCTAGGTTATTCAGAAATTATATGACATGATCATGTTTACTGGCATTCACACGTAATCTCTTCATCGTTATATAGCGACATGACTGGAGGCGCTTGGTGGGGCTGTACTTTCAAGGGAATCAAATGTTTCTGGGTCGCAACGATCGGGGTCGATTGGACGTGGGTTAAAAAGGTCTTGCGACTGAAATTTTGCAGGGTTACATAGAGAGTCCCAAGTCAACACGATTTCAATGACTCGGATGATGAATACGCTCGAAACTGGAGACCAATAATAGCATTCTCTTTCTCCTAGCTCAAAAGTGTGTGAATAACGGATTTTCATCTCACTCACTTTTTTGGCTTACATGGCCTATCACGCCCAATGTGAAATGTACAATGGCTCGATGGTACATGAGGTACTCAGAGAGAGAGAGAGAAATGAGAGACGGATACCTGCAGAGAGAGAGATAAGGTTTCTGTTTTCCAGAAGCTGTCGATGGGTACACGCACACATTCGTGATACCCTTCCATGCAAGGGTAAAATTTCCTTCTATGACAAGCAGAGGTGTGCCCGAAAGCAAGCGCTCCATGTCGACGAGCAGAACCTACATGTTGATTTTCAAGTTCATCTGCTCTCCCATACACGTTGTCTAACGAAACTTTATGAGTAAACCCCCCTCGTAATTGTATGTAAATTTCTGCGGTCGATGATAACTAGTAGAAAATGGCTTTAATACACCTTGAAATAAAATAATTTCTAAAGAATGTCGTTAAAGTTATTATGTTACCTATTTCTATAGTTAAGCATGGAATTATCATACTTTAAATTAAGTATACTCTCGTGTCATTAAATAACAGAGTAAAGGAATGAGGCATTAAAAAAATTAGTAGAGTTTTTCCTTTAAATAATCAATTATTTTACCAATATATTTGCTGAGTAAGGGTGGCCGTTTAGAGCAAGTTTAGGGGAAATCAAAAATATATTTATAAATGTCGTCTGTGTTTTCATTGAAAGCCCAATGGCAACATTTTAATTCTCTATTTCTCGTGATCCAAAAAAATCACTATTAATGCCTGACTTTCCTATTACATCTAGACAATTATGTAATTTGCTTGGTGGTTCGCAATTATGTAATAGCAATTCATTAATCACGAAATGTAATCACCACTTTCGTCCAAGTTTGGCCACATCTGTCATAAAGTTGATGCTACCTCTCACAAAAACGAAAAAAAATTATTCGGAAATGCGGCCTTCTGCCATGATCTCTATGAGAAATCCCGTGATCATAAAATGTTGGTATACGTTAGCAATATAAATCTGGACCGCAGGTCGTACGGAAGCAGAGGATACTGAAAAAAGTGTAAAAAAATAAAAGCCAAGAGCTGTCCTGAGTACAGTGCTAAAAGGCATAAATCTTGCTGCAGTTGTTTGCGTTCATTTTTGTGGCATTGTTATTTACGGTGAATATTGACATCTATTAGGCTATCTTCTAACTTAATGGCTCAGTCTGCAACATGTATTATTATTTTATATTTATATATTCCAATTTAACTGCATTGTAAAAATTGTGAAAGTGTTTGGAAATTTTGAGAATATAAATCCTAAAGTAGCACCCAAAATAAGCTATACATGTATGTACTTCATTTAGGAACCGTAAGGAATGTAACATAGTCCCATGCAATATCACAAATTCATCCATTCTATTCTTGCTATTCGGTAGCCCTCCATCTTGTCGTCCCCTGAACCGTCCTCTTCATTTTTCTTAAATAATCTTAATTTTGGATGGGGTCATCGTAGATATAAAAACACACATAAGGTCACTTCTGACTGTACTCATTTAAATTATAATATTAACCCTTTATGCATTTCAATTGTTTCATTTTTTTCATACTCGTATATGTTACCTCTCATGAGTTCACAAGTAACTTTTTGTTACTTGTGAAAACTATAAAGCAGTAGCTTTATAGTTTTATTTCCAGTTATTATTTACTCAGAATATAAATACGTCAAGTTAATATTAAAACAACTATGATGTGATTTATACAGTAAAATGTTATTATATATGTAAAATTTTAGTTATTATTACATTTACGAAGCTCATTCCACATCAATAGCTATAACCAGTGACCACACAATAGGAAGCAACGATGGTTACCAATTTAATGATAGATAGCAAACGGTTTTCAAGTTGTCATGAAATGAATTATGCATACCTCTGCTAAAGTGTTTGTGCTGATGCACGATGGAGAGTCAGCTTAGTCCTTAGTTCACTTACATTTACTACCATTTCATTACTTAGAGACGTAGCATAGATACACATACGAAAAACCCCAGGAGTAGAGAGGGATAAGGAGTGATCACAGTGTCCAATAAAGAGTGACTATACATGAATCTTTTATTAATGGCCTTTCACATTGTATTTATGTGGTACAATTTTTTTACTGTAATAATGCCTCCGTGATAGCCGTTGCAATTTGAAACCTGTACAGATAACCTACGGTAACGATGGATTAAGCACACGCTGTTGCAATAAAATACTATTTCTTCCTGTATAAATCGTGACCCATGGATAATGTGATTTCACAATCAGCCAGGGTCTCTTTCACCCTTTATTACATCAAAGACAAGCTTAAAATAGCTCCAGATTGAACTAAATCTTTCATCAATCATTTGATCGTAAGTGGCAGTCACCCCTCTTACGGAATCAATTATAAATACCGATGCATTATGAAGTAATATGTTCAAAAACAAAGAAAAACATCGAATACCTATGAAAATAATACACACACACACACACACACACACATATATATATATATATATATATATATATATATATATATATATATATATATATATATATATATATATATATGATAAAATTGATTTCTTTGGATACTCTAAAAATGTCGGTTACAGAAAAAACACATATGAGATACGTTTTTACAACCTAGTACACCGATTCTTTGGCCATGAGGTGCACTCGGGGGTTGTTTCACTCTGTTGGGAATATGTCTACACAAATTGATGTGTTTTCGTTTTGGATTTCGTGTGTGTGTAGTATATATATTCAAATGACAGAGCAATCATTGGGAAGGATTTTTTTTGCAGGTAAAATTTTCTTAAGTTAATAAAGAATTGTAATCTATATCAACGATTTATTTCTCGGGAATTCATGTTTGACCTGCTAGGAAAAATATTGTGGCAAAGAAATAATGAAAATAAGTTTTTTTACTTAGTTTTCTCTTTCTTTAATGACGTGCAAAAGTTCATCCCTGTTCAGAATGCATATTTTGCACTTCTAAAGGCCGAATCAAGAACGGAATCGGTTTATCAGAATGAATTCGTAACGTATTCCTTTCCTATTCGTATGTCCAATTATAATCAAAATGCTGTGACTTTTAATATTTTTTATTCGCTCGAAGTCATTATTTTTCCAAGCGACTAAATGCAAAATATAGATTCTCTTTAAATTACCCAGGCTCGCTTTTTCACTTCTCCACCAAAACGCGGCGCTCTGGCTATGGGACCTGAGCACCTGTGAAAACTAATTGGACCATTAGTTTACCGAGATTTTTTAATCTTAATCTCAGTTATAGCTCTTAAATGTCCTATGAATTACAAATCCTCTTGAGTTTTAATTTGTTACTCGGGAAAATTTCATCTTTTCCTT
The DNA here is from genome assembly GCA_037158775.1 of Hetaerina titia. Taxonomy (NCBI): domain Eukaryota; kingdom Metazoa; phylum Arthropoda; class Insecta; order Odonata; family Calopterygidae; genus Hetaerina; species Hetaerina titia. Next base: position 63,097,449 of record CM073779.1, on the reverse strand, counting down.
CAAAATGTACGTGTATTTCTTGATGTTGTCTGCCAACCGATATTACTGGTTAATGGTAGACTTTGAAAACGTGATAAAAATGAAGAAAATTTTCCAAGAATATTTCCTAAAGAGTTTTCCTTAATGAGTCGATGGATTTATATTTAGCAGCTCCGAATATGGGATTTAGTTCAATTAATTGATAACTTTAATCGGAATCTGTTGTACGGATGATATATTAACTTGTCGTGTCGATAGTGTCGTTCATTTGGTTATAACTCTTTTTTTATATAAATATATATATTATTCAAAATTGAGAAGTTTCTCTCTCCTTAATATAATTATTTTTATAAACAATATTCTATTTCATGAGGTTTGTTTAATAAACGAGAACAGGATTTGAATTCATTATGGAAAAGAGGAATATGCAAAATATTAAATTTCAGAAAATTTTCGGAAAAATAGGATTAATTGAGATTGGTAGAAAATTTTTGGGCTGGGGAATAGTCGCGATGCTGTTGCGGAAGGTCTTCGCAAGCAGATACTCGACTCCGTTCTCGGTACTCCCTTGAGATTTTCAGGACGAGGTATTTGCAGATCTTTACCATCGCCATATGTTCAACAACAATGGTATTCAATTTCATCGTATTAATGCCAGTAAAATCAGAGACTATGCGCACCCTTAGCTGACCGTCTGAATTCAGGACATCAGGCACACGTCATGAAAAAATGTTTTCCGATACTTTTTATGCAAAACTTGGGTATCCAGATTCTCCTGCAAATTCTGCATACCCACCTGTATCAACCAATTTAGGAAGAATAAGAATCTCAGTGTAATGACATTTTCAAGTAAAAATGTGGAAATAGGATATTGAATTAAGTCATTTAAGCTCACAATAACATATCTAAGCTTTAACTTACTAATAATAAACTTAATATGACTGAGATAATAGCGGAAACCAAAGCATTAAAAATGTGTTCTCCCTCTGGCAACATTGTTTTTGACCAAAAATGTTTCATAAATAAATTACTAGTAACGTGTTTCAGAATTAAAATTGATTTTCAATTACAAATCCTCATAAATTAAGCTCTGTTTATAAGAAATAGATAATAAATCTGGAAATTGTGCGAATAAAGCTTCAGTTTCTAAATCCGCCTTTTCTGTTTAAACCTTTCTCAGTTAAATCTCAGTTAAAAAATTCATCAATAAAAATTATGATAAGATGGACAAACACTTCCTGAATAATTTCCTTCACTTTCCTTAATCTACTCATAAAACTAATATGATCTAACTGAAATCTCTTTATATTTCCGGGTACTTCTCACAGTTACGTACTTATATTTTAGTACTAAAGTTTCGTTTGGATTAAGCCCTCCCTATCTCCTGTAGGACTCCAAGAATATTTCTACGAGTGCTCATTATTAGTTTCTAATAATTTCTCCTTTTCCTAATAGTTTCTCCTACCTCACTATCTTCTCTTTTTTTTGCCTGCCATCGCTTTCTAATTGTCCGTCACAATCAATCGTTTCCCTCCAGTAACACCTGAAGTTATTTATTTTAATTAATCGTGTACCCTGGCGACATCTGCCTCCCTATGTTTCCTTTTGGGGAATAATTGACTGATCATTAACCACTTTCTTAGATTCAACTTTTAATCCAATAATAATGTTCTATGGGTCGAATTCTCAAAGTTTACTGCGCATTTTTCTACCTTTTCCAATATTGCTCTAATTTCTCTTTTAAATGACCTAGATCAAGACTTGTGCGCAGTAAAAATAGCTACAAGTGCATTACGTGTGACTTCATTAATGTATGCAAACGTTATAACTTACAAATAATTATGCAGCAGAGAGTATGAATTATTGCAGGGAGTGGGATAAGTTAGTGCTAGAATCATGTATTAAAGTACAACAAAATACCAGAAAACATTTTAAAATTTAACTAGTGCAAGGTCTCATGAAGTTTCAGCTTTGTGAAATAAAATTTTTTCCAACATTTCGTGCAGCATTCTTAGATTCGTTTATTTATTTTAATATTCGGATATTCTTCGCATGTTCACATAATTTTCCATGATCCGTCTAACTCACACGCAGCCAAACTAGGAAACCACGAGACCATTCCTGGAAAACATTGAACTGCGTCAATCTCGTCAGTGAAAAACATGCAAGGATATTTACCGTACATTCACTGGCGTGGATTTTTAATAAAATTCTCTGTCAATTCAGCATATGAGTCCTTCACGTGTTGTTACGGTAAACGTGTAGATATTTAACGTGTTTGCTTTGGGAAATGGTTGAAACACATTTCAAAAACCGCGATTGGAACCAAAGGTTTCAGAATTTCTAAGAAGTTTTTTTATTAATTGAAATGCCTCACTGGAATGTTAAGTCATGAGAATATGTTTCATGCAAAATCAGATGATACGGTATAAATGAATTCCTTGTTAAATCATTTGTACAAAGCTGTTTATACATTGTCTGCCCAATAAATAGGCGAACTGATGCCATAAAAACTTTATTTTTTCAAAATTTAGTCTACATCGATTTTATCCCCTTCAATGTACTCTCCATTCTTTGCTATGCACTTATTATATCTTCTTTTCCACTGTTTAAAGCACCACTAGAAGTCCTCGGCAGTTAGGCTTTCTAGTTGTCTCATCGTTTCTTGCTTTATTGTGTCCACATCTTCCCAGCGGTGTCCTCTCATCACATTTTTGCATTTTGGGAATAGTAAAATTCCTCATGAATTGAGATCTGGCAAATAAGTAGCATAATAAAGAATGGCGATTGAATATTTGCCAGTTACTGGCGAGCAGTGAATGCTGAAAGTGAAGGTAAATTGTCATGTTGAAGGATTCATTCATCGCCTTGAGACGAATTTGGCGGCACACGACGCACGCCATCTCTAAAACACTTGAGAACTTTAAGGAGCTCAGCATTTAGTCCTTCAGGAAGAAATTTATGATGAAAAACACATTCGATACCAATATTCGAGCATGACTTTGATTTTTGATCGGATGTTTCCAGAGTTTTTGGCACGATGTTCATCTTTTGTTTTCTACTCCTTGCTTTGCGTTGTTAGTTCAATGTCATACTCGTAAAACCACGATTCGTAAGTAGTGATTACCCTATTGAAAAATTCAGCATTGTTTTCAAGTGAATTTTACCAGTCAGTGACACATTGCTGGCGTGAGCAGCTTGGATACGATTTTTGCCGCACGATGGTGTTCGGTTAAAATAGTGTGCACTGTTATTGTTCCTAAATTCAGTTCATCAGCCATTTATCGGACAGTTTTTCGACGATCGGTAAGGCCAAGGTACCCGCACGATCAATGTTGTCGTCAGCACAGGTGTTTGAAGGTCGTCTCGACCTTTCATCATCCGTGGCGTCTTGTCGGCCATCTTTAAAACGCCTAATTCACTCGAAAACGGATGTTTTCTTCAGAGCATTATCACAGTTAAGAGCTGTCAACATTTCAATAATTCCTTGAAAACTTTTATTACACTTCACTAAAAACTTGATGCTGATTCGTTGCTCCCAAATTTCTTCAATTTCCATTTTCGACAAACACTAAAAAGAAGGACGACAAAAACTAGTATAACTTGCACCATACGCACAGCTGGATGGCCGGCCAAACACAGACGGCTCATTGGGTCTCAGGCAACTAGCGCCGCTAGTGGGTGGGGCAATTGTTCACGCCCTGGCTGCCATATTGAACAAGTTCGTGTATTTATTGGACAGAACTCGTATTTCTTTTTATGGGACGAAGGGTTATTTACAAGGATACCCAATAGTTCTTAGGAAACGAATGAGGTAAAAGTGTTGATATATTTCATGTTTATGAATTATGGAGCCTCCACCAAATACTACTTGGAAATTATTTACTGATTATCTCTCAGATATAATTTCTTCGAATAATTCGTACTCAAGGTATTTAAAATTTAGTATATAATATCACAGGAATGCATGTTTCGGAGGAATTGCCATATTAGGGTGTTAGCTAGAGCGATCTTTAAACATCGTGACCTTCAGTTGAATGAATGCCGCCTCTGGAATTACGCATAGATGTTACTTGTATCGGAGAGGTTTTTGAGGAATTATATGTCCCATAATTAAAAATCTCACTGAAAACTATTCCATTAATTTATGAATACTAGGAATATTAATAATGAATACCTGAGCTTTATTTCATGATATAACCGTTTTTGTTTTCTAAGAAATAGGATGACTGTATTTTTTGTAAGGTTTTTAACCGTAAAAACCTTAGTTTTAGACCTAGTTTGTCAGTGGTAAGTGTACGAATGTATTTAGAGGTCCTGGGATTGAATATTAATACAAGGCAGGACGTAATATTAACACACCATATTTTGTAATAATATTTTTCTAGGGAAAAGATAATTACTGAAAGTCTTGTAATAGGTATACAGGATATGCCTATGCATCGTGCAAACTCTATTTTGAGTATTTGTGGAGCCGATAAGATGATCTCCTTCGTAATTGATTTTTGATTCGAAAGATGATCCCTTATCGTAATTGAGTTTTGATGCAAATAATTCAAAAATAATATAGTTATGAGACATAGTAATATTAAGACTTTAAAATTATTACCAATTACGAGAAAAATGATAATGAATTTAACGTACAATTTTATGTGTCACATAATTAGGATATTTTATGTGAGTTATAGTTGTTTCGAGTAACTATTAAATTGAAAATTTCCTTTCTATTTCCAGGTAGCTAGTTATATTTCTCCAGATAAAAAACTTAAAATGTTTTTATGGTGTTTCATAAGGCCCAATTAGAGTTAAATGAATTATAATTTCATAGAATAAAATAATGGTTTTGATTAAAGTATTTATAAAGCCTGCATTTCTCGAGAGAAGCAAGTCTGGGCGATGATTTTGGTCCTGGCATCAGTATTTCCTTTTCTTCTTTCAGGAACTATGGCTCCTAATATTTATAACTATTTTTTTCATGTCTGTATAGACAGTTTTTGTCAATGAAATAAAGTTAGAATATACATCTTTGATTCCGGTAGTTTTTATCGTGATTTCTTGCATCTTTCTTGCAGTGTCGGCGAAAACGGCAGATGGGACATCCACAATGGAATCACCACATCTAACAACGATTCCAATTACCAAATTAGAGGACTACAGCCATATACCGTCTACAGCTTCAGGGTCAGCGCAGTGAATTCCATGGGACGGGGTCTACCAAGCAAAGAATCATTCTACACAGTCACGCTGCGTGAAGGTAAGACTTGGTGCAATTCCTTTTATTCCAATTCAATTGTTCTCTGCTACGGCGTTTTATCACCTTCCTTTTTCTCAGATGAACTAACCTTATTCAATTAGAACTCTGGATTTGGTAGCGACCTTTCCTAGTGCATATTATATTTCGCGTGTCATCACGGATTAGGAGAAAAAGTTTTATCTTATTTCGTAAATTTTCAATCTTATTTCGTAAATTTTCAATCTTATTTCGTAAATTTTCAATCTTATTTCGTAAATTTTCAATCTCATTTCGTAAATTTTCAATGCAACGAAATTTACTGATAAGTGTTTGCGAAGTACATTATTTTTATCCTGAATTATAGAGAGAAGGTTTTCACTACGTGTTTGTGGAAATGAAACCAGTTTGTATCAGAAATGTGCAAGGCATTTGCTTATAAAGAGTTTTGGAACTCTAGGAATTAAACGCAGAAAATTAACCAATTCTTTGATTAAGGTGAACTTAGAGAATCATCAATTTTATTTGAAATCAAAACTCTAGCGATAATGTGTGGTCTCTTCTTATATCATCCGTCTTTCTAAAATATTGTATGCCATCATTATTTTTCTGCATTTCGTTACATTAAGATAGATTTTAGAAAACCCTTTTCTTTTGAGAGAAGAAAAGAGTGGATCTAATTTCTTGAGGCATAAGCGCTAAGTTAAATATTATATATCTTGATCCAACGCCTCGTAGCACATAGATAAATTGCATACCTTATATTGCCAGAAGAGAATCACTTAATATATGTTCTACTGTTTCAGGCTTCACTTCGCGGAAGTATTTAATATCCATACCAAAAAAAGGAAAGAAATATTTGTACTTTTCCACAGATTTAGTTAGATGGTACAACGCGTTTCACCGACTTGCGGCATCGGATGCCGCAAGTCGGTGAAACGCGTTGTACCATCTAACTAAATCTGTGGAAAAGTACAAATATTTCTTTCCTTTTTTTGGTATGGATACTTAATATATGCATCGATTTTTTCTGCTTAATGTGTTCGTTATTTAGTAGACAGTAAAGTTTAGTAGTAATAAAGTTTTAAATATCTGACTCGTATTTGATCTCCAAACATTAATGAATTGTGCAGTTTGCACTAAATTGTGACTCAGAACTAATGAAAAAAATGCTGCGGCATCATTAAAATAGTCATGAAAATATTTCTCACGTTTTCAATCAGCCGTTAGGTTTAAATGCACTGAATTTTAATCTAACATTATTCAAATCTGACGACGTGATTTTTGTTCAATTATGTATTTCGTATTGACATGATTCAATCTCCTTTAAAAACCCGTTTGACAATTTAAGCGGGAAAGAAGCTAATGGTGTAAGTTATCTTGTCTTATATAATAACTGTATGGGAAAGATGTTCTTTTTTAACTACATTCACATTTTCTGTTATTTCCTGCAACCTAGACATCTATTCATCCCAGAATTACAAAGTCTTCAACGTTTTCAGGTAGAAATAGGCATTCACGTCGACCCCTTTAGTCTCCACATCCCCGCAAGAAAGACCTCGCTATGTTTGGTTACGAAAGCGTTTGGAAAAACGCACGCCGTCCCGAAGTCAAAAGCAAGGCATCGCTTTGAACGAATTCCACAAAAGTGAGAATTCGCATTATTTCCTCCACGAGAGTTACGGAAGTGGGTGCCCCGTGAAAAAGGTTCCGTCGGGCATAACGTTTTTCCACCTTCCGCAACTCCCCTATCCTTTCTCCGCTTCTCGTCCTCCCAAACCACCACTCTACTTTGCTCCCCTCCCCCTGCCAAGTGTTTAAATCGACATCAGTCAACCCTTTCATCGCAGTCCCAAGCTCACCGTGCGTTACATTCCACGCCCCTGCCCCGAATATCGTCCGGTCCCTCGGCCCCGTTACCCCCTGCCTACGAGCCGTGACCGCGCAGAATCCCGCGGCCTTACCCGGTCACCCCCCTTAACCTCCTATCCCACTCCGGACCTCTAAACCAGCGGCAAAAAAAAAGAAAGAGAGAGCAGACTGGGAAGCCTGGCATCAGAGGGAGAGGGAGAAAGCAGCAGCCGTATCATTTTACGAGGCCACTCCAGTCTTCCCTGTTTCCTCGTGCGTGATTGCGTGCGTCCACTTCTTGACTTGCATATATATGCATATTGAGGGATGAATGAGGTTGGTTGGTGGGATTGGACGTAAGGGGCGATCAGGGAAATGATGGGGCTGCGTGCAAATTTTAAATGCATGCATATGTATCGTCAATTGGTAAAGAAATATGAAAATATATTTTGCTTTTCTAGATCGGCTCTAGACGCCAATCTAAACTCCTTTTCAAGAGGAGACAAGGGGAAACATGAGGTGGGGTAATGTTCCATCACTTTACCTTTCAATTACATACATTACATCTTTTTCATACATTACATGCATTAATTACACACTTTGCATCCATTAATTACATCTCTCGAGAAATAATAAATTAAGCACTGCTTACGACTGTAAATTCTGATGAACATATTTAGGTTTTGAGTATATGCCTAGGCACATAATTTTACTCTAATTAGTAGTGAACACTTTTTTTAATGTGGTAAACCTATTAGAGCGTAGAGTTATTTAAGCATTGTCAAAGGAAGATTGTTCGCACTAAATTTCCCCATTCGACTCAGGGGAACGTTTGTACATCTCCAAGTGTGTCTACCAGAAATTCTCCAACTATATGTGTTATTTTACTCAGGCGCAACAATTTATTTTACTGAATTATAACAATTTCCGTTAAAAAATATGTACTCTTTACGTTCGCTATATTTATATTCAAAAACATTCAACGTGAGGCCCCCATGAATCACTGGTAAAAATTATAAAAGAAGTGTTTTATTTTTTTGTGCACCGTTTATGAAAAGAAAGCATGAGCAACCCCTATTACAATTATTCCTGTTTGCTCGCAAATGATGACTTTTACTATGCACTTCGAGAGCAAATTCTACTCCCTATTTAATGCAACAAAATTATAGATGTGATTTAATGAATATCTTTAGGCAACAAGAAAAACCATGACTATCGTAACGTTAACATATAGTATGGAATTATATTATCAAATTTACTAACGCCAGGACACGGAATTGTGGTGTTAAACCAAAAATATTTTTAAGAGGACTGTCCACCATCGTTAGATTATCGTCACAGTAATAAAATATTATCCTGTGCATACTATAATGTCGTCGTTAACTATGAGCAAAAATGTCTAAATATTTTAAATGAAATATTTTTAGGTAGCATAAGGAATTCCAGCATTCAAAATCTCTTCTCAAATTCATCGAAGAACTAGAGATATAATTAAATTAAAATGTTATCAATATGTATTCCTAAAATTTCCAAGCATCACCTAGTTTCTTGTGTAGATATTATACGAGAGTCCATAAGAAATGTGTCCTATTTTAGAAGCAACTAACGTGATCGTTAGGTTTTTACTATTGACTTTTAAAATAGATATTAAATAACGGTTAAAGTGAATTTTGACGCATGTATTCACTTATAGATTCCAAAGAACATGATATTTCATCGCATTCCAGAGACAATCTAGTGAGCTATTTTCTTGAAAAGGACCCAAACATGTAAATTCTTTCTTTCGAGGCCGCCCTCAAGTGCTCAATCGTTCTATTGCCAGCTCACTTTCCTCTAATCCCCCAATTCCTCCTTCGCGCCCCCTTCTATCTCACCCCCCACCCACCACTCTTGATCTAAATACACACAATCATTCTAGCCGTCACCTTTCCCGTTGACTCGAGTTTGATGAAATTCCGAAGGTGTTCTCTCTTGACGGTGCGAAACGAAAGTGATTTCCTCGTCGGAAAAATATTCACCTGGGATTCAAGAATGACACCGCGGGTCCCATTTCATCCTCATGCCTTCTTCCCAAGTTTCTCGCTGTTCAATTGCAAACCTGCCACTCTTCATCAAATGATCCATTATTAGGTTAAACGGAGTAATGTGATGGGGAATGTGCTTGCGTAGTTTTTTTTCTATGAACATAGCGACCTTCGAGTGTTTATAGTCAGTGATACTTTTACATTAAAATGAGTTTTCAATTTTTCAAGAGTACATTCATCTACGCTTATTTACATAAATTACGAATATTTAGATATCGTGTACGTTTATAAAAGATTTTAAAAAATTCAGAATGTAAAAACTGTTACATTAAAATGCATATTAGTGGATAACTCCATTAAAACTATTGCGGCATCTCTTGAAGTATATTGGAATTTTTTAATAATGATGATTAACGTATTTGCTCTTTGTTTTCCTTACTCTAGCTGTTTTTGTGCATTTGTAACTTTGTTTTCAAAGTGTTAGGCATTGTTTAGAATATTATTTCACGTGTTTATGAATTGCTGTATGGAAGGCTTTCGTAAGATAAGATACTAAACATTTGCAAAATTTACATGAAATTTATAGGTAAATTATGCATCAATGTATTCCAACTACACATATGTAGATAGTAATTCTGCGTTCCTTTTTAGTACAACATTGAGTTTCTCTTCAATCCATGTTTTCTTTTATGTATTTTCCATTTCTTCGATATTTAATACATTTTTTCATTCTTATATGCACAAATGATTGATATATTTACTATTTGCGGAAAACCATCATCCATTGTGTTTGTAAACATTATTGCGTATACATTCTTCGGGACTACGATCTAAATGCCCCATTCCAGTGTTTTCCTCTAACAATAGTTTTACGAAAGAGTTCCACCACTCATTAATTTTTAACTTGCTGGTATCTTCTACGTAAGGAATTTAGGCTAGACTGAGAGAGAGCAGAGAGTGATTTATTTGAGGGAAAGCATATCTCACTTGAGAATAAGAACAATAATGATTCTGGTTACGTTAGGGAGTATCTCTTGAGAGGGTCACCCCCTTTATAAAAGGGTCACTTACTTCATGGTTGTATTACGCGAATGAATATATCACCAACGGAAGCAGTGGCCTTCCCATGGGCACCGTCTAGTGCTTTGCACAGAATGGAGAGGGGAGAAGATGAAGGGTGAGGTCTCCGCCATTAGGTGTGAAGCGGTTGTCTTTTATGACCTCCACAGTCTCGTAAAAATTATTTTATTGCATTCAGAGCTGGAGAAACTCGCATTCATGGTCGGTCTATTCTCATTGCAATTGGTCCGTTTTCATCAATTGACAGAGAAATACGGTATGGTATTCTTACACCTAATTGAACTATTTTAGATAAAAAAGTAAAAGTAACAAATTTTAAGGGATTATGGCACCTCTATGCCAACTGACGACACCAGAAACGCAATACGGCTTTTATCCATGAACGTTCTAATGAGTGCATTGATACACTGATTATATACGTATGAATTGGGATACCCACGTGAAAGCCGAATCTAATGAATTCAATGTCAAAGGATTTCACACTGCACACAAATGAATATTGTTGATAAAAAAATATTTTCCTTTTATATATGCACGCAGTTCAGCTATAAAATGGACAGAAAGTGTGCTTTAATTGGGACTTTTTAAAATTTTCTCTCAAGTAAATTTGATATTTTTTCAGATACAAAATTTACTTCGGGCTAAAATAATTAAACATGGAACACATCATTGCATTTCGAAGAAATTAGGCGAATGTACATTGATTCCGCCACGAAGTCACTAATTGCGACGGGAAATAAACGCAGTGATAAAAAATGAGGACTCCATTTTTTACCTTATAAGTGTTTTATTACCACAATATCATTTTCATCCATTCATGCTACTATTCTATCAGTCTATTACATGTGCTTGTGTTTAACTTAGAAAAATATTTATTTCATACCGTTGTCATCAAGAAACGTTATTAAATGTAATTATTCAAGAGTATAATTTTCTTAATATTATTATTATCCCTTTGATAATATCCCTTTGTCAGAATTCTTAAATTACTTAGTTATGTTTATTCTGATAGATAGTAATTTAAATTATTTTACTAGCACTCTTACAATTACTTACTTGAATTCCTGCGCATCTTTTCATGTCCATTACAACCAGTATCCTGCGAAAGTAATCAGATTATTGCGACACATAATTTGATTCATTACCGCAGTAAGTTCAAAGTTTTGTATATCGCTCACGTCAAGGAAATGCCATGAATGTACTATATGAAAGACAAGATTCCATGGTCCTAAGACTGCCGTAATGAAGTCATTTACTGGCCTGTCCTGAGGCAGAATTTACAGCCCGATGTCACCTCTCCGTTCCTTACTATCTTCGAAGAGAACAAAAAACACAAGCACTGTCTTCTGCGAGTCTAAAGTTATTAATTGCAGACACTCGTGATATTTCACAGCTGAAGTCTCTCTTGGTATTTGTTACCTACTCCTCCCCCAAGCAGTCCCAAGCGCTCATGGATAGGGAAGAACCGACGCAATAAAACCATCGCGTACCCCACCACGTGACCTAAGGAAATGTACCCATGAGCATCGCGTAACCGCCAAGACCTAAAGACAGTGAATTTAGGGTAGCGAGCAATTTTGCTCGGCAAGTTGCCCAACTAATAGTCTTCTGTCCGTCGTCATTATAATCTGCAAGGATCAACTCTTTTCTAACTTTTTACTTTAAACTAATATTCGTATTTATTCAGCTTTTTTTCATTAAGGATATAAGAATTTAGAATAAATTTCAAAAACGATTTTATGTGGTTAAATCAATTAATCAAAAAATTAATAATATTTTTTAATTTTAGTTATCGTTGAGGTCTCAGTAAAAATCCATTTGCAAAGCACGAAAAAAGAAATCAAAGACTGAGTTTCCGCAGGAAAAAATTGCTTGTTGTCGACGATATGAGACAAAACTTGCACACTCAGTCTCATAAAAATATAAACATTCATGTATATATATATATATATATATAATATGCACGACTTTAACCTTGTTTTGAAGTCAAACATTTTGGTTTTCTGGCATGAGCATTTAGTTAACATATCGCTTAATGGTGGACGTATTCTGCTGCTAATTCTTCCGAATTCATTTTGCGCGTTTAATAATGGAAAATGTGAACTGTAAAATCATGGATAAAACATTTGACAATAATGCTGCAAAAGTAAAAGAAGGATTCTGAATAACATGGTTTATTATTGTCTAAACTTCACATCATTTCACGTATTTTACGACCCTTTAATCTGTCATATTTGTATAATGTAGGATGTGTTTGAGTAAAGACTCGGATTCCGTATAGCTTCCCTCAGAGTAGGTATTGTTCCGAAATTTTGCGTATAAGTTATTTATGAAAAAGTGACTGAATGAAATTGTATTAATTTTTAAAGGTAATAATACTATCATAACCGTTGTGACAGTTTGTTTCAGAATTACAGTTGACCTATCCATTCTAATATACAAACATACCAATTCAATATCAAGTATACCAAATTCAAATTATTATTTTTTGTGTAACATATATTTTTCTGGTATGAGTCTTACGTTCGTCATACGACTATTAAGTAGTAAAACTCTAGGTCACAAAGTGCAAAATAAGAAAGCAATAACTTTAATGTCAAAATAGTAAATAAATTTGCTTTAAAATATTACCAAATCTGAAAGTATATCTCGGTATAAACGAGCCTGAAAATAAAGTAGGTGGAATGCCATATTACCTCTTCTTTGTAGCGTTTATCGTATAGATCATACCTTAAATTATTTCGTCATTCAATAAAATATACTGGAATTTCACTTGAAATCCTTTTGATATTTGAGGTATTATTGAAGCTTTAAATTTTAACTTTAAAATTAGGATGAATTATTTGAATTAACGAAGGAGTCATTGAAATTGCGTAATGTATGTTTTGAAAATATGACCAAAGAGTTGTATAATCCGCATGAAAAGCATAAATTTCGACTATTTTCTTTTTACGAAAACAGTGGTAAAATAAATGCAGTTTAATGCGCATATAACTAATACTTTTATATATTAGTAAACATTTTAAAGATGTAAATGAGTTAATTTGCATCATGAATACAGTTGAAGAATCAAAAACTAGGAATAAATAAACACTAATTCATGGGTACGTGCCTCCTCGGTAAAATCATATTATGAACTATATACTGGGTAGACTCGGGCGCATTAATCACTTTCCAGGTCGCTCTTGTTTTATTTAAAATGTTTGTATCGCAAACGTTATTAGATACCAATACAATTTGCGGTAAATTTTCGGTATATCGCACAACTTTCGGAACATTCTCAAACATAGTATCGGTATCCGTTATCTTAATTAGATGTGTCAGTAGCAAAGACATTCATTATATACTATGAACTCCCCGGCGAGATCACGCCATGAACATTCTTCTTTGTTTGGCCCTGAGTGTCCTGAGTGCTTGGAGTGCTGGTAGGTTTGCGTGTCTCATGCTATTGTGGCGATGATCTAATACGGAAAAGCATCCTAGGCCTTCCTTCTTTGTGAGGCGAACGGATGAAAGTGGTTTGATCAGTTTGTCTTTGGTGTACGTAGCTACCTCACCCTCATTTGGGTTGCCTCCATCCACGCAAACTTCTCTTAATATTTCATACGCAATGATTTCCCAGTGTTTAGTAAGATATTTTGATGTTGTATGTAGTTTTCTAACCCATGATTATTTCTCATTTTAGTTTATTCAGTAGTTTACACGAGGACTTCATATTATTTATTTTAATCACCGCATTGTTCCGCTTTTATTTGACACTTTGAATGAAACTACTCTTACTGTGAAAGTATGGATTTCACGGTGTCGCTGACTTAAATGGGGAACATACCTTAACATATTATACCATGACTTACTTTTAAGTCGTTTCCTGTGGTGGCCGTAATCTCCCTATGTAAATGACAATAAATAATGTATTTGGCCTTTAAGTGCCAATATAAATGTATTCTATGGCTCATTTTGGTTCTACTTTGACACGTTGGCGATAGAGTTTAAATTAGTTATCCAAAATTTTCACCTATCCTAAAGACATTATACCAATCAGTTCATAGTTACACTCAAACAAATCCTCAAGAAGAATGTTACCTGTATTTAACAACCTTTACAAACTTTTACATGGCCAACAGATTTTTTCGGATACTCTTCATGGATATTTTCCTACGGCACCAATCCCTATTAATACAAAGGTATGTCTTTGTTACTGAAAGTTTCCGAGTTAATATTTTTTTTTAAATCTTAATGTTTTTGTCTTTACGTAGGCCTTCCCTGTAAAATTGGTTCTAGACCTTTTGCTACTGAAATAAGTAAGGAATATTTCGTTATTAGATGTTCTCAAGGAGTAAAATTCGTTTAATATCTAATTTTAGAGGGGACAAGTTAGCCCAGGGAGGGCTTGGGCTTCTAAATGACGCCTCACGGCACCCCCAACATTACCCAAGATGTGGGATTCTTCGAGTATCAGATCTTCCCGCGAAACCATAGGTGGCACGGAGAAAGAAACTGCCCCCCTACCTTGATTGTATATCACAGGCCATCGATGCTAACCTAATAAACCAACTTCTAGGTGATTTATACGGTTGTCTCTCTGTCTCATCCCAAACAAGGGTCATTAAAATTGTCAGGAAAAGTCGGTTTAAGACTGTATAACCTTTTCGTTTGGATCACGTATTTCAATCGCAGATTTATCAATACCTTGAAAAATAGTTAGCATTAAAGTTTTAAACTCGCAGAGGTAATGTCTTCTGGAAATGGCTGCTGGGTAAAATTCACAGGTTATGAGATAAACTGAATGGGATGCCGAAGACTTATAGGCGTGAAAATATTGGAAAAACGAGGGTGCATTAGAGACATAATTGTGATTTATTGCGGTAGATGTATTCAAAAGTAAACAACGTTATTTTAATCTGTATTGTGGGGGAATAGATTTATTTTTTTCATGTAGGTTGTTTTATACGTACAAAAGCGTGCTGTACCGGGGTTCTACAAACACCGACCTTGAGATAGTAAACTACTCTTTACAATGCGTCCGACGTTTTTTACAATGCACACATTAGAGAAATAATTAAAGATAAGTTTACACCAATTGAACTATTTATACGCTAACTTAACATGCTGCGTGGTGATAGCTCGTCAATTTTTTCGACATAAAGCGTCAAAATTTCCCGGATTCTTGAAGATGCAGGCAACATTAATCAAAGAAATACGTGCATAGTACATATAGGTATAAAAAATAGGTGAACTCTTCCCTATATTTAAATGCGGATAAAAATAATGTCTTTGTGATTACCAGCTAGACTCTCATATAATTTTATCGCCGTTAATGATATGCCGTCACGCTGCCTTATTATACCATATAGAGCCAATCCGTAGACTATAAATGACATTTTTCAACTGTCAAAACTAAAATGCAAGAAGCCAGTCGACTAAGGATCATGTTAACATACAAAACGGAAGCGTAGAAAGTCTTGCGTCATTTTCAAATTATTACTGATAAAAAATAAAAAATCTGTAGAATAAACTAAACATATATGTGGCATAAGACTTTATTAAACACATGTTAAAATAAAACGGCCCATAAGGTTTGAATTGAAAAACATTTTTGGGATCAATTGCAATTAAGTCACATAAGCAAATAACAACTGAAATGTTGAGAACAAGCTTCCGAAATACGCTATTCTTGTGGAATAAACAGCAGCAAAATATAGGCGTGGTGTGGTGAAACTGCGTAGCGTAAAATGTTGTAAGCAAACGGCCGGTCAATGGATAACCTCCTTAAAACATCACCTTTTCATGTTGATAATTATAAGTGACAAAGTAAATTAAATATTCTTATGCGCCCAATATAATGCTTTAAGTTTTAAGTTCATATTGTTTGAATTAGGGTGATTACCATTGATACAGTTACTAAATTTTGAAGACATCGCTATATTTATTCTATTACAAGCTGCTAACATCATTGAATATGTGCTCTATCGATACTTATTCTAATATCATTTTGAAATTCCATACAATAATGATAAAAAAGGAGCAAGTATGTTGAGCAGCTACACAGGGCTCGCACAAATCAAAAGAGTAATAGTAAAATAGGTGAGTGCTTAAATATACCACCCATTGACATACATCATCCTTCTCTTTTTTGTGCTTTCGTCCCCAAAATTTCACCCTTGCGGCGAGTTCAAGCGTGTTTTGTGGATCACCCTTGTATAATACTATTAGTACTAGTTACTAGTATTTGTATTACTCCTCAGATTATTACGAAAGGAACCACCAGATAGGGTACGGTTAATAATATCCGAGTATGCAGTCAGAATTAGACTAAATAACACAAGATTATAAATTTAAAGACCAAGACTATTTATTTATTAAACTTAGAATCAGAATTAATAGTATCATATGGATGAAAACAATTCCTTTACATATTAATAAGCCCAACAAAATTATTCCGATTTGCCAATACGTGAATCTTGTGCTTAGGTCCTCGAACATAGAACGATATTTCCAATGAAAATTGTATTCATATTTTTCAGAACTGAATCTTTATTTCAATTTTCAGTTGATAATGTAAGAGTAATTTAGTTTTAGTAAATTAGATAAACCGATCGGTATGTCATTAACTCAACAATGGCAAAAATTTTCATTTTTTTTTCAATGGAAGAACAATGAGATTCCTCTTAGTAAATTCTATTAAAGCCGTCTAGTATGAGGCGTATAAGTAGAGTTCATGACATTTCCGAGCTGTTTCGAGTGCCAATTGCGCGAAGGTAGACATTCCATTGTCTCTTTTGAGGCGCATCAAACGGCCGTCGAAGAGAAAAATGTACGGAGTAACCAATCCACTTACCCACTCCGTCACTTAACTCATTTAACCTAGAGACCATTCGAAATTCTTTTCACGAAAAGGAAGAGTTGTTCTCCAAACTATTATTCTATGGAAATTCACCATCTAGGTTTGATTAAAAGTGATTAGGTTAATGGTTTATTTAAACTTGCGAATGGCCAATGTGTGCTTCAGAGTTCCACTTTAATAATTGTCATATTTATTAAAGAGCTGTGATTTAACGGACTCTAGCATTGATTTTTGGATTACGCGTAGACATTGGTCAATGAAAACATTTAAATACAATTTTTAATTCAGGAAATAGTTTGGTTAGCCACAAATTCTGAATTTACTGGATGGACACTCATTGTTTTATTTCTAGAACATTTCCATTTATATTTTCCACTTTCTTCTCCAATTACAAATATTTGTGTTGATAATATTTCGTGCAACGGGAATTCTCTTTTAAAGGTATTTAATGATACTACTATGACTTTCCAATAATAATGGTTTGATTACTATTTTGATGTGGCCAGCAGCTGATTCATTTTTAATGTCCTCTTTTTTAAGGTAATATATTGAATAGTTTAGTCTCTTAATTTTTAACTATTTGTATTTGTTTAAAAGGGATAATTGAAAAAAGTGTTGGCGTCATTTTGAAAAATATTGGTTGAAATGAAAGTGTAGCTGGCCAGTTAAATAAATGACAAGACTCTGAGAAACTTTAAAATATTAAAGCTATTTCGCGATAAAATGGAATGAATAGATTATTTGTTAATCTCCAGGTTATTTCATACATATTCAAAGAAAAATTTTGGAGAAAATATTGTTCAAATTCATCCTTTAGATGACGGTAGATAAGATGGCGGCCATTAACTTAACATATTAATTCAAATTATTAGTTGTTAACTCCTTTTTATCTCTACTGTTTACTTCAATGACATCTAAAAGAGAATTTTTTAAGAGTGTTAATTTTCATATAATTCATGCAAAAGGTCAGTTAACTGAAATATTTCGTGTTAGCACGGCAAAACTGTCAACATTCCCGATTAATTTATGATATTTTGAAGGGATGCCTAAGTGAAAACTTCAACTGAGGCTAAATGTCAAATCAATTTTTTTTCAAGTCATCACAGAGCCCTTCAGAATCAATTTCAATCTTACTCTCATTCAAAATATACATTTATTTTCTGAAATTTCCCAAGCACAGTTATTTAAGCCGTATTCCTTTTCATTCCTAAATGTTTCTTTTGGTGACTGACATAAGGTGACTGGCGTACATATTCCTTGATATTTAAGCTGTAATAAATTCATTACAATAATTTTAATCCATCAACTCAAATGTGTTCTTCACGAAGTGAGACTTTCTTTTCGTTATAATTTCTTTCAATTACTGGGTAGAGTCTGGAAACTAGAGAAAAAAGGTAATAGACTTTAGACAGGGATAGAAAGTAGTATACTTAATGTATAGCACAATTATTCACATTGAGCTCAATTAGATAATTTTTAAGTGGCGAAATTTTCCGACGATGTATTTTTAAGGAGACGTGTGTGAAAAAAAATACTTAATCATCCACGGTAACAGAGGGTTCCCGGTGATGTTTCAAATGTGATGCAACCGTTTTAAGTTCGAGCCGCAAACATCCGACACGGGAATCGCATCATCTCATCCCATTGAGTTCCCTCGGCCATGGCCTTCGCCAAATTCGTTGTTCTGTTTATTTTACATATATTTTTCCGCAGCAATGAGCGAAATACCCGAGTCTGAGCCGTCCCGTCAAAAATTGCCATTTTAACATAACTCACAGGCTCTTCATATTCCCTTGATTTCCACAACCAACTTCCCTCCCTCCTATCACCCTTAACATCCACCCGTCCTCTTTCACTGACTCGACTTCACCTCCCGCACCCCCTCGGGCCTTTCTCTTTAGCTACGTCCCTCTCCCAAAAGCCGTCCCCTCTCACAGCCTTCTCTCCTTCGCCTCGCCCCTGGCTGTCCCCCTCTCTCGCCTCGCTTTTCCCCAGGCATTTCCATCAACATTTCATCCTCCTTCCCAGCACTCTTCCCCCTATTCCTCTCCCTCATTTTCCCATGCCTCACCTCATCTTTCCTATCTCCTTCCCGGAAAACCTCGTCGCAACCCCTCTCCCTCACCACCCAACTTACCCCTCCCTATTCCTCCCATCCCTCTCCCCCTCTCTCCTCTCACTCCCTCCTCCTCTCTTCTCAATACCACCTACCTTGTGTTTTATTCAAGTCTCGTCCCCTCCCCCACCTAACCCCGCTCTTACTTCCCCACTCCTTTCTCCAACTCTTCCTCCTCAGCTATTGCCTCCTCCCATGGCCCGCACACCTCCCTCATCCCACATCCCCCGCCCCCACTACCCGTCCCGTCGTCCATTCAAGTAAAAGGAGAATTTAAGGAGTCCACGTGCTTTTTAAAAAGGGGGGATAATAAATTTAGGCGGTAAAATGGCGTGGAACAGCTCGACGGAGCGGAGAGGAAAAAAAAGTTGGAAGGAGAGAGAGAGAAAGAGGAAGGAAGGTGAAGAGAAGGGAAGGGGGAGGGGAAGGCCGAAAGAGGGATTTCCTCGGAGCGGGAAGCGGAAATGAAAATAACATGGATTAGGTCGTAGACTAAGATTTCCCTTTTATTCGGCCGTAAAGGGTCCCGGCGCATCCTTTATTCCTCTAAATAGGATGGCTGTGAGTGCCACCCCCTGCCCCTTTCCCCAACTTCTCACCCTTTGTCTCTCATACATTCTTTCCCCGCCTTCTCAGCCCCCTTACCCATCCCAGAACTCCCCACTCCCGTCGCTATGTTCAAGAAGGAATTAGACCCTCTTCAGAGTTCAAGTGCATAACGCGAGAAATCCCCTTTTCAGCCTCTTTCTCATAGAGACCCATCCTTGATTTCAAAACCTCCGCAACGGGATTTCCAGCGCAATTATGAAATGAGAGCCAACACCAATTCTCAAGGTGGTGGGGGAAATGGGCAAGGTCCTCGGAGGGCCTCGATTGGAAACGAGATTTTATGAAGGTGAGAAATGAAAGGGCTCCTTTTCGTTTAATTGTGCATTTGTGTAAATATATATGTAGGTTCAGGTTTAATTTAACTAGTTAGAGATGAAATGAAAGCGACAATGATTTCAGGAACATAACCCCGATAAATATCTGCCTGGATTGCAAAATACCATAGTTGACGCAGAAGCATATGCATGTTAAACTTAGGAAGTAATGGAGAACTTAGCATGGAGGTAGATTTTTTGCAGTGATTATTATAGGAAGCTACCTTGTACTGATTTGCTTATGAAATAAGAAATACACTCAAACCTGAGGCATATACATTTTTATTTCTTTTGTGTCGAAAAGATGTTTATGAATTTATAACATTCTATGTTTGAAGGAATACACACGTGAAAAAAAATTCCGCCGATAATTTGCCATTTTCAATCTACTAAAGATATCACACCCCCGGGGTAGTCTAATTTATTTTTAATGTGACTAAACAGGTGGAATTTAAGTTATTCTCTTAAAGCTGCTTGATTTCCATGTGGAGGGAAATTCTTGCTCAGTTCTTTGTCCATTATATGACCAGCAATTTGTTTGCTAACGTCTACAAAAAAGTACCATATAAAAACGCGCTTAACTTGATATCTTATTGTCTCCTCGAGTATGCAATCTTTCTCCTAAAATTTAAATATAGAAATCTGACCTAATCGCAATAGCTCATTCGAATCCGTCTTCTCTTTACAATGTTAGAGTCTTCCAATATATAATAATAAAATTTCAATCCCTGTCCTGGGATTGAAACTGAGGGTGTTTTTTTCATAAAAAAGACCCCTCTTGATTGGCCCAGTTTGTGGCCTCCTGATATGTTGAAAAATCCATTTGACTGCTATAAAGTTCACTCTTAAAACATCCAAAAGGATTGGCATCCAATTTTTTAGCGGTTTAGGGGTAGGTATTTTTGGAATTTCCTTTCACTGAGAAATACGGTCTGGGGAGATTGAATTCTAGAAGATCGCTCAAAAATTTAATTAATACTATGGTCAGTTAAAATATCCGTTTCCGACTCCAGGGACCTACGTAACTCGGGTATTACGCGAAATTGACAGTGATATTTGTGATCGAGCTTAGTTTTCATGTGCTGTACACTCTTAAGTTTTACCGTTTCCAAAATAGGATACCATACTGACTTTTTATAATATCAGACCAATAGCAGCTTCGGGTTTATTATTAATTTTCTCCTCGTAAGGTTGACAAAATGCAGGTAGCAAAACATTGTTCGTTTGATTAGTCCACTACCTGTCAGTAGACTACCGGTCAATGTAGGAATTTTATTGCATTCCAAGATAGTACTGCCACACTTCTGAGCTTCACCGATTATTACTCTAAATTACCTGAAAGAATTAAATTTAATAATTCCTACATTCCACTTACGTTCAATCTCCCGAACTACCATTTTTCATCCTTATCCACCACTGCATCTAAATAGCTTCAAATTCAAGCTTTTTGCCGACTTTATTTCTAAGGATTTCAAAAAACCGCTCAAATTCATATAGTATGATTACTCTACCATTGCAACAGTGGCTGTGATGAAGTACTTTTTACTTTCAAAAATGTTTTTGACTAATCCAAATCTTCTTTTAACTTCCTTACGATATTGTCTATAACTGCCCGATTATAATTAGTAAATTATTTTGCCTTGCTTAATTTATTGCCATAATTCCTCCAAATTGCTTTTTTCGAATATAATATTTAATCTAGTCCATTTCTTTAGAACATTATTACATTTTCCAATTGATCGATTTCCTTCTAAATGCATCACATTGGTTCTGTAATACTCTCAGCGACGATTGAAATTCCTTGGCTCACCAGTTAATTAAGGCTTTAACTTCAGCAAATTGAAATGATTCGATGATTAAACCTCTTTTCATTTAAATCTCATGTTTTTCCTCTATCTCTGCCTCTGTTATCATTTTGCCTGCGTATAAATTGAAAAAAAGGTGCCAATCACTGCCAATTCGAATGTTTTATCCAATAACCGCATTAATGTTTGTCTGGGACATACATGGATATTTGCTTGGGAAATTCATCTATCACTTCAAATTACCCTTTTCTGCCGTACATTCATTTTATATTGCCTCATTTACTCTATCAGACGCCGTCTTGAAAAATACGATGGGAAAAAACACATTCATTTGAAAAAACATTGTATCCATACATGTCACAAATCGGTGTCGTCAGAAGAAGACTTTTAGTGTAATCCGGTTTCATAGATTTATATTGTAAGCCTCTTTCACCTTTGACTCATAGATTATAATTCAAACCTTTTGATATGTGTAACCACATTTCACACGTGGATGGTGAACGAAGTACGCTTTCCCTTAAAGTGTAACAAATTTTTGGGGATCATGCCATAAAAACATTAATAAAACTGAGCGCTTTTGCTCTGGTATCGTGAACATAATATTTTATTGCCGATATTAAGTATCAACGTGAAATGACAGGTGAAGTTGGCGTCGCTACTCCATTAATGCTCGTCAAGGTAGGGAGAAAATTTGCAAGAATCAATCGTGGGCAATGACCTCATTTTTCACGAGCATGCAAAAAGAAGGTGCAAAATTAAACTCTTGGAAATATCCCATGTAATTAATTAACAAATATTCCAACCATTCGTGCTGAGTGATTTGAAAAAATATTTCTCTCTCATCTTTGGAATCAGACAGCGGTTTTATCAAAGGCACCAAAATTCCTTTCACACACTTTCATTAGGCTGGAACTAATTTCTTAGAAGATTGAATAAATACTACAAAAGCTTATGGAATCGACGCTGCTTGCTGCGTAAATGTTTCGTGAGTGAATTTCTTTTTCGTTATTGAAAAATACTAACTTTCGCAACGCTGTAATAGTATATTGAATAATTTCAAAGCCTGAGGAAATTCAGCGGGTAAAAATATAAAGGAAGACTTGAGGTTGTAATTAATATCCGCAATCCCTTAAACGCGTTCCATTTGCCCTTTCATTACCATTCTAATTGAATAATGGAATTATGTTTGTTAGCTAAAATCAAAGTCGCCAAAAGAGGATTGCAGGTTGTATTTTATATTAAGAAAGCCCTGAATGATAATGTATTTGCACAAATTGCGTTAATTCTAACGGAATTAAGTTGATATTTAATCTCACTTAGAGCATTAATATTGTAGTTAATAATTGTTATTCAACCAAGCCTTCCCTATTAATCATATTTACATTCACGTATGTACCACTGCGGGTCGGAGTAGATATATTTTGTATCCCATAGTCCAATTTATTATCTCAAGTCTGGAAATGTATTCATTAAGATCTTTCAATTACTTCACCAATTCTAAATATCCCCTTTGTTTTTTGAGAGATATGACATGTCTCCGTACTTTGAATTATTGACTTTAAATCCAGATATTTTTAGGAGAATTAGTTTGATAGATTTTATCATCTGCGTCAACATAAACTCCCAAGTTCTCCAAAAAACTCCCAAGAAGTGTGTACCGGCACAATGTACAAGTAATGGGTATCAGAGGAACAGGAAACAGGAATTTGATAATAGAGGTAATCTCCATCTACATAAATACCCTGCTAGCCACCAAAAAAGGTGTGTGGCAGGGGGTGTAGCATCATGAGGGAAGGGTAAGGGATGAGGGGGTTGGGGTTATCAAATAGCTGAGGAAAAATTAGGGGAACCTGTAAAAAAAAATTTATATGTATTCATACATACATGCATATATATTTTTATATATACACACACATTCATGTACATACACAAACATTTATACATACATATCCTCGCGCAGTCCCTAACCTGTACGTTAAAACTTACTGTAATGAACTAAATCCTGGGGAATTTCGACTACAATCATTCTGGTCCCTTATTGTTCTTGGAAAAAGTGACATTTTAAACCTACAGTCTTGCAGTCTATCTCTCTAATCTTATATTCGTGATCCCTTCGACCGTAATACGTTGGGGTTCGTATTATATCCTTGATGTCATCGGAAAAGGGCCCATCTTTAAATGTTTTTAATAAGTTTAATCTATATTGTAAACACCGCTGTGTAAGAGAATCCCAATCTAAATTGTCTAGCAAAGTGGATACGCTGCTGCGTTGGTCATAACAATATTTGACAAATCTAGCCCCCCTTCGGTGAACTCGATCTAATTCCGAAATCAAATTTATTTTTTGAGGATCCCATATACTGGCAGCATACTCTAGGTGGGTCCTGACCAAGACAAGGAAACATCTTTCTTTCACTTTTTCGTCGCATTTACCTAGCACTCTTTTCACAAATCCCAATTTTGTATTAGCACGACTGGCATATTTCTCGTATGTGTTTTCCCCAGGGCAGATCGTGAGTAATTGTTACACCCAAGTATTTAAAGGAATATACCCTCGCGATTTCGGTTTGTTTTACTTGGTAACTATAAGGAAGGGAATCACTCTTTTCCCAAAAATGTGTTACTACGCATTTTCTTAAATTTAATTACAATTGCCATGTATCGCCCCAATTTTGAATTGCATCTAGGTCGTTGGCTAAAACGACTCTGTGTTCGTGGCTTCGAATGTCCCCATAAATTACTGCACCGTCGGCGAAAACACGAAGCTTGCTATTAACTACGGTACTGATGTCATTTATGTAAATGAGAAATAGGAGGGGGCCTATGACACTTCCTTGTGGTACACCCGACGTGACCTTGACAGTATCGGATGATACACCGTCCAGGACGACTGTTTGGGGACGATCACTTAAAAATTGTTTAATCCAGTTAATAATACTTTCGTGTTTTCCATAAGTTTCCAATTTCGCCAGTAATTTGCAATGAGGCACTTTATCGATAGCCTTCTTAAAATCTAGGAATATCGCATCAACTGAAATATTACTTTCACCGGAATCCAATACATCATGTACAAAAAGTGAGAGCCGAGTTTCGCAGGATCTACCCTTACCGAAACCATGTTGGCTATTAATCAATAAATCATGGCTATCGAGGTGCCTTATTATGGAACTAACGATGATGTGTTCAAGAATCTTACAGGAAATGGAAGTGAACGATATTGGCCTATAATTACTGGGGTCCTCCCTGTCTCCATATTTAAATATGGGTGTTACCGAAGCTACCTTCCAGCCGTTTGGCACGCTTTCTTCTACTAATGATTTCTTAAATATTATATCAAGATAAGGGGCAATTTGAGCTGACAGTTCTTTATACACGCGCGCCGGTATCTCATCAGGTCCCGGTGATTTGTTGGGGTCTATGTTTTTAAGGAGCAATTCTATTACGCGGGTGGAAAAACTGATTGCTTTCATTGACTGCTGAAATGTTTTCGGAAGGTTCTCGGGAACCTTCCGAAAACTTAGGTTCTCATGTTGAAAACACTCTGGAAGAATGAGTTTAATATGTTGGCTTAATCTAAACTACTCGTTACTTTATCCCCCTTTTTTTTCTGCTTTGACTTTTTTCCCTGACGTAGGACCAAAACATCTTTGGGTTATCGTTCAAATTTGCGCCTATTTTTTTCCTTTTGAATTCCGCTAGCGCCTTCCGAAAGGCCTTCTTGGCAGTGGATCTAGATGGGTTGTAATTCTGTATGGTTTCGTTGATTTTATCAGGAGAGGAATCTTTAACTGCGTTTTTCATTCTGGCATGGCACACCGTTTGCCGCCTAAGAGATTTCCGTACTTCAGAGTTGTACCATCGGGGTTCCTTATTCTCTTTTATATATTTACTAGGCATAAATCTCTGTATTGCTGAACGTGTTATCGTAAGAAAATTATTCCAAGTATCCTCGTCAATACTAGTTTTGCTTAATTCGTCAAATATAAAAAAAGAACTTTTTAATTCGTATTTTAAGCTATAATAATCAGCTTTATTGAACAAATAAACCTCTCTTAGGTTTGTTAACTTTATCTACGCTTAGACAAAATTTAGCGTTTACAGCCCTGTGATAACTGATTCCGTCAATAACTTCTATATTTAAGCCCTTTTCGGGTATATTTTTTGGCTAATAGATCAAGAATGTTCTTTCCCCTTGTTGGTGAAGTGACTAATTGATGTAGGGAATTCGAGGTGAATGCAAATAAGAGGTACTCGCATAGATCCTTGTCTTTACCTGTAATGAAAGTTCTGATTCGGACATGAAGTTAAAACGTTTTCTTTCAACCCCAGCTAATGACATCTCTTAAATCATTTTATTAGCTTTTATTACCCATGCCATTCTCCCCATCGAAACTTAAAATTCGATTGTAAATATTTCATTATCTTCTTCTGTGACGAACTGCTATCCATCTTTTTTTTACCACACTAAAGCCAAAACTATTTACTATATTTCGTTAAAATCTCTCGTTCGTCAAGAGGTGAACAAAAATGTCTAGAGAGCTCTTAAGTTCTGGACACTATTTAACTACAATTTCAAGTTACCAGAATATGTCAACTGACTCGTAACTATACAACGTATCTAATCAGTGACATGTCGACGTTTAGGGTTTGTTCTCTACAACCCTTTTTGAATGAATCCACGACCTGTATAATTTAAGTGTATCAGTATTTTTATTTATTATTATAGCTTTGCATTAAAATATTACCATATTGTTTTCCTGCAGTTATAATATTCCAGAGGGAAACTAGTCCCTCAATCGGATCTCCGGGTGGGGACTACCGAAGGGGGAGCATCAGTCAATGTGTACAAACGTAGAATAGGGATATGGAACGTTAGGTCCTTAGGTTCGTGCGGAAAATAAGAATATACAATGATGGAGATGGATAGGCTGGGGATAGACATGCTGGGATTGAGCATAATTAAATTAAGTGGGCGGGGCTGGACGACTACGGAAGCGACGGTTTAACTGTGATACACTCGAGAGACGACCAGAAAATTGCAGTAGTAGGCATCATGCTCACGAATAAGTGGGTAAGGAAAATAATATCGTGCTGGAAAAAATGAAAGGATATAAATTGATGATAAAGTTAGAGGAAGAACCTATGGATATAGTGATAGGAGATGTGTATATGCCGACGCCCAGGCATTCAGATGAGGAAATAGAGGAAGTATACGAACAACGTGAGGAGGTTCTAGTGAGAGTAAAAGCCTAATGGAAAACCTCATATAAATGGGAGATTGGAACGTTGTAGTCGGCGAGGGGCAAGGTTGATGTGCGAGTAGCGTGGGATACTACGAACTAGGAAAATGAAACGCCGCTGGAGAGAGACTGACATAATTCTGTAACGAGAAAAAATATGACAGTAATGAATACCATCTTCGATCAACATTCGAAAATAACATACGCATAAAAGATGTTTGGAAACAAAGCCCGATACAAAATTGACTACATCATTGCCAGGAATAGAAACAAGAACCAAGTTTAGAAGTGTAAGAGCTACCCCGACGATGATATAAGTAGCAATCACAACTTGGCAATCAAGGACAGCAGACTGCGATACAAGAAGATTAAGAAAGAGACACGAAAGCCCAGATGAAACACAAAGATACTAGAAGAAAAGAGCGCCAGGGAAAAGTTCTCCACAGCCATCGAGAGGGAAAAAGTAGTAAATAATGAAATTACCAGCACTGACGGTCGATGAAAAGGATTGAAGAATATAATTAACAAAGCTTCGGATAATCTCCTTGATAGTAAGGGGGAAATATCTAAGAAGCATTGGATAACAGCTCAAATAAAATGTCTCATAGACGAAAGAAGAAAATACAGGAATCCAAGAAATGAGAGTAAAGAAGACCTCTATTGGAATACAGTAGTTGCGGAACCGATCACACAAGAGTGCCAGAAGACAAAGGAAAAATGGATAGAAAGCTGCGGCGAGGAAACTAATAGCAACAAGAAAAAGGGAAATAGCGAGATTGGTTATAAACTAGCGAAGAAGCAATTCGAGGAAAGAAAAATAAAATTGCAACACATTCGAACCGCCAATGGAAAACTACTATAGATTATGACAACATTGGGAATATGGAACCAATAGATTAAAATACTCTATCCAGCTCCCAGACTACTAGAAGATGGCCTAATTAAAGATGAAAGCAACGATCGGGGTCCGTAGATATTAGGAAGTGAATTCGAGAGAGTCCTGAGCAACACCGTGGCAGTCCTGAGCAACACCAAGACACCAGGACGAAATAAACGGAGAAATAATCGAGGAACTTTTGGTCAAAGCAAAGGATTACTTCTATGTGATAATCAAATATAGCTACGACAGCGGAAAGATACCAGAGGATATCGAGAAAAGAGAAATTATTGGAATACTGAAGAAACTTATAACTATTAATTGCGAGGAACACAGTATTGAGACTAGGGACTCGGGCATAAAAAATCCTGATTCGGATAAATAGCCGAAAAATAGAAGGATACTCGCAGAAAATCAATTTGGATTCAGGAAAAACCGAGGAGCAAGAGAGGCAATTCTCAGCTGGAGAGTTCTGGCCGAAAATTAGACATGTAAATAAGCATACCAAAAAAAGGAAAGAAATATTTGTACTTTTCCACAGATTTTATAAGATGGTACAACGCGTTTCACGGACTTGCGGCATCATCAGGTACCTGATAGTAAAACCTAGGACCTGACCTAGTAAAATCTGTGGAAAAGTACAAATATTTCTTTCCTTTTTTTTGGTATGGATATTAAATACTTCCACGAAGTGAAGCCTGAAACAATAGAATATATGTAAATAAGCCATTATATGGGGCATTCGTGGACTTGGAGAAGTCCTTCGACAACTTCGAATGGAACAAGATGCTCATAATAACAGAAGCGCTTGAACTAGACTACAACAATAGAAGAAATATCCATAACCTCTACAAGAATCAGTTAACAACAATGCAAAGGAACAATAGAAACCAAATGAACAAAGGTGTAAGACAAAGATGAAATCTCTCGCCAGCGATATTCAACTTATACCTGAATGAGCCAATAATAGAAACACTAAAATTGGGTATCAAAGGAGTAAATGGAGAAAATATAAGGAGTCGATGGAGTAAATGAAGAAATAATCAATATGCTCTGGTTTGCAGATGATATCACAGTAGTGGGGGAAACGCGAGAAGACCTGCAAGCAGCTATGGATCAAGTACTGAGAGAATATAATATGAACATCAACAAGAAGAAAAGTAAAGTCTTGTATGTGGAAGAAATACGTTGAATGCAGATAAATCAATTCGAGGGGTGACCCTGGAGCAAGTGGTATCCTTCATCTATCTTGGTAGCACCATTACGAGGAATGAAAATTCTTCGACCGACATCAAGCGAAGAATAGTCCAAGCGAAGAGCGCATTCATCAAGAAGAGGCGATTACTATGTCCAAAGAACCTAAGGCTAGAAATAAGGAAACAATTCGTCAAGCCTTTCATTTGGAGCATGGCCCTCAATGGTTCCGAGACTTGGAACATTGGAAAAGTGGATCAGCGAAGAATTTCATATATATATATATATATATATATATATATATATATATATATATATATATATATATATATACACGAGACAGATTCATAAAGTAAGAGCCGTGTGCTTATATCTAAATATTGGCGCTTCAGAACACAGTTTTACTTCTGCAGTTCCATCTATTGATTCATTAACAAGCTATAGTATCATTTGTTTTGTTTCAGAAGCCGTTTGCTTGTCCGTGCATGCAAACAACAATGTCCGCGACAATCGTTGATCCCGCCAGCTGTGAAGTGCGTTCTGTCATACGATTCTTGTATGCAAAAGGATTGTCGGCTGCTGAAATTCCTCGGGAGCTTTGCCTAGTTTATGGGCCTAGAGTTATTAGTGAAGGAACAGTTAGACAATAGTACCGTGATTTTCAAAATGGATAAACAAATGTCCATGACGAGGAGCGATGTGGCAGGCCTAGAATTCTGACCGATGAAATTGTTTCGTAAGTGGAACAAAAGCTGTGATGTGATCGTCGATTGACGATCTGGACCTGAATCTGACGATCGCCTGGATGAACAATTTCCTCAACTTGGACGCACTACTGTCTACCATATTGTCATGGAAAACCTCGGATACCACAAATTGTGGGCGAGGTGGGTACCGAAAATATTTACCGACCACCTCGTCGGGAACTTGGTCCCGTACCCCTTGCTCATTTGGAACTCTTTGACCATCCACCGTGCAGTCCTTACCTTGCACTTAGCGAATAGTTCCTCTCCTTGCACTTGAAACAGTCACTCGGCGGACGTTTCGAAACCGAAGAGTAACTCAAGAACGGCGTTGTCAGTTGGTTCAATTCTCAGGCGGCGAGCTTCAAAGCAGAGGGGGTTAAAGAAGCTGGTGCAACGGACAAAAATTGCTAATAAGTGAACGGCGATTATGTAGAGAAGTGAAGATGATTATGTATATATACATATATATATATATATTAACAAACATTTCTACGGAATTTAGCTCCATCAACTCCGTTTTTGGTTGCCTACCCTGTTGGCTACAACTAGTACAAACGCCAAACTCCTTACCTCAAAAGGTATGCGCGAAACTCGATGCCGTATTACTATCATAAGAACTGGAATCCCCAAGCCTGTTAAATATGTAAAAAGTCATGGTCTACATGAATTTGTCAGACGTAGAGTTCTCACCATTTTACTTGCGTATAAAAATAAATTTTTGAATGGCTGATAGGAAAGTACCAATGGAAGGCACATCACTCAGTGCTGATGAACTCACATTTAATTCGATTCCCATAAAGCATTTATTGGCTCAGATATGCTTTTGGTCTAAACTACTAGAATAAGAGTATGTTTCTTACATTCTATAGTATTAGCTGTCAATATTAGGTAGCCTATTCCGCCGAATCTTCGGCCGGAAGCTTTAGTTCTTCAAATTTTAATCGGTTTGTTGCCTCCCGACGGTCATAGGTTAACCCAAATGAATGCTAGTATAAACAACAGAGGAGCCCCAGACCTCACGGCTCAGTGTACATCACTGTAAGGCTATCGATGAGAATTTTAAACGATGTTCAATTTTATATGGCTTACAACTAAGAGATTCACGCTCGAACTGTCTTCCCGCCCTCGCGGCTGAATCCTGTAGTTTTTTTTATTAAAAAAATACAATACTATGTGTAAGGGTTGACGAAAACGTATGTAGAGTTTTTTGAACAAATTTTAGAAACTTTTTCACTGGATTTATAAGTAGATCTGGTACTAATTATATTACCTAAAATATAGCTTAGTATGCCTATTCCGTGCATGACGAAACTAGTGGTAGTTATAATTTTCATTGACGAAATGGTTTTATCTGTGTTTTTGGAATTTGATTATAATGCTCCCAATCCCGTGATTGCAATTAAGTTGTTGTTCACTCAACCCAACTGAAATGGGAACACTGCATTAAATTCCAATGATAGAGTTCAAACCGTCAGCTTTGGGGAAGATAACGAGTAAATCACCCTCAGGACTAACCCAGCGGAAACACGATACTCAATTTTGGATCGGGATACCTCTGATAAATTTCGAACACCTCCACAAATGGAATTCAGACTCACGACGCGGGAAGCTAATCTCAGCTTAGCAAAGTGGTATCAACTTCATATCGGTCATGGACTTAAAAGGCTGCTGCTCTTCCGACAAGCCTCAGAGCATTTGGGGTATTCTTGCCCCCATCTCCACCTTTCGCTGAGTGTTCCATTCATACCCTTCGGAGTTCATTTTCTAGGCCTAGAAGCGAGTAGAAGTGGCATGGATTGAGAGGTGGAGAGAGGTGGGCAGTTGCGAGAGTCGAAGAGTGGGTGTGTTGGAGGAGAACACATGACGCCGACATCGGAGCCGTTTGTAGTCTCCCGGCAAAGGGTGCTTGATTACCCTCCCGTGAGCTCCAGTCTCACCTACCCCCCCTACCTCTTCCCTGCTTCCACTCTTCACTTTCACCCTCCTATTTGTCCGAAATTAATTCCGATAAACTATTCCCGGTGAGCCTTTTCCTTTCCCTTGCTTCCCCCCAACACTCCTTCAGCAGATTTTTTCATAGGCACCCCCATTCCTGCCTTTCCCTCTTAAGTATCTCCCTCTTTCTTCTCCTTCCACCCGTCTCCCTGAGCTTATTCACCACGCCCGCAGTCCTTTTCGATCCTCTCTTCCACCCCTTCGCCATTTCATCCGCTCCATTCTTTCTCCTCACCAATCTTATACGCATACATGGCTCCAGATCCCCCTTTTCCAACCAACCTCTCACCCCGCGCCCTATCCCCCCAGTGATGCTTCGACGTCGCATTCCACGCCCATCATGCAACCAGGGAAGCTCTCCCCATATTGGTCCATTTTCACGGTTACCACAAGGGGTTGCAGCGTTGGGGATAACGGGTGGAAGCACAAGAAGAGAACTTAGCATTGTGACGGTGTGATGATGCAAAATTATATTCCGAAGCTCTGGATTCCCCTCACCTTCATTATATAGAATGAGATGTATTTGTTCTTGAAAATCGATTCTGTGACGGTTCAACGATTCTCTCAAAACGTGTAAGCGGGTTTACAATCCACATTTAGCGCAAATAGTGGTTCATTCCTTCCCAAATTTTTGACGATTTTCCCTAGAGCATATATCTACGCTAACGGTCTCATTGATATATACGAGTCCTACTTACAGCACAAGGAAAAATGTTAACTTTAAGTTAAATGATTGTGAATAACATTGTTACATGGAAGTAACGATTGATTCCATCGACAAAGGAAATGGTAATCGGTAGAATCATTCTAAAAGTAAGAGGACATAAATGTATTTTTTAATGGGAACACGAGGAACGGAATGTTATAACTTTTATTTTGAATCAACCGAAGCTACAATATTCATGTATAAGAGCGTGTAGCTTGAAATGCTTCCGAGCTGACAAATAAACGAGACATTTATTCCCCAATTTCTTTTTCCCTTTTCAATATAGTCTTCTTATTAGTTGCCACGCTTTTTCCAGCGATGTTCTATCATTATTCTCCTTTCCAATTAGTAGTTGACGTTTTCCCGCGCAAATTAGATGTTTACGCATGCGATAATTTTCTTTGTCCGATGAATAGATATGACTTTCAAAAAAAAACTTGAAGATTACCAAACAGGTAAAAGTCGCCGGGAGCATAACGGTGAGTGGCCAAACAATTCGAAATGCACCTAGTGAATTTTATCCATGGTGACAGCTGATATGTGAGCAGGTGCGTTGTCCTGATATAAAATCACTTCCTTTTTCTTCACATATGGTCGTCTTTCTGCAATTTCTACTTTCAGGTTGTCAATTAATAATGCATAATATTCCCCCGATGCATGTTTACATTTGAAAGATGATTAATACACACAATTCCCTGACTATCCCGAAGAAAAGTCACCATCCTCCTCCTGGCTGATGGAATATTCTTCTCATTTTTTGGTTAACATTTTTCATTCCACTGTTTTGTCGAGTGTTTCGTCTCAGGGGCGAAGTGATTGATCAGAATTTCACCTACCGTTATGAACCGAGACAAAAGAACATCTCGCTTCGCTTCAACCGCTAAAACAGGGCCATGGAAATGTTCACTCGAATGCGTTTTTGGTTCAAAAGGAGAAAAAACGGCACCCGACGCGTGGGTGGCTTACCAATGCTCAGCGCCTTAGTCAATGTATGACCAACGCATTCTTTCGATATGCTCATAGCCTCTGTATTCCATCTAACCTTAACATGAAATTTCGTCAAGTACCATTTGGTGAACCTTTATGACAGCTCGATAATGAATATTTTCATTTTCCTATCTCATTACAATTCTCACCCTCATTACGAAACATTAAAGCGATTTTTAAAGTAAAACTGAGTGCCAAAAACTGGCCGAAATTGATACATTTTAACTCATGCCAAACATATTCCCCAATATTTTCTGAAGATTACTTCCATCTTCATGTTGATTTGGAAAAATGTTCATGCAACCATCATATATAGTATGTATAGTTATTGGTCCTAACAGCAATTAAAGGTCAAGTGGGAATATGACTTCTTTGAGTGAGAATATCACCGTTTTATCAACGTCTCATTAGCATATCACCCTTGGAATTACCATTCTCTGCAATTTTTTATGGTGAGCATTACCATTAATTCACTAAGGTTGACAGTATCACAATAAACTCGTTAGAAATTAAATATTTTTCTTTTTCAATACAATGGCTGTTCATCTTCATCATTATCTGCTTTTCTATTAGTATTATGAGACCCATTATTCACAGTTTCACCACTACAACTGCATTATTTCCGACTTCTTTTTCAACAGCGTCTTTCCGATGAGTTATGCATCCGTGAAAATGCAAACATCTTTTGTTAATTTTCCTCAGTGAGGATTTATCTCTCCTAATTGGTGTGTGATGTGCTTTTGCTCTTTACTCTTGGTTAATATTTCTTTAGGAAGAAAGTCAGGTATTCTTCGCAGTCTCATTTTTATTCTTTTACACCACAGATGGGCCTCTTTCAAAAGAAAGTCTACTTATTTTATTATTCAATTAATTTTTTCTTTCTTTGTACTTCTTCGTTAAGAATGCCTTATCAACACACCCAATCCACTTTTCCACGCTATTTTATACATTATTAATCTTCCCTTTTTCAAACAGGTTGGGAAAATATTTAGATATTTTTAGGTGTCTGTTGGTAATTAAATACAAGAACATTTTTTCTTACCATTATTATGAATGTATACATAGGCTCTGTTTGAATCAAAAACCGTTATTCGAAAATGTTCGCCAATACCTCGAGCTAAAATTAAATCCACGCCATATATCTTAGCCCATTCAGAGTAGTATTACGTTACCAAACCTGAAAAACCTATGAGCTAGAGGAACGAAAAAATATTCAGAAGGGATTTCATTACATTCTGATACGTTCGTTCTTAGCCTACCACATAGTCTCACTTTCGTTAGCTAGTCGTGAATAATTGTTATCGCTATCTTTTGCTAGTGAGCGTTTTTATTTTCGCAGCAAAAGTTTTGGGCCGATGGTGCCGTGGAAAACGAGTCCCCGTGCAAGCGATGAAAGAAGCTAATCAAGGCACAATGCGCAGCTGAGAGCGGCGAACTCTGCCTTCCCAAACAATTATCTTCCCCCTCTCTTCAAAAGCTTCATTTCCTCCTTATGAGTGCACCGACTCGTTTTTCCCCTCGGCTCCTAGCCGTGTCTCTAGAATGCCTCAGATACCTCGCTTCTGCGCTGAATCTTTCATCCAACCCACTAACCAACCAAATTATGCAAAATGGGGAAGAGGAGAGGCGGGATAGGGTCATGGGTTGGCTCCGCAGCGACGGCCCGATTTCATCCCCAGCCAGGGCGGGAAGCAAGGTTTATAGAGCTCCTTCCCAGATTCTTTTTTATATCAATATTGGTGTAAACGAGAGAGCGGGAACATTTCCGTCGAAAAATAACGTCGTCCACTCATCAGGCGAGCCCCACGGGAAGAACTTAAGTTAATGAATTAACTCTGAAGTCCACCATATCATGATCATGAAAGCAAAGCGGAAATTATGCAAACGAAAATCACGGGACGAATAATTTTATGCTCTTGACCGTTGAAGTAATTTGGCAGGTGTCACACTCTTTCGAAAGTTTTCAGTTTGATTTTCCATCCAAAATAATCTCCAATATTACGTTGAATTGACGTCAACCTTCTCGCATTGAGTAAATAATGCCCTGTACTTAAAATATTCTTTTGTACTTGTATCTTGATATTTTTTTTACTTTTACCATACGTGCATTTTGATTTCGCCATTCGTTTGAATTAATCTCGGTGTAATTTGGACATATTGCATGTAACCAACCTCAACGGTGGAAGTTTAAACTTACAAAATAATAGTTATTGACACGTTAAACCTGTCCAGTTACTTCATAATTTTATTGAGACATTTTCAAAGAAGAGGGGTGAATTTAGTGTGATTTACAATTTTGCGAAATTTGTCTAATTTGATAGCCATACTAAATGAGAAGCTGATAGGGCAACTATGGTCTTGTTAATATTATCTCCTCAATATAGTGATCATTTACTCCGTTAAAACTATTGTGTATAGTCATTTGTGTGCATAGAGAAGTTTTGTTAAGCTATGTGATAACACATAAAGACAAACTCATTGCTTTCGCCTATGTCTTGCATTACACCTTATAGAGACTTGCAGGTATATACATGCACCCGTTGGCATTTAAAATTTGGGAAGAAGTCATACTCTTTAATGATTTAACTTTTGCTCTCCGAATAATTTTTTGTACCGGTGTGCAAGTCCTGCCGTGACATGATTTTCTTTTCCCTCTCTTTGGCTATAATACGAGAAAGTTTCCATAATGTGTAAAGGCCTTTTCAAAGTCGGACTTTTTCTCATATAATCTGTGTAATTGAATGTTTTGAAAATTAAATTAATAGAATGGCATATAATACACGATAAGCTTCTATTCCATTAGGCTTGAATAGTCACCCTTATTCAAGAATAAAGCAAAGGAAATCAGCAAAGGCCTCTATTTACAATATATTATCAGCTGCGATATTACTGTAAAAAAATTGTTTCAGGATGCCAAAACGTTTTCATCACAAAAGATTTGTGAAGACATCACATATTTCACGTTCATTCACCAAATTTTCACTATTAGTTTTTAGAATTTTCTCAAGAATCTATTAATTTCTATTACCTTTGGCGATGTCTCAAAATTTTCAACGATAACTACTGTACTTTCCCACTTCTAAGTCCAAATATATAAATTATTTCAATAATGAGAGTTAATTCAAATTGCATTAAAACAAATGAATTTACCATTTACAGGTAGTGTGATAAGCAACGACTAATACATTTTTTTTTAACATCATTATCAAAGGTTTTGAGTATTCATTTACGTAAATCCGCCAAAATATTTTGTAACTTACCTCA
Source organism: Hetaerina titia (assembly GCA_037158775.1). Lineage (NCBI taxonomy): Eukaryota > Metazoa > Arthropoda > Insecta > Odonata > Calopterygidae > Hetaerina > Hetaerina titia. The sequence goes on along the minus strand of CM073779.1, from coordinate 63,060,588 downwards.
ATTTTCATGCCCATGGCCTTCTTTGTTTGTTTTTCTACTAACTTTTAGGTTTGATTAATGCTTTAATTTCACATGATTATAGTGTCCCTTCCATAATTTCTTTCTTTTACCTTGTAACGGCTTCAGTGAATAGTGTTGCCTTGAAGCATCTCATAAGAATATCTCTTGTATAAATTGATAGATATTTCTCTATACCATAATTATGGACATGCTTTTCTTTACATCCCTAAGGCTACCGTATTAGAGCAATGATCATTTATTATCTCCCCATATATCACATAGCTTCTTTAATGAGCTTTTTTATCCATAATTACCCTCTTCATTACTGCCTAGATTATTCACATCTAAATCAATTATTAAAATGGGGTCAATAACATTTGTAAAACCATTTGTGAATCATATCCTAATATCCAAGCTAACGAAACAAACCCCGAAAGAAATACAACGTGGGTTAAAAATATAAATTAGCCCCATTATTATATTTAATAAGACCGGATGTAGTTCAAGTATAGGCGAGGGCTTGAAGTCTCATATTCGGTTTAATTCCTCAAGTTTTAGTCCTAAATGGGCATTCAGAGCCTGATCTCTATTCAGAAACAAGGCTCTGCGGCTGTCGCTGATAACCCTTGCCCCTCTCCTTTCATTTACCCCCTCAATTATCCTCTCACCGTTCCAAATCGCACTTGAGCGTTAATTGCCCTTCTCATTGCTAGACAGGATCATTCTCGATCCTACAGTTCACCCTTATCTGTGCATTCTCCTCCAACGCTATAGTCTGTCCCCGCACCCCATGCTTCCTGTAGACTCCAGCCCATGCATGGCAGATGATTTCTCAATCGTTAATATCTTTTTCTGGCCTCTGAGTGACTTTTCCTGTTGATTGCTGATAACTTGGAAACATGATTTAAAAATTGATTTGGCTCATGTGAGTATGGACATTTATCTGCCAGGTTTCATTACAAGCGAATTATTTTCCCCAATTAGAGCAGAATACTCGGCTAGGTTGATCGTTGGAATTTTAAATCAACGGCAGCTCACATCTACAGAGGATCATTGCCGCTCTGTTATTTAAGGTATGATATACTGATTTAATGGGAAGAGTCAACCCCAGCCGTACTCTATTAAATTGGCCAAGGATGGGCGAGTGAAATTAGAGAAGACATAATCAATAAAAAATAATAAATGAAAATAATAAAATAAACATAATAAAAGATACTAAAAATAATTGAATTAAATACAACACGCAAACGGTTAGAACCAAAGTGTGTCAGGTAATAAAATTAATTTAAATTAAATTAAAAGTTATACTAATAAGTGAAAATTAATCAAGCACTATCTAGCATTGATCCACGCTAGTCTCAAGCCCTCACTCTCAATCAGAAACTACGTGAGGTTTCCTCTGCGCCAGTGGTCCGACAGTCACACATAATAAAATTTAAAATTATACTACAAATAAATGAAGAATAATCACGTACTATCTTTTCTTTATACATGATATACTGATTACGTGGTCATTGTTTCACCGTTGTGAATTATAACCGTATAAAAATAACGTCTTTAAGTGACAAAGCACATTGAAGCTGATTAAAGCTGAGTCTTGTTTCCAACAATTGTATATTAATTGAGGATGAATTTCAGGTCGGAAATGTTGACATCAAAGATGAAGTTAAGGTATGGTTTCCATAGTGTTGCTTAATTTTGTAAAAGCGGCCTCTAATTAGATGACTTAACGTCCAAACAACAGAGATATAATGCTTTGAATAAATGTTTTTCACATTAAGTTCTCCATTGGAGTTCTGTCCTTCAAATATAAAAATTTCCCATGTGCTCTCCGCTCTCACTGCCTCGAAGACTACGTTTCTCTGCGGTGTACATAAAAGGCAAAGGGATATCATAAGTGCCTGTTTAAGTTCAGTATATTCATGATATATATATATATAATTAGTTGATCTACAAGTTCACAAAAATCTACGAAAGGCAGTACATGTTATACTTTTTATGACCAAAACGAAGTATTTACTATTTTTATTTTTTCCAAGGTGGCAGGAGTCCGATATTAGCCATATTTAGAACATTTATTGAGCTGTCCTCAGGTTGTTTTAGGCCCTCTATAGGTTTATGCTTGACGCAACATGGAGTTCTAAAAAAATCACGAATTTCCATATGCATGGGATTATCTCATCAAATACGGGAAATGGTAATTACTCTTAAAAAGTATCACTTTTACACTATTTTGCGATGATACCTAGGCTAACGGCTTGAATAACTCCAGTTTTAATTAAAGAATAACACTGTCAAAAAAATTTTCTCAGATTTTGGTAAAAAGCTGTCCTCAGATCTTCTCTTCTAAACTTTTTCAATTGGTCCCCGTGATACCCCGAAAAAAGTACTCACAATCGTAAAATTGATTATGAGTTTTACCTAACCTGCTAAATAAAAATTCAATGTTGCTCGTTTAAATATTTTTAGAATAAATACCCATAAAAATCTTATTACATGCATAAAGGCATAGACAAACATTCGGATAATGATCAAAGCGTGTATACGGGACCACAATGTATTTCTACTGAAACGACGAACTCGTATTTTATTCATAAAAAAGTAACTATCGCATACACTATGTGTGTGGATCGGGTAAAATTCTGCAAAAATGCTATTTTATCTTTGCAGAGAATGGAATGTCACACACAGTAATACGATTGTAATTCAAAAATTCCTCGACCCAATTACATCTACCTCGTCATTCACGCAGCTATGCAATGAGAAACGCTGAAATACTTCTAAAATTTAAAATTGTAATTATGCTTCTAATCCTAAGGATAGTTAATTGAGATAAAGAAAAATTACGTTTAATTTGTAGTCACTTTCAAATCATGCCATTTCTTGTTACTTTTAGGTTGCAATTTCATGAAATGAGATTGCGGCCTAATATTTTGTATGCATACCTTGGAGAACGAAGTACCAAATACAATGAGGAGGATTTCCTGTTTCTCCTTCCATTTATGGCGTCATTTTTATCAACGTTAATAATGAAAGAGGTAAGGGCACTGTTAATTTTCATTAGTGTCACGCCCATGCTGCCTCAATATGGACGAGATTTCATTTTAATTTTGCTAAATCCATTATCATGGGAGTAGATAATTGAGAATGGGGGCGTGCTAATCCTCTTTCAATGTGTCATTAGCATTATCTCTATCATTTAAATTAATGCAATATTCACCTAGTTACCTTTTCCACGACACTAGCTATTGATTTCAATTGTTAACAGCTTAATCCAGCGCGTGCCACTTTTGCTGAGAAATGTAGTTTTACCGAAGCGCTAAGCGGTGAATAATTACACCTAAAGTAAGGATGAGTCGACAACTGCAGTCGCTTTAAACTATCGAGTAAACCGCAATTTTCACTAAATTCGCCCCACTATTGTTTTCACCCAAACAATTCTTTCAGAAAAATAACTTGAATCCCTTTAATAACAGTTTCAACGAAAAGGTTTGCTATGTCTGTATTAAAATGTGGGATTGACCGTAGCTTCTTAAAAATTTGAAAATGATTTTAGACCCAACATCACTTCAAAAACCCTATCAAATTCACTGTTTGCTTGATTGTACTATTTTTCATTGCCATATGATGAGAAATTACAGAGGATAGACAACTAACAACGAAAACATAGCAGTAGTCATCAAAAGAAGAAACAAAATATTACAGAGGTGGAAAGACACAGTCCATTGCGGGAAAAAAATAAAAATATAGGTTTGTTGTAAATATTTTTTTAAAAGAAAGAATTTTTCTGAGGGAGTGCTAAACATAGTTGATCGTCGTTACATGTTATCTCAATTCCCGAGGCAGCACTCCCATTCTATCCTGAGACACTGTTGCCTTTCTGCGTGAAAAAATTGCTTGCTTTTTGGAGCTTTGGCTACATAATATATTGATTTTGGCTTCCTTTCGACGTTCATTTATGAAAAGCTAGTTTCATATCCAAACATGATTCTGTCAATGAACTTGTCACCGTCGACCGCGTGGCGCTCAGGGTATCCTGTCTGATGACAGCAAATCTTATCTTAATTATAATCACTCACTCTTTGATTGTCATATTCATATCCTGGATTTAAAAATTCACTTTGTCACACTTATGTATTGATACATCGATAATTTAAAGTAGGAGTATCCCAAAGCATTTACTAGATTGAGAACATGTACCCGTTAAGAAACGTGGAAGTTATGTATAGTCGTATGACAACGTAATCATTAGCATTTTTCATAAATTCTCAAACATTATTTATTTCATGAAAAAAGAAAATTTACAATCCAGATTTTCTGAGTAACCTTTCTATAATCCCTGAAATTGAGAGAACTGAAACGAATATTTTTCAATTTCGAAATAACTTCTCCTTCATGAATCAAAACTGTGACTGCATACAAAGAGGGCATTTCAGATACATAGATATGGTCTCAATTACTCAAACAAGATAATAAATTTACATGGAAACAATCACACGTTTCCCTTGTTAAGATAATAAATCGGAATTGAGTTTTTATGTTCCCCTATAAACTTAGCTAAAGCGTTTGACACATGCGTAAATGTTTGAAAATATTAATAATGAGTTTGGATAATCACCATTACCTTTACTATTACATCCTAATATTTATTATTATAAAGAAAAATATTTGATTTATCTTGTAATTTTGTTGCAGAACAAATCTCTTATTTAACCCATTACTATTTTCTATCAATTAAAATCGTGACATATTTCCGAAATCGAGTATATTTTTCTTAAATGGCCATTCTGTGCCAAACTGTGTTCAAAGTAATATGCTGCATAAATCAAGAAAAGCGTAACAATATCAATTACAGACTGTGATAAAACATTAGACACTCCCAGTAAGCGGTATTTGGTAAAAGTTTAATGAATATTTAGCGAATATACTTGCAGCTCTCTTTCTCTCAGAGCACATATGAATTTGTTTACCCATCTGTTTGTCTTTTACCTTTTTGTCGTTAATTGCATACCCTTCTCTTTCCCAGTTTTACTCTCTTAGAAATTAGTCAGTATCGTTGAACCGCTAAGTCCTTCGGGATTAATTCAAGCAATTACATATTTCCCCAATGGGAAAAGGTGGATAGAAGGAAGCCCACCAAACCTAAAGCTTCGCGGATAGGAGACGTGACTTTCCACGTTGGTAAACAACACAAGCGGCGGACCCTTTCCCTTGTCCAACCTCCCCGACCATTCGGACCCCGCTCACCCACCCCACGACCCTCTCCCGATCCTCTAAGCACCACTTCACTCCTCGCATCCACCCCCTATTCTCCCGCCCCTTTCGCTCACTAGCAGTTTTTACGATCTTTCATTTAATGGCTGCAAACTTAATTACAACCTTCCCCCGGCACCCCTATTCATCCCTACCCTTTGTTATCACCGCCCCGCATTTCCCCACCGTTCCCCCCGTTCCCAGTACACATACACCCTCCCTCTCTCATACTCCCCACACCCAACCCCGCTGTTAGCCCCAGACCATCTCGCGCATCCTCCTCCACCCAGCTCCGCAAGCTCAAAAAATGCTCTCCTATCGCTCCATCCCGTCTCTCCGTTTATTTGATGAAGGAATTTCTTTTGTCTCTCCATCGGAACACCCTCCTTTGCTCATCCTCGTTGCCAGCCACGTCATTTTGTAGCCCAAAAACTAATAAAATATGAGGAAAAGGAAAAAAATCTCTGGTCAAAGCGAGGAATGCATTTTTTTATTCATGTTTCGGAAAATATTTTCATGGAATAAGATTTCCTCCCTTTCACTCATCGTCGTTATGGATCTTGTATTGCTGTTTCTCTATTTTTCATTTCATCTTCTGAATAAGAGAGCCTTCCTTTCCTCCCCCAATTTGTTCCTCATTCCTCCTTTTTCCTTGTTTTCTCTCTCACACACACTCTTATCCTTTTTTCTCTTTCTCTGTCTATATTTTTTATCGCTCTATAATCTCTTCCTCTCGATCTCACTTTATCTTCCTCTTTCATTTCATCTCACTCCAACTTTCACTGACTCTCTCTCTGTCTTTATCTCCAAAATACTCATTTGAAATCAACTTTCATGCGAAACTAGATGGCACTTATTCAGTTTCAAGGGCTACCAATAATATTTGGTCGAGTTCTTCTGGTTAGGGCAGGCGATTAGAGATCAAGGTTTTATCAAACAGCCCTCCATGAGTCTCATTGTTGTTTATTATTTCACGAATAATAAATTTATGAGTTCAAGGTCTAAAGCGTTCTCTCGACCATAAAACGAATAAGTCGAAAAACAAAAGAATGGTTCCCATCTGAAGTGGAATTATTTTGGCGATCTAGCTACAATAATTATACTGATTTTAGACTTGAAAACCTACTCGTGAACTTTTTTTACAATACATAATCTGATTCTCGCACTTCGTACCTCGTTGTCTGAGTATTTTAGGTTTCACTTCAACGTATCCAATTGTATAATATAATGATTGTTATAATAGACACGTTTCAGTCCATTCAAAACCCTAATATTATGGGACTTGCTCATAGCAGACAATTTCGCGAGAACCTTTGATACACCGGTGGTGATAGTGAAACGGGGCCAACAAACGAAGCACTATATCTAGTTTTTTTTCTATTCCTCCGCAATGACGGAATAAATCCGCTGAAAAGAAATCTTTTCCCTAAGATACCCTTCTATGTTCTTGAAATCATTTCAATTAAGTATGCCTTTTGTCTAACGCAAAGCTCTCCGCTTTCAACGTCTAAACTTGAAAACGAACTCCATCGTTTCACACCCTTATGATCGGCCAATTTTCCGGAAAAAAATCGCTTGCTAAAATTATACTCCTTAAGGCTAATCTTGAGTGTTTTTTTCCTTTTGCATTCATATACACCTCTAATCCTCCTCTTTCCGGCACTTTCCGCCTCCTCTGACTCTAAAACCGCCGTCTCATACCACTTTCACTCCTCGAAACTAAAACCCTTCATTTCTATATAACCCTCCTACTTTTCATTACCCACCAATGGAGTTTAATGTATTCTCTCACTGATATTAACCTATTTTTTTGAATTTGTTGATATTTTTATACACACTATTTATAGAAGCGTCCAGCTAAAATCAAATTTTATTACACCGTTCTCTTGGTTATCACATGATATGATCTCCCTCCGTTCTATATATTTCGTAATTAACTTAAAGTATGATACGGTTATTGTTACCCACAAGGATTAAAAAAAAACATAGCCATGAAGTTCGTTTTCGAAAATGCAGTTAAAGGTTATCTAAAGAACTGAGGAAATAGAATTAGGGAACTGCATTTCAGTGGCCTTTTGAATTAACCATGGTGTCCTTAATCTACGGAAAAAGTACCGCCTAATTAAACCACATACATGTATGCATATGACGCCTTCGAAGTGTTAAATTTTAACATGCGTCATCGCCAAAACACTTTGAAAACATCAAATGCCATATTTTGTTCCAAAGAATATTTTGAATTGAACTTAGATTCTAAAAGAACACTATGCTGACAAGTATTGATTAATTTCTATGCCGAGACAAATGGTGGCTACCAGTTTATGATTATTTTATTTCAAAATTAGTATTTCATTAATTTAATGTAGTGCTAGCACAAGGAGACAGGTAAACGTTAAGGTAATTCGGACAAAAAACATACTGAAGGATGAATAAGTCACTCTGATCTACTTTTGTCAAGGTAGTTTTTAAGTGAGACCTGAAAACCTCGTAAGTCACATACTTAAGGAGAGAAAAAATAGTGAGGGATTTACTTAAAATGTGATTATTAGCATGGTTGAATTTTTCCTGGTTTAAAAAAAAAGTTCAATGCAGGGCAGAAAAATGCAGGAATTACCCTATTACGCACTTAAAATTCATTCTTTGTAATCGCAACTCGCACAACAGCAGGATTAGAATACACTTTCTGCATGCCCACCTTTAGAGTTGCACAGAGATATAACACACTAAATGAGCAAGTTGATAAAAATTAAACATTTTATATCTTGCGAAACCATATTAGAACCGGCATTAAGATTGCAAAATATTATCAAGAGAGTAATTAGTCAAGAGAAAATTTATTTATTTTAATTTTGCCGGCCTCTGTGGCAGCGCGGTAAGGTCCCCATCTATCAATTTAAGGGTCGCGAGTTCAACTCCCGCCTGGTAGGGTTTTTTTCCAACTAGGGAGTTGTTGTAGTTGTTTTTTTTAGTCACCTCCCATGTTTTCACTGTTAATAATCCGATTTAAGATCCAAAAAGTGCTGTTTTCGAATTGAGGCTAAATAAATAGATATAGAAATTTGAAATTTTAAAAAAATATGAATTGTTTGTGGAAAAGAGAATGTAGTTCGTCATTGAAATGGGAGTCGTCCATAACTTCATAATAATAACAATTAAAATGAATAATTAGGCTGGTTATTTTGTGCGATTCTTTTGATCGTAAGGCAAATGAAAATTTTCTATGAACAATTTAAAAAACTAAAATTAATCTACTGACATTAAAGGAAATAAATTTACATGAAGAAAATAAATTTTATATTATTTTACATTAATTTTTTTCTCGCATCAATAGAGTATCAGGGTCTCAGTTCAATTCAATATATGCTCTTGAACTCCCAGGCTGCCTTCTTTGCTATTTATTACTGGGCTAGCTGTTTTATGAAACAGATCGTCCTGAGAAACCATGGGTAATTTTAGGAATAGCACTGGGGTCCGTAGACTCACGAAATTATTTCATACATCTCTAAGCACAGTACAGTTTCAGTTCAAACCAATGAAATAGAACTTTGATTTTAATGCATGGAGTGTCAACATATTTATACCGGGTATGTAATGAGTTCCCTCTACTATTTCTAATAAAATTATTTCATTTACGTTGTTTTCTTTGTCGAACTATCCGTATCGTTACCGTTTTTCCGAAATATAGGTGTATTTGTTCCTACAGTTGGAACGATTCTAATGTATGAAAGTCACTTTAAAAGTGCAAATGACTTCCTAAACGGTCCAATTTCATTTTCCAGGCACTTTAGAATAGGGATCACCTAGGTTTTAGGCTAATGAAGAAGTAAAGTTAGATGTGTACCAGCTAAGTGACCTTTTATAACCCATAGATGCCTTTGGTGTAGATAACTTTGAATGGAGCTGCTATTTTGGGCGACCGTATAGTTTCCCCTTAAGAGCATTTAAAGAGCTCGAAGAACTTGGATTCTTTTTTGTATGAAATAGAGGGTGAAGTCCAAAAATGGAAAATATAAAAAAAATGTTAATATTAAAATATTGAGACAGCGTTGCTCGCTCACACACACGCAGCATTATGAATCAATGTCTCCGCTACATCTTACGTTACATATGATTACATTTTAGTTTCGTTAGCGTTGCATGTAAATTTTATGTTAGTCTCTGTAATTTCCGTTATTGGCTGATTCATAGTTCCTTTGAGTTTGAATGTATACAAGTTGAATGTGATAATCAGCATTTCTTTTGTCACGGATTCACTGTGACACGATGTGCGCAGCGTTAAAGAAAACTAACATGGAGTTATTTTAAACTTAAACTAAAATTGAGTTCTCTGGTAATTGAAGAAAATTGTTACATAAATGAAACCGAGGAGCGAAAATAACTTAAAAGCTAACTCTTCATTTCGCCGAAGTGGATAAAACGAGATGTATTAAAGTGAAGAACAACATTTTAAATATTATATGTATTTACGTGTTTGATTGAACCAAATTACGAATTTGATCGGAGAGGTTTGTTATGGTGGAAGTTCAGAAAGGAAATGACGATTTTAGTAATAATCTTAACTTCCATGAAATATTTCTAATCCAATGTTTCCGTGAAAATTCATGACAGTAAAGCATTTTCAAGCTAATTTCAAAATAGATCTCCTTCAAAAACTGAGTGCCACACTATTTTCGGGAAATTGGTTTCCCCTCTTTCGGAGCTCACCTTCACCCGCAATTACTCCATGGGCCCCTTTCCCCACTCTCCCTACACCAGATGACACTCTCCGCCTCTTATCGCTACTGAATTTCCGATGTTCATTATCACCCACTCATGCTACCCCTTTTCACAGATTTGTCTCGAATAAAAAAATGGGCCGTATTCAATTTCGCCGGGCGAGTCGCGGGAAAAACGGGCCTGTCCCTATTAACTCGCTTCCGTATTTTAGCCACAACCTTCATTTTTCTCCTGTTTTCGCGGAAAAATCTCTTCTTCTCGTCACTCTCCACTCCACTTCAACCTCCTCTTCCTCTTCTTCACCTCAACTGACGGCCCCGTTCTCCACCCATCTATTCCACGCCCCGTCCCTCCCGGTTCAGGAGGTAGTAGGGATGGCCACCACGCCTTCTCACGGCTCCCACTAACTCGCCTGCCCTCTCTCCTCACCCCGAAGGCCAACTCACTTTCCTTGGTCATTCTTATGGCAACTCCACGGGTATCATCCGTTGTCTATATTCCGCTTCCGTTCCGTCCTATTTCGTGTACCAGTATTTACGCTACAAGTATTCTTCCATATCCTACTTAACCAGAATAAGCATCCACATTAATGTCCAACGATACACCATAAATGGCACCATGGTAGACCTTATTGTTGAGCCAGCCTTACTGTAAGTTCAGAGAGTTGTTAATTATATTTATTATATTTTCCATAAAAAATGACAAGGGAGTGATGGTTGAAATATATTATTTACCAGATATTGATGTGTGCCTCTTCGTTTATTTTTAGATTCAAAATGCGTGGACGAGAAATAATATTATTTATTGGGTGTTCCGAAATCCATTCGACTAACTCAATGCTAAGAAATGGTTCTGCTTTTGTGGTGTGTGCTTTTAACAACTGTGGCGATGTTAGATTTTAAGGAAATCAATCTGTCCCGTGGCATTCTGAAAGCCATTTTTTTCTTCGGACTCTTGGTGTGACACTATGAACTTAGTAGGTCTTTATTTTAAGTTGAACACGAAACCATTTAGACTTTGGGCTCCACTAATTAACCTGAAATCAAGACTATTTACTCCTTTGTATTTCTGAAATGGCGTGTGTTAATGTATTCATTTACACCCTTAAGTTCATTAATTTTACCAAAAATGAATCTCATTGACATCCTGTAACCCTCATGCGAGAAACTATTATCATATCATGTATTAAATGAACAATATCATTTTATTTAGTCGTATAAAATTAAAATTTGCCAAATTTACGATTGATATGGAAAAATAAATCGAAACTCTGGCCAGTGTCAATTAATTTTTCCATGAGTGAGGTATGTAGCCGCCGTAAATATAATTTAAAGTCTACTAGCTTCGTAAAAAATATAACTTTTTGAATCGGATAGAAAGTGTGATTTTTGACAAACAGTAAATTAAGGTGCAGTAACTGAGGAAATTAATCTAATTACCAAAGTTCAGCAGCATTAGCATAATATAGATCCATTAACCATTTTGTTAAAATTAAAGAGAAATATAAATGAGTCAGTAATCAAATGGAATCGTTGGAGCAGTTGACTTCAGGTAGTGATATTCAGGTATACCTCGAAGGAGCACGCTAAATTTGCAAAGACAAACTGTAGGCGAATATACTTTATTACAGAGAAAATATCATTGGGTGGCACGTTTAAAGGATAACTTGGCAAATGGTAAAAGCCTGGTCATCATCCAAAGTACTTAAAAAAATATTTTATTCATGCGAAATATGTCGTTAAATATATTTGTACTGACAGAAAAAGGAAGGTGATTATTCCTAAAAAAATCACTCATACTTTACGTTTGAATGTAGGTTATTCTGTCTACTACACTACTTTTATTCTGACAATGTGATTTACCTGAGAAAGATTTAACGCTCAATAGTACCTCAGACCGTTATCTTAAACGGATCCATGTCTTCCTCTCGCATTCTCTTTATCCCAGCTGCATTTCAGTCTGTCTTCGCTCTTCGAATCAATCGAAGACGGATGTGGTCGGACTTCGACCACTTTCTGCTTAGCAATTCTCGTTTGAACAATCTACAGGAGGCCAAAGCTATAGTCAAAGAGAATTCGAGCGGTGACAATGGAGACCATGGGTGTTTTGTACAGGTCAACAACAGGAGAGTTGCTTACTCTTTTCAAGCTTCTAATGTAAGGGGTAGAGAAAATGCTTGGGGCGATGTTTCTCGAGAGAATAAATGTATTTCCCAATGGAAATGCTGCTATTAAGCAGTCATGTATCGAAACAATGCAACTTGTTTCGTTCAAATCCCTTATAATAATTTCATAAAATTTTATCGTTGCGGCTTGAAGCAGGTGTCAAACGTGGGCTTTATTATACAGGATTTCCATACACGAATATGAAGCGTTTGAGTTATTATGGAATCTTTGACTCGTCAAGTCGAATAGCCAAGATTTTATTTGTGTAATAGTGTGAAATATGAAAATATCAAACTTTTTTGCCAATTGCATTTATGAAGTTGAAAATATGTAACGATGTCTTATTTGTGTTTCTATTATTCAACAATTATTTTTGAATGTAGATATAACATTTTTTAGCAAATTATAGACGCCGAGGTAAAGCTCCTCAGATTAACTCAATATTGAAAGATTATTTGAAGTGATCAAGGAAAACATTTCATAGATACATTTAATCTCTTAACACATCCTTACTTGCTCTATGAGTTAAATTAAGAAATCATCTTCCTTGAATACATTATAAAAACGGCAGGTGTTTAATGCAGTATTTACAGGCTCTACTCTGTTGTTAAAAAAGTTAAATACTCACTGCAAACTCAATGTTGTTCTCATTATGAAAATTTTATTTAAATTTTAATTGTTAAACGCCTTTAATGATTAAAATTAAATAGTGCGTTAGCATCTTTCAATTTGTCACAGTTCATTTGTGTTTAGCCATTACGTTTCAAAACTACCCTAATTTTAGCACACTGTACTCTTTAACTTTGGTTGATCTAGAGATACAGGCTGTAGCTGGTAATTCTCATGCTCTTTGCATATGGATTAAAAGCTTTTGCTTAAAAATAATTCAGAAATCAAATTCAACTTTCATACATCTTCCTATATCAATGTTTATCATTTTTGCTAAATTACTCTATTACGTTGCATTAAAATGCCTCATGCAAAAATTAGATAGCATTGAAAATTTAAACCGTTTATTATCCGTTTAACCGCTGATTTATTGGCATAAAATATAAGTCCTTTATGAAAATGGTATGAAATACACATCTGACCGAGGTTTAGTGACGACATTATTTGCGATTTTTCCAAATAGTTTGTTCCGAAGTAATGGCTAATTTGTAAATGCATGCCGGTCCCATGATTATATGCTACATATTACTGGTGTTTCAGCAAAACCATTGGCATTGATGATCCATTCACGATAAAGTCAACTTTGGAACCAATTGGCGGAATTCTGTCGGTAAAATACATCGGCTCTTGAGCCTCCGCTTTTAATCCGTTTAGTTTTTACCTGATTCATCCCATAGAGTCCGAGTTTGATCGCCATAATTACGGTCCTTTTTTCTAGGTTACATCCAATTAGACTTTCAGAAAATCGTCCGCGAATCATTCTCCTCTATTCACTAACGACCAAACCTTTAGCATACTTCCCTCCCTTTCTTCTCAGTGGTCTGCTGTCTCCTATTTCTCCCTCTCACAACAGGGAGCCCTGTGCCAGCAACAGCCGTCCTTTGTCCTAAATATTCCGGCACACCATCCCCTTAAGCCAACCTCTCAGGTCCACTCTTCCACTTCTATTTCCCTCTCTGAATCCCCCCTCCCATGCCTGCAATGCCATCATTAGCCGCTCAGCGTACTGCCCATATATATTACACCCTAATATTTTTACCATCCTAACTCAGCATATGTTCAATTTTTTTGCTATATTCTGCAAAAGTTCCCTCCCCCTTACTTCCTAATCACCACTGTCATCCACACTGGCCTTTTCTCTCTGTTCTTACACTGGATACGGCTCGTGCTCCAATTCTTAAAAAAAATACAAGATAAAAAAGTTTTAAGTATCCAAGCTCACTTATGGAATAAAGATATAATTCTGCTTTTGAGCCAGTTCCTTAGACCTGCGCTGTGGGATACCATGCACATATTCTCTGTTTGCTCCGTGAAGTTATTAGATAAAAACCTTCAAACTCGTCATTGCCGATGCACATCATAGCTGTTGTGGTAGGGATGATTACTTTGGAGCACAGGATATGATAGTGCCTCGTAAGCTTTATTTAGACATTTCATTATATTGAGATCAATTGTGTGCAACTAGTTCACGCCCAAGTACCAAAACATTGAGAAGGATATTAATTCATATACCAAGAGCTCGATCCCAATTAAACGCGTCGCATGATACAAATTTTGAGTTTATATGTGAAATTAAGGCCTTTAGCAAAGGTGTATTTTGTCACGATAATAACTATCTATAACAATATTTCGACGTTTTTATGTGCATAAAGGGAAAATTGTTTCCCTTTGCATGCATTAATTTTTACTCGGAACAATTTTTAGGTCCCATAACGGGTACGATATTCACAATTATTCCCTTTTCCGGGAAATCTATTTCCTGAACTTCATTCTCCAAGCCAACTTACGATGCTTACACCCATGCGTCCATCAGTTTAGTTATCACTCTCAGGTACAGATATTTGTATCTTCAACGAATTTCTAAATGTAAATAAGAGAGAAATGTCGATAGATTGGAAAAGCAAGACTCCGATGTGGTTTAAAATAAAGTACTGTTTAGATATCGACGCAAAAACTAAAAAGAATACTCTTACCGAATGGCTTTATTGATATGAAAACACCCAATTAATAAATGTGTTATTAACTCAAAAGGTGTTAACTTATCCTGTAATGCCTTCCAAGTTGCTGTGGTGACAACAATTTTCAATCTCGAAATCATTTTGCCAACAACTAACCGTAGATTATCTTTTCTCTCAAGTCCTCTGGGTCTATTCTCTTACCTCATAGCTTTTATTTCACTCATAAATTCAATTCTAAAACTTCTTCATGATAATATCACGAAATAAGATCTATCTTGCAAATTATTTGAGCATTGTAACATATATCAGTAAGCAAATTAATCTCCTTAGACTATAATACGGTCAAATTACCCTAAGCCTTATGCTGTGAAAAAGAAGCCCAAAGTTTACGTTTTTACTAGCATATAAATGTGTAAATTATCAGAAAATAAATTCGTAATTTATATTAATATTATGATAATATAATTGGCATAAATCCTGTAAATATTAGCGACAGTTTGATGATTGTAGTAGATGCTTAGCTAGGAGTAATGTTTCATCAAGAGTCCTCCGGCACCTTTCTGAAACAGGTCTAAATACTATATGATGCATCACAAGTTGAATCTTGTCTTGCACATAAAGATGAGTCGATGAAAAGAAACTCATTATATGTTACAAATAATCTGTGGAAAAGTGCAAACTTTGTTGTCTCATAATTATTACCGGCAGCATCGCGGGCTTTCTTTTAAAGTCACAGTAATGATGACGTATGAGTTGTACCAGTCATCAAATGAACCAATAAAAACACCTCATTTCCTAGTAGTGCATGTCGTTGTGTAACCCACTCAACCTTACAAAGACTGGTTTAAAATTATATTCAAGGAAATAAATGCTTAGATAAGTTCTGGAACATTTAGAAACGCACCCTAAAAGAATTAAATTTTCTATAAACCAGTACTGTCTTCGATAAATGTAAGTTTATATACTTTCTCATGGATTTGTGGCTATTTATTTGATAGCACGATAAATCTTCCGTAAAAAGAGTATCAGCGTTTTAAAATTAATAATTTTAACATCTACCTTTTAAAATTTTTCATGAAAAATCTCTCGGTCGCTGTTTTTAGCTTGAAAGCCCTTGTTGTTAAACTTTTCCATCACTGGTACGTCACTCGACCTTCCCAATAACTCTCAAACCCTTAAATTTTCTTTCTTCTTAATCTGCTCTTTTAGGAGTATAATCACTCTCCCTCAGGATTTAAACCTCACCCACAACCCTGGATAGAGACAATGCCCAAAGCGCGAAGTTCTATCCCATGTCTCTCTGGGTCCTTTCCCTTATTTGTAACCCATTCACGACTAAAGTGAATGTCGTTGGGTCCATTGAACTTTAAACTCTAGGAATGGCCGCATATAACCTTTTCAAATATAATTTTTGAGACGAACTCTTCACTTTAGCTTCAAACGCTAAGGAATTCGTGCAGAGCTGAAATCATACTTTAAAATAATTATTCTATAGCCCTAGCAAAGTATTCAATTAACGTTCAGTAGTAAATTCTGAGTAGCACTAACGTTTCCGCTTCAATCATGCCAATGCTGCTTCAATATGAATGAATGGCAGTCAGTTGAATTGCATAAAATGAAATATGCTCCTTGAGTGCACGATAGTTGAGATAGTTTGAAATTATTCATCGGGCTCCATAATAAGAGCCTAAGGTTACCTACCCTTTGAAAAAGCAATCATAAAAAGTTTGCATTGGAATTTATTAATAAAACTCTGCTTTCGCTGGCAAATTAATCTCTTTATGGCTATAGTTTTTTTACACGAAAACCTAAATGTATGGAGTCCGAAATATGCATATTATTTGTTGGTTGCTTAAATGTTTTTTCAAACTATATTATCGTTGCTTTTGACAAGATAAAATTGATAAATATATCTCTGTCTGAATTGAAAAGTAAAATAAATAAAATACTTTTGATGCCTTGCGTTATACAATGTGATTCATTAGTGTATTACGTTCAAAAGGGTTGAATATTAAATATGTTTTATCTTAAAACCTTTTCCGTGTTTCAAAGTCGTTGATTCTTATAAATTCGCGATTTCTGTGCTGATCAAACGTTCTACTGGCTATTTATGCTGACACTCTAGTTTCTTTTTATATCACTTATCGTCGATAGAATTGATGTCATTGCTTTTGCGTAACCCTTAATTATTATAAACCGCCACATTTACTAAATATTTCCAAGTTATAAGAGGTACGAATTACATTTTTAAAGCAGGATTTTTCTTTATAATCCTTCACCCAACTTTCCTAGAATTTACGTAGCCTATCACCTTATGTAACGCTATTAAACTAATGTAGTCCAATAATCTATCAACAATGGTAATCATTTATAGAATGCTACCGAAATGACTAGACGAAAAAAAAGGTTTGAATTTTGAGATAAAAAAACATCAGTTTCCAATTTCAGTGAATTTATTCACCTTTCGCCAAACGGAGGAGAACACCTGGAGAGAAGTCACAGCAAAACTGTTTTAATCAAAATGCTGAGATTTTTCTTTTATTTCACATGTGAAGATTGTTTCTCCTCTTTTAATTCCAAATTCCATATTCTCAGTGTCAAATTTTAACAAAAAACAATATACTTCAATTGGAAAATAAGGAACAAATGAACATTATTAAATAAAATAATTGCACCCTAAACTACTTGAATTCGTTCTTTTTCGAGAATTATGCTTTCCCTATATATAGACTGTTTTCCTTGGAAAATATGCGTATGTATATACATAAATAATGCGTGTATTGCAAAAAATAGGAATGGATTGGACGGTCAGGAGACTGATCCGCAACCTGTACATGTCTCAGACTGCTCAGGTAACAGTGGGGAACGGAGAGTTCGGATGGGCAGTGTTAGGAAGAGGTGTAAGGCAGGGTTGCCCATTATCACCGGTGCTGTTCAAAATATATGTGGAGGAAATGATAAAATAGGCATGGGAAGAACGGCATGTAGGAATGTAAGTCGGAGAGGAATTCGTAAAATGGGTTAGGTTTGCTGATGACCAAGCGTTAGTTGCTAAGTCAGCCAAGGGGTTGCAAGCATTGCTGAGTGAATTGGAGGTTCTGTGAGATAGATATGGTATGAGAATCAATAATAAAAAACCGAAGTTCATGCAATTTTCTAGAAAGAAAAAGGCTGAGCTAAACATTAAAATAAGGTGGGAAATAATAGAGTAGGTAGAACTGTTTAAATATCTCGGAAGTATTTTGGACCAACTCGGTAAAAGTAGTCGGGACGTAAGGAGAAGAATTCCGCCAGGCAAGGAGGCTTTCTCAAGAAGGAGTGAGTGGATGACGGTGATGTAGAGTAGGGAGGTTAAGAAAAGACTAGAAAAACTCTGATATGTTATAGTATATGCATACATATGCTGCAATGTACGGCGCGGAAACGTGGTCCCTGAAGCAGGAGGATAGGCGTAGATTGGAGGCTTTTGAAATGTGGGTGTGGAGAAGAATGTACTAGGTGAAATGGACCGAGAGGAAAACAAATGAGGAAGTACTGGAGATGGTGGGTGAGGACAGGGGTTTGGTGAGAGAAATCTTATGGAGGAAGGAAAAATGGATGAATGGAGTATTGAGCGGTAGTGGAATGTTGAAGAAGGTAATAGAGGGGAGAATGTTAGGCAAACGAGGAAGGAGCTGGAACAGGATAGGGATGTTGGACGGGATTTATTTATTTATTTATTTATTTATTATCGACTTAATTGGGCGAGGTTGAGACTTAATAGTCCCTTCTTCCACCTAACCCTTACATTACATACATTACATTGAAGACAATTACATACAGCCAAGCCCTGGATGGAGAAAAATCCACCCAGACGGGAATCGAACCCGTGACCTCTCAGTTGGTAGACGAGGACGTTACCCCGCCGCCACCGGGGCCGGCTAAACTAAACTCCTCCCTTAACTAAACTAAACTTTCCTCCCTTAATCCGGCTAAAGCCGGATTAAGGGAGGAAAGAAGTACACAGAGATGAAAAGGTACATGATGTAGAGTAGGTTGCGGGATTGGGTTTTGTTTGGAGTTACAAAATGTTAATTTAGTTAGTTAGTTTATTTAGTTTAGTTACAAAATATAAAAAAAGAGATAAGGCTAGGAAACAAAAAACCACTGAGACATGTATATGCCCCTCACGCGTAATCCGAATAGTTGGTGGCGGAAATAAATTTAAGTATATATGTATATGTGTGTATAGGTCATGCGTATGACTAAAAGTAAGCAATTTAGGCAAGAGGCCAGAAAAAAACAGCGTATCTACAGACTAGAATTTGAGGTGCTGCCAGATGTCAATTGTATTCAGTGATTATCTTCATTCCTGGGATATGCTACTTTATCAACATCATAGTACAACGACTCTGACTTGTACATATATCAATTCCAGGGGTATCCTATAGAATAAAGGCAAAATTTTACTTCATTCTGATATATATGTAAAATATTTTAATCGAAATATATAACAATTAATTTAGTCATATATAATTAAACTTTTAAGAATACAGTTAACAGTCGTTCATTTTCTGCATAGCAAATTTTTGATAGATTTTACTTTTACTCTAATGTTTGTACCCGTTTTAAATTGTATACATGACTTTTCTAAATTATTTTTCATGAGCGACGCACGAAAAATTATTTCCCATAAAATGATAATTTTTTACTTACATGATTTTATTTTTAGCATTGTGATGGAA
Organism: Hetaerina titia; assembly: GCA_037158775.1. NCBI lineage: Eukaryota > Metazoa > Arthropoda > Insecta > Odonata > Calopterygidae > Hetaerina > Hetaerina titia. Next base: position 63,041,103 of record CM073779.1, on the reverse strand, counting down.
GTAGGTTTTGGTAAAATGTAAAATGAACATTAAATGATTAAAATCATTTTTTCCCCAGGGAAATCAATGCTTTTTTGTAGTGAATGAAGAAACGCCTTAGCATGAAATGTCTTTTGCCAAGCAGATTTTTACGTAGCCCATCAAACTTCTCCGTAAATATATCACCCGGCTAGGAAGTAATGAGTAACAAATAATTTTAAAAAACGCAAAATTTAGTTTTGCTCTACACAAGATATTAAAATATAAACAAGTATTAACACATGCCAATTTTTTTGTGGTTCTCGTGAAAACACAAAAATGGGACTTATTGGCCTCTCTATGTGTAGTAGAACATGTAGATATTAATTTAAAAATTTCTCCAGGTATTCATTTTCTAAATGACATTGCATTTATATTTGTTTTTTTAAAGAATTAAAAATCTTTATTACATTAAATATTAAAAATATTTGTCATACTTGAAAAAAATTACAGTTAACAGACGAATTGTTGTTTAACAGGGGAGGTCCTGTCCTACTTAACCAATTTATTCTCACGAATATAATTGTTTCTTTTAATAATCATCGCCCTATATGACAATTTATCCTTTTTAAGGTTGCTTACAAAAAGATTAGAATATATTTCCAAACTTGTGCCTTCCAAACTCGCCTCCAACGGATAATATTACAATGATTCTCAACTATTCAGCTGTCTCGATTAAATATGTCCTTCTCATCCTAATCACAAACCTATTGCAAAATGGCCTCAAGATAAGCGGTATTGTTGTCCACAGAAAAGCCTTTTTTGGGGGCTCATAATGTTGTTCTTTCAAAGAAAATTCTTTCACTGACTCCCATTTATCATTTTAAAAACCGCTTTCCGTTAACTAAATTTTACATAAAAACGCAGTTTCTACCCTAAAAGCCAGAAGCTGCCTTGTAAACATGAAATGATTGCTGTGATTCATGTATATTATTACGCAAAAACGTGTCTCTTCGTATGTTAAAGTGCGATGATTTTTTGACGCAGAAATACTATAGTCGGTTTTCTGTCTTACGTGTCAAGCATATGTTCACATAAACAATTTAAGACGCTAATAAGGGAAATCTAAGAAACAGACATTTTGTAGCATTAAATTCAGACGTTTGTAGATTTTTAATAAAATATAATAATGATATTCCATTGCAACAACCCCTTAGTCATAGTTTTTATGAATAAAATCTATTTTTATGCTATCCTTGCACTGGATATTCTCCCTTTTCGTATAAATTGTCATGTTTTATTTCATGAAAGTATATTTTTCTGATTAAAAGATTCGATACATTTATACTGCGAAAATTTTTCTTAATTTGATAAGGGTTTCTACAATAAAAACGTCAAGACTGACCGAGAAAAACCCACGGCCTCAACATGTCTTCACATGCCAAACGAATTTTCCGTATCCAATGTGAAAAGTTTTCCGGTATCCCAAGTTTTTCGATCAGTTTTTTATCCTACTCCAAAGTGCATTGAATAAAAAACTTACTCCTCATCCAAACCATTCCATACGATCCACTTCTCGTGCCATATTACTTTTCCTTATACCAAAAGTACACAACTTATATCAAGGACATTTCTCACTGCTTTGCTTTTTTCTATTCCTATCTTAAAAAGAGAACGAATGAGATTCAACCCCTGAGATTAGAGTTATATGGAACTTAAAACCTAACTTTCTCGCAACCTTATCACTGAATGGTAAAAATGTGCTACAATTGATGCACCCAATACTATGCGGAATAGTTCGTGGATACGATTGATTTTGAAGAATTTGTTTACTCCTTATTGAAGTTGAATGGAAGTTTTATTAGCATTACTGCTCACATTGTTTGTCATATCAAGTTCACAACGCAAATATGCTGAAGGGTATTTCTTTTGTACCATTAATAATAAAATGAATAATCCTCTTTTGTAAACGATGATTTTTTGTCGAATTTATGAGATCATCATTACTCAAACCTTTGCTAATTACGTGTGAGATGACATACGTAATTTCACTTTTTCTGTGGGTATTATAAATAGAGAGGCAGGCATTAAATTATTCCCTTTCCTAGGAAAACTTCTGCTTCAAAATTCCGAGGGTGTAAGGGGTGGTGATGTTCAAACTTCTGTAAAAAAGGCTGCCAGTGAAATTGTTTGAATGGATCATGGTTACACGCTTTATCTCCAAGCTACCTATTTTTCTGTCGCCTTCCATCCGAAGTACTTTCACTCTTTCAGTTCCTTAGACTATTGCAACAAATGAATTTTCTCCATATAAAGTTGATTTCAGGTTAGTAAGGGGTCGTCTTTTTCCCTCAATGTGTTTTGGATTTCCAGTGTAACTACCACGAAAGCCGCAGGCAACGTCAATTCATTGATTAAATGGCTTCATCCATCCTTTAAGACCAAATTTCTTTGCCTCGGCCATTCCTGAGGAGGCGCAAAACGAGCGGAAGCACAAGAAGTTTGAGGGAATAAAACTCTTATCCTTGCTGTTTGAAAGAAATTCGTGAATATCAAATCACTCTGCTTTCCCGGACTTATCTGCTCTCAGCAAAGTGTTTTGCTATTTGACTCAAGTTCATTCAGAGATCCTTAAGAGTTCTGCGTCGGATAGCGTATGCTCCAACACAGTTTTCATTTCCTCCTAGGACTCATCTATAGTGAATTCTCAAACCTGTTATATCAAAGCTAGAAATGTTTTCATTCAGTAAACCTTATAATATGTCATTAGTCTAAGTTATTTTTTTCCACAAATCCAGAAAATGTCTAAAAAAATCAGAATTAAGTGCACTCGTATTTCAGCGAAAAGAATCTAATATTTATAGTGTAGTATTTTTATGAAATTATATTTCCATTTCCTTTAACAACCCAAAAGTTACAAAAATAATTATTTTAATAATTTAACAACCTCGCATTGTATTTCTGAACGCGTTGCAACAATTTTAATTATTGCTCAATTTGTTTATGCGTTTACTCTTAATTTACATTCATTATTTATTTGTTCTGGTCGGTCGCATTAGCCTTCACGTCGTGTTTAACTTGTTAACTTGTTAAAATAAGTCATTGTGAATAAAATCGCAAACGTGCTAATTTTAGTTAATAGTTTTAATACTCGAAGGTTTGGACGTAATGCGTGACCGTAGGTTAAAACATTAGGTCTCTCTCTGACGAATGTTTATGCATCCACTCAGATTAAAGGATGGTTTGACCTAACGTAATATTGTGGACACAGATGACTAAAGCCATGGAACGCATGAATCAGGTCTTTAATTGCAGCAACTCCTCAAAGAGTCGAATGGTGACTGTGTAGAATTATATAGTACTTCCATAATTACAGTAGAAAATTTTAAAATTTTTTAACTCAAGAAAAACTTGCAAAATCAATAATTTAGTATGAGATGTGAAGTAATCATTGTGCTTTAATTTACTGTGGCGAGGACACGTGATTCTTAAAAATTCCCGAAGCTCGTTAATTCGATCTTCATGTCTACAATGCTTACAAATACTATATGTGTAATAAATTTTCTGTACCATTCTTATTTTACATTGTTTTTTAGCATGTTTACTCTTTGAAAACTTGGATATAATTATAAAAATTATACGCTACAACAATAATGAAATAACTGATGTTTGTAACAGTAAAACACAGAAATGTAACCTCAAAAATAAGGAAGTTACGAGTGCCTTCATTTTGTTTAAAACATTTTTAAGATGGAAACTGATATTATACTAATCATTTATTAAGCATGCTTTTTGTGACAGCAACGCCGTAAAATGCTATTACGGGTATGATTAGTAAAAATTCACGAAAATGAGATGTGACAAATATGGACTAAAAAATTAATGGAGATCTTTTTAAGTACATCTGGGAAACGGTGTGTAGAGGAGATAATAAAACAAAGCCATTAAGTTTAAAAGTCGGAATTGCGCAAAATACTAACGTAAGAATTCGTTATTAATACATATTAGCTGGAATGAATTCAGAAAAAATAGGGTAAATATACAAGTTTTTTGTGGAAAATTGGATAGTGATGAAATTGAGTGCGCTAAAACTTTTATGAAAAAATTTGTGGGTTTGAGAACAAAAGTAGATGATCGCTAGAATGAAGAAGAGACCGAAATGATAGTTGCTGTTTGCAATGGAAAGGGATATAGGTGATGACAGTAGGGAATAGCGAAGAAGATCTTAGGGTATCACTTCATAAGTTCAAAGAAAAAGACACAAATGAAAATTTAATACACGAATGCAACATGTGATAGATTTGGTGTATGCATAAAGTAACGTATAATAGAATAACTGTGTGCATAATGTATTGGCTGAAGATAAAATGGACAAAATATAGGAAATGAAGCAGGAGTTTCTAATTGTGTCCAAGGTCCAACGCAAGAAACGAAAAAGAAATAGAACCAGTGAATAAAAAGAACGGAATATGATATAGGATGAATATTGATCGTTATACTGAGTGTTTTGGCGAGTTTTAATGTTGTTGACCTTGATAATAGAAGTAATTGGAATGTAGTACTTGGTAGAGCTAATTTCATGGAAGCTTATGAGTTAAATATATACTCTTTTTACAATGACAATGAAACGACTGGAATATCGTCGGACTTAAATTTTATATAACGCAATAAATGTCGTCATTTGTCCACCTAACGTACATTTTATGCGTACTTGTCAGCTCAAAAATATGTAGTTTCAATTTCGCTGTTCTAAACTTGAGAAGTGCGACAAATTTACCGTGGTGGAAGGGCGTAGATGATAAAGTATAAAGCAATACTCTATTATGTATACTTTGGAAATGTGTTAAGAAACAGCTCAAAGGGAGTATTTGGAAATTTTGGAAAGATATTTAGTTATGTAGGAAGATCTGTATAAGTACGATTCACTTTCTCCCACTTCCGCAAGGAATGGAAAAATATCCCATATGATTGGAATAAAACTTTTCTTGTACTTTCACTGATTTGGAGAGAATTTGAACGGCAGGGAAGGTCAAAAAGTTACGGGCATTTTGGGAGAATATGGTATATGTATACAAGGGTGGTCTGAAAAGTTTCCGACCCAGCAAAGATACAAAACATTTTTTCTCAAATTTTCTGGGGCCGGACATTATGCAGACCACTCACTTACAGACCAGTTATACATTTAAATTAAGGTTTGAAAGGTATTAAATAAGAGTAGATTCGTGCACAACACTTCAATAGGTACCCAGTTTCAATATTGGTAGGATTTTCAAAGAAGGAACGAGTTAAAGAGTATACCCTCTACTCGTACTTACTTCACGCTACCCTTTCCGATACATTTATTGCCAAATATGATAAATCTGGTTGTTAGAACGTTGAGTTAAGAATACAAGTTGAAAAGTTCTTGTTCTTGTTTGTGATTTCCATATATCGCATTCATCCAAAATGAAAAAGTTGTATTTGATGAGGAGAAATGGAAGATTGATTAATGTGTGTGAGTGTTGAAATAATTCATATTGTGTGGACATACTGGCAGAAAGTTTTTTGGAAATATACGGAGAATGTAAAAGAGGTATGTTTTTTTCGGTGACAGCAAAGGCGCCAATGCATTAAATAGCACTCCTTATTGCTGAGAAAGATTCACTTGTGTCTGCCAGGATAAACTAAAATTCAGAATGAAGGCCACGGCTATCGAGTACTATAGTCCTTTTAGTAAGGCTAATGGGATACGGTGATATTTGGCTAGGTTTTGTCTTAATACGCATCAAATACGAACTTGAAGTGTACAAGTCGGACCATAAGTGTGCGACACTGGCTTGGAGATGTTTATGAAATGGTTAATAGAATAGTCAAAATCAGCAAACATATGTAAACGGCGATTGGATGCTTCCAGAGGTACGTCGGTGGATATCAAGAAAAATGTACATAAATACAATAAAAAAGGTGATTAATATTAAAAGTCCCAGGAAAAGAAGAAATGGATTATCTGAATGAACGTGATAGTGTGGAACGCGAAAAGGTTGTGCAACGAAAGGGCAGTGTGACAGAAATTAGTGAGGGAGTAATAGTGCTCGAATATTTCATTTCGCACTATAAAGGCAGACCTCTAATGAAAATCCCTAACTCTAAAGGAACAGTCCCAAACGCGACAAATTGAAAAATTAGCATTTATTCTCGTTTTATAAAATGCAAATTACTTCATACGTTTTTTTCTTTCCTGCTTGCAACTATAAAAGCAAAATACTAGATGGCTAGGTGATTAATTCCGGGTCTGTTAATAAATAGTTGAGGCAGCAGGGAGGAAAGTAAACGTGTAAAATGAAAAGAAGAACCTGCGGAGAGGTGGGAGTTGATCCAGTGATAACACACCATCCTAACTCTGTGATCTTTCATCTCTCCAATTTTAACCATGAGAGGGAAAACAAGAGGCAGCGCCAGCTAGCGATGGTGGAAAAACTGTGGAAGTAAAATGGAGGAGGGAACGCCACTAACAAATAGAGAACGTTTATTTTGGAAGAGTTTTTCAATATCTAGTGGAGCAGATCATTATAGTTGTTTTTTCATTCACAAAGGTTTTAATTCAATTATTACGACTACTGTGTTCTAATGTCTTTGCCATTTGATTTTTCTTCTTATTTAGTTTTCATGATAGTTATATTTCACTCTTAAAATGATTGATATTTAAAAATTAAACTACTTGGCTTTTCCACTTAAAATTACTAGACAATATTATACCATAACGAAACCTAGGTCGTGAGAATAAAATATTTTTAGTGGAAAAGTCAAGTTGTTTAATTTTCAAATGTCAACATGAAGATTTTCCACCAAGCTACGCCGGAAACTGTTTTATTCTTAAAATGATATTTGCCGCTAAAAAGTCTGTTTCTGCGATTTTAAAGATATGTTTCAATCAATACCATTTAATCCTAATTCATCACAGATAACTTTGATGTAGTGGAACATTAATATTCTAGGAACTAATATTCTAAACTAAAGGAAATAAATGGTATGCAATCAGTCATATCCATATCCTATTGTTGTATAAAAATCCCTAATTATTATATGATCTTCACAACAGTTAGGTATGATATTTACGATAGCTCGAGCAGGGCTATTAAGATTAGTTTTCACGTATACAAGGTATTTACTGTGATGCAGAGAAGAGGAATGGAACGTATAAACCATACTAAGCACATTCCCAGTTCCTTGTGAGAGGTACCGAACCAAAACTAATTTTGCGAATTAAATAAGAACGTACTCCTAATAGGTTAGGGACACTGTTTTTTTGGTACATGACAAGTATTAAAGAACAAGCTAAAGAAAATCCAACCAAAGAATCATCTATCCTTACCCAGTTCATTCAAATCAATACTTTGATTTCAGCAAAGTACGAAATAGATCACGACGTGGTTTGATCTTCACCGGTATTAAATGAATGAATTATGGATGTTGATAAAGGAACTCAAAAATTTTTTCTTCAGTTAGACCGGTGTCTTCAACTACTGCGTAAAATGTGGAATGAGCGGACGTTGATCAACATTTTTTCGACATTGCTGAAAGGTAATACTCATTCTATTTTACAATATAAATCTCACCTTGAAATCCAATTTTGTAATTTTTATTACGTAAAATCCATTGCCTTAAGGATGTAAAAGTATTTTTCAGCGGCGAGATTTTGAGGATAACAAAGAAAGGCAAACTGAAAATCCAAAAGGAATGGAGTATTTCGACAACACTATGCAAATAAACGTCATCACAATATCATATAAAGCATTGGAATTTATTGCAATATCATCGCATGTTTAATTATATAAGAAAATATCTTGCGGTGTAATTTTTCTACCGCCACCGTACTGCTGGAAGTTATCAACTCAACTCATGACAGACAATCGTATTTCCAATTTTCTGTGTAAGCCTCAGCCTCTTTTCGAACTATATTACTGTGATATTAACGTTGTTTACGTAATTCCGTATAAAATACTTATGATTTATTGCAGTACCTGAACAGTCTTTTGATATTGCATACGATGCATCTTGGTAGCGCTAAATTATCTATCCGCTAGCATCATATCCTTTGAAACTACTCTCCTCTTATTCTACTTTTCGCTGAACTTGAAATGCTTCTCCGTTCCACTAGACAGATATCAATGCCATGGTCGTTTGCGATTTCAATTCTGGATCAGATTTTTTCAATGCCCTTTTAAAGTCCGTTTCATCCAGTTAAAGTTAATATTTTTTCCAGAACTATCATTCAGCCACAGGAGTACATTTTCCGAGGAACGGATCGTTTTACAATCGGAATCAATTTCCTGATGACATTCTTTACAAAATTTACTCGTAGGTGCGGAATATATGCATAATGCTCAAACACCATAAAACGATTTTTGACGCTTTCACTAAAACTTGGTTCAGTGATAAGGTTAGATATGGTTTCAGCTCTCTGTAGATCATATTTTAACTCTGTGTGTCACATGATATGATGTAAGCTTATCCCTTCTTACGGAAACTTTCTTGCTTTTTGTTTAAAGAGAACTTACCATTATCGTTATCTTTGGTAGGTTAGTACAAAATTAATCCAGTTCTAAGAGAGTTTTTAAGACAGAAACAATATGTACAAAATGCCAATTCTCCGTATAGAAAATTAGTGATAAAAATTATGCAAAATTTCCGTATTGAAGTGGTTGGATACAAGTAATGCTATCAAATGTTTCATTTGATGCATGACCTAAAATATTTCCCGGCATATACAGCCATAATCTGTATGCTTCAGAGTTATAGCGAATAGATGAAAATGGGAATGATTTAAATATTTTCTTTAGATGTATTTCGCATTGGTATCTTTGATTTTCCCTCACTAATGTCCCTTTTTGCCCTACTATCTTTGACATTGGGATGTCTGCGACATGAAATTATTTTTCTCTCTTTCTATATGTTTTAGCCTCCTGTTTTCTCTATTTACAAGTCACTTCACACTTTAATTCATTTCTCCCCACGTTCCTCATAGACTTATCTTATGAATAAGTCAGCATGATTATCCGTTGCGATGATTGCAATTGCTACACTTCACATTGGAATAGTTACTCTCAACATCTCATCTCCGCGAATAGTATTTCCCAAAATTTTGGAAATTATAGTAACTTCTACTCAGCTTTCCGCATAATGCCCTTAAAATAATGGTTAAAATACTTCCTTAGTGTCTTTTATGCTTAGAATAATGGGATCTTCTAATTTAATATCAGACATTGCCATATTAATTTTTTTTAATTATTTTTCTTGTAATAATTTTCATCCCATGACTTTCACACTATTCCCGAAGCTGTATAAAATTATTGAAAGCCCGTTGATTATACTAATCAAATGAAACTAAGGTTGCCATTTCATGCTTATTCCTCCTTTCATCGTTCTTCCTCTTTTATCTGACCATAATATTAGGGAATAAAGAAAAAGGTACAGGCGATGAAGCACTCTCTTAACCCTTATTATATCACTTAGAATGTAGATTCTCCGCTTACCCCCCAGCATAAATATTAAAAAATGCTTTGACAAAATTATTTCCCCAGCATGTTATGCCAGTGTTCATCAAATTTAGAAGTGAAACAAAACTTGATCCAAAGATCCCTTTCTGTTACGCAAATTTTAAAATCACTGCAGTGGCGTCAGTCATCTCACTTCCTTTCCTTAACCTAAACTTAATTTCCCGTTAGAGTATTTTTCTTCTCCTTCAAAAATGCTGGCTGTGGGTTCTTACCTACACTACAGTATAACTTTAAATTAAAATCCTCAACATTTTCTGATTACAGATTGAAATATTCCAAATGGCAGAAATTTTCCTTTGGGCTGAAATAATTTCTTAGTTCTACAAACGACTTAAATTATAATATTCATTATCGCTTGATATATCACGGTTTATTTTGTATTACATAGAAATATGTATTCCACCTCTTTTACGAATTATACAAGAGACTGCAGGAGATGCTGTGACAGTAACATTTTGACGGAGTTATCCGCTAATATGCATTTCAATGCGACAATTGCATTATGTAAAAATAATTCGCCTTGGCCTGGAATATTTCCGGCCATGTATTAATGATATAAGTATATAGCGATCCTAAGGATTCAGCTTTTTCTCTCTCTTCATTATATCTTTCATTTAGATTCCCAGTATTTGTTAATGAAAAATCAAAGGAATAAATAGGCTTGTAACGAAACCCGAATAAGCCTTATACATAAGAATTAACATGTAGAGATGATATGAAAGGCTGACAAATCGGCAATTAAATTATGTTCAAACTTTGGTAGTGGTAACTGCAAAACGTTCCATTTTTAAATCATTTCATTCTCTACGGCAATATTTTCACTTTTGTAGATGACAGATTCTATCAAATAATTTTGTAGCCACGTCTATATTCATTTATTTTTTCGTATGAAAGCATTTGGTCACTAATTGTTACGTGGTTCTTTTTAAATATTCATGAAATAAGGATTTATTTATCAATAAGTTATTAATCAATAAATAAATCTAAGAATCTCAATTTTTACCAAGTATTGAGAAATTTCTTTTAACATTAGTAATGTGAGAAATATTAGTAAATGGAGGGAAAGTGTGTTCAATGCATTTAACGAATAATTAATTATAAAAATTGTAGTTATAAAATATTATATTGCTTCCTTTCAAAGGAAAGATTAGAATACATTGCAATAGAAACTCGAATTAGACTTTCTTCACGTTATACCCACAGTTGGTTGTCTCACAGATTTCCTTAAATTTATATCCATTCATATTACATTTAAAGGTGTATAATTACATAAGAAGAAGTCCATATCATGAAGCTCTCTTTCCAAAAACAATTGAATGCTCACAAATAAAATGAAGAACGATATCTAATATTTATAACAAGATGGAGTCTCACGTAAAAACTACTAACTTCGGTGATGAAGTTAATGCTTGAAAGAGGTTCTAAGGGAGGAAAAGGTGAGGTTCTCTTCATCAGCTTTAATCGAATAAAATATTGTTTACTTTGAAGTACATAAAGCATAGTGAAAAATATTAAATTTGACCCATTCGTCGTTCCAAATACCTCATGATTTTTTAAAATTAAACCATTGAGGAAAGCGTATGAATTATTATTTGTATGGAAAATATAAAATCTTAAATTTACAGGGAAATATTTTTTTAATGTAAAAATTATTCTTTTATTTCGTCTTATTTAGATAGCGTAGCGACATATAGTTCTTCTGTCAGGGTTAATAATGCCCTAAACCTAAGCCCGGGAAGGATCTTTGATTTTTATCTACCATCTTCTCGAGCTACACCCGACGCCTATATTAGAAGTCTTTTACAAAGAATAGCCCTTTTGCAATCACATAGGAACGTGTTCCGCAGAGCCCACACGTCGGCCAATCATCCGGCTCAGGAACGATGGCGGAAGGAAGGCAGCTTGCTGCATTCATATTTTACTGCAACCTTAATGGTGCGAGGTGTCCCCTTCGCCACTCGGTCGATTTCAGGTTGCTCCCTGGGCTTCATTCAGTGAACGGCTCACCCGTGAGCGTAAGTTCCTCCTACCCTATCTCACCCTTTTATTTTTTTTTTACTTCTAACCTTCTTAAACATTCTCTATTCGCGGTTTTCATCCATACCTCGGCACCGTTTATTTCTTAATTCCCCAAAAGCTCTCAGCGTGAAAAAAATATCCTTCATGCTATCACGGTTGTATTTAGGGGTCCGACGCAACGTGAAGTAAAAGTCTTTCCGTCCCTAAAAGCTCTTTTGTTCATTCTCTCTCTCTGTGTCTCTCTTTCATTCACCTTTTATCATTCCCTCTGTCTCTCGGTTTCTGTTCTTTTCTCTTTCTGTATCTCTCTCAATTTTCCTTCTTCTCTCTTCCCCACCCCAAATCCTTTTTTTCCTCTCTCTCCCAAACCTCTTTCCTTTGTTTCCTTTCGTTCATATCCGCGGCTGAGGTTGGGGCTTTTAAAGCATGAGAACCTTGAATCCGCGAGTGTACATAGAACTTCACCATACCTACTTACACGGCAAGTGCATTCAAATGGCCGCATTGTAAGCCGGAAATATTTAGTATTTATATGTGGTCCAGGTTTCACAACGGGAGGCTCAAGTTCGGGGTGAGGACGCGTAGGGGAAGCCGAGTGATTTTTTTCAGCATTTTTTACGTGTGCCCTCGCATGCGGTTGATAAGTTTTTACTCAGTGTTTGTTATCATGACTGGTATTTCTATGTGTTGTTTACCAAAGTATAAATATATCGAAAACATTAAGTACTTCAGGGAGAGTCAAAATCAAAATTAGGTAGGGCACTGAAATTTTGACGAAAATAATAAGAGTGAAATATAAAGCGGTAATAAACTCACCGAGAGAGTTAAATTTATAGGCACCTACTAAGCTTTGACAGTCACCAATAGTTTACCTGACATCTGCTGATTTTTCCGATGCATGATTTTAAAATTCCAGTTCCACTATCAGGTTACTTACCTCGTAACCTTTTGACCATAACATTTTATTTCATTTATTTCAATTCAACGAGTCAAACTCCAAATTTAATTTTAAAAATATTTCAGTCCATTCTTAGGTTAAAAATGAGTATCTTTTATTACGTCATCCTCTTTCATAGTATCATTTATAAACTGAAAGTTATTGATTTAATTTATACGTGAGTCCAAAGTATCCCCGCCAAAATGAAATACGACGGTACATTAGAATATATACTAAATCTAAACTTGTGAGTGAGATCCTATTCCTTCTCAGCCCTTTTATGTATTTAATTATGAAAATGGTCTCTGCCATTGAGATTTTGCATAAAATGTTATTAGAAGATATTCAAATATTCATATGATTTGATGGACATATATGCGTATATCTGGGTATTTTGGCGAGATATTAATGTTAAATTTAGGCATGAGAAAGCTTTTACAAATATTATTTATCCACCATATTTTATTTTCTAAAAGTGTTCAAAGAAATAAGTGAATTTATTTAAAAGGTGAACTGTAGCATAAAAATGGCATAAATTTCCACCATCAATGAACAGGTATAATAATTGGTAATATACTCACTTAAGGTCATTATGTTAACTGCTTTTCTTATTTTAATAGAACTCAGCATTGCCAATTTTTAAGAGAAATAATTTTCTGATAGAAATCACAAATTATCATTTGATAGGTGGTAAGTCACTTTTTCCGTGATGCTCTACAAATATACTATAGATTAGAATCTGTATTTTATGTAGGTTACAAAAAAGAGATTTACTAAATAAGCTATGAAACATTGAGTTGTGGCTTACCTTTAATCGTACCCTTCATTTCTGTTTATCTCAAAAAGATAAGACGACTTTATCCCGAAACGGCGAATGGAAAATAGTGGTTTTGAATGCGTTTTCATTCGTAGAAATCGGTGTATTTCGGCAAGAGTAAAATGTCTGAATGTTACGAATCATTGTTACTGAAAGGCTCAAATATAGTGCTATTTTTGGTTCAGTAATATGAATTGTAATCAAGCACAAAGAAAAACAAACGCAAGTAACCTTGTGCCAAATGGCTGTCAATCACCTGACGATTTAGAAAAGATGTTTCTGGAACCCTGTTATGAATTTCATCATAGGAAATATCATCTGTTTAAAATAAAGTTTTAGAAATTAACATTTATTCATGACGTTAGAATGTCTCATAAAACATGTGACAACAAGTGCACAATGGAATACTGCTGATTATGACTGTAAGGATATCAGTTGGTTTCAACTGGCTTGCGTAAATTTATATAATTTTATCAAACAGGTGCGGGATGAAATAAATTTCTGGTTGAAATTATAACAAAGAATCTTTTTTGAGGTTGTTTGTAAAGATATAACCAAAGAAATCGTTAAAAGTGTATACTTATAAAATATGATAGTCATTTGATTCTCTCAAATCTATGACTATGGCGCTGCCTCTATATTCCCATCACCTGGCTAAGTGTAATCCTCTTCATTCTGAATCTATAATGGGCCTCTTATGAGAGAAAATGACGTTTTCTTAGTTCTAGCGTATTATGAAAATCGGTCGTTTGTATACGTTAGGCTGTAATTCAAAGAGCGTCCCTGAAGATAACTTTCGAAAATTTGATATCTTCACCAAATATGTTTAGCCTTATAGAATTATCCTAATCCGCATCCTAGTCGATAAATATTAAAAAGCAAAAAAGAATGGATAAAGTTTCAGAATCATCCAAGTCAAGATTCGCTGGTGACTTCAAAACTCAAAGTTTGATATACACATCAGAAATTTGAAACGTTAAGCCATGTTTCTCTTACACTTTTAGTTTGAACTCGGCGTCAGCCTGTTTACTCTATTATCTGAAGATGCACTTAAACAAGTTTTAGAGAACTTAAGATGAACGTTAGCGAATGAATACGCACAGTGGACCACACTTGTTATTGAGTACGTTAGTGATTATAATCATGGTAAACTACCACTTAATTATTTAAAAATATTACTAATCTGACTCCATAAAAAATATTGTTTTAATAATATCGAAAAGCGCTATTAGCTATGTATTCTACGGTGGCTTAATTCTTTTGGTTTGTTAGCTCCAAACAATATTTAGTGCTAAACGAATATTTAATCTATTCCTTGAGGAAGGCAACCCTCTATATTTCATTCAGTCATCCTCTAATCTGTAAAATTACATACCCAGATATATTTAGGTAATTTTATTTTGTGTTTTGAATTCATTAGGTGATAAAGGTATTTTTACCATATTTGGATTCTTAGGATATTGACAATCTATTTCCTCAGTTTTTGGTTGAGTTGCATTGCATGTATGTTATTTAAATTATATTATGATGGAATCAAAGGCAAGTTAGGAATTAGGAACGAAGAATAAGAGACAGAAACCAAAAATTGGTACAGCCTTGTCCTACAAAAATACCTCTTTTGATAGAAAATGCTTCTGTTAACGGCAGCTAAATATAAAAAATAACGTTTGATTTTATTTCAGTTTTGTTCCTTTTAATGTATGTAATAGTTTTCTACAACTTCATTAACACCAGTAGTTATCAACATTCATCAGACTAATAATCATTAACACGGGTAGTGATAGATATTTCAGTACAATCCACGTCTAATGCATAACAATTTTTATGATATCTTGCAACTGCCTTTTTTGTCTAGGAAGTCCAGGTTAAGCAGCTGAATAACAGTTTGTTCAAACTCTATTTTCCACAGCTAAAATATCACCATAATTTTAAAAGGTCACTTATATTATCGGAAACGTCCTCTAAGTTTGAAAATGCTGGTAACTGTAACGCATAGAGAATTTCCAGTTGCGTGGTGAAGACCAATGATGACAGAGACTAAGTATTGTTATTACACGTTGACAGTAAGATGGGGTGTACATGTGATGGTGAAGGTTTTTCGCAGCAACTTCAAAACCATTACTTGTAATTGGGCACTTTGATAATATTCATCTCTTAGCAAATTTCATTCATTGGCTTGTAGAAGTAAAAAAATGAATAGATGATATTAAACGAACCAAAGATCACACTTGCATGGGCATACGTACATTCACTGTCACACAATTCTTTGGATATGTGCATATTCTTAAGGTATTTTATTGTAAAAAATGCCCATAAATTCAAATAAATATTATAGCATCATGCAAAAATGAACCCATTTTATAAATAACTATTTAATCAGAAAGTATCTTTCTTGAATAACTTTTCTCCCAACCAGTAAGCATTTACTTTCATAGTATTTGTGTACATGTATATTTATATATATATATATATACATTCATATACATTTAATATATATATATATATATATATATATATATATATATATATATATATATATATATATATATAGATGATGTGGAAGAACTAACGAGAGCAATATAACATTTGGACGGCACCATAGAACACAGGATAAAATTGATAAAACGTAAAAGAACACTGACATTGTAGATTGTTTGAGCTTTCGGCCTATTCCGAGGCCTTCTTCAGGTAAGTCAGTCTGTATGTGTATGTATATATATATATATATATATATATATATATATATATATATATATATATATATATATATATATATATATATATATATATATATATATATAAAACTTAGACAGTAACACACAGCACGAGAACACATAAAAAGAACACTCACAATATTGTCTTGATAATTTCGACGGACTTGCGCTCCGTCTTCTTCGGAAGATAAGATATGACTCAGTCATATCTTATGTATCCGAATTATCAATCGAAAGGAGGAGCAATATGCTATACGTGGGTCGCGGTGGTCTAGTGGGTATAAATATACACATATACATATATATATGGTATATTACATTATACATTCATACAATAACGCCAAAACTACAATGTATGTCCTTTCTTTGTGTTCCTATGTTTCGAAAATCTTATATATATATATATCGATGATTTCGTCAAAGTAACTCGGAAGTGTTGAATAAATAAACTTGGACAGCAATAAGCAAGATAAGAACACAAAAAGAACACTCACATTTTATTTCTTAATAATTTCGACGGAATTTAGCTCTGTTTTCCTGAGAAGAAACGGTAGTACAGCTTCCTGCTATAGGGGAGGTGAGGTATGAGAGAGAGAGAGAGGGAAGAGGGGCGGGGGAGGGGTAAAAGAAAGGGTTGGGAATGGGAAAGGGAGAAGAGAGGGGAGCGGAGCTATGGAAGGAGTGAGAGGGAGGAAGTGGATTTGATGCACGATCGGAAAAGAAAACAATTCTTCTACCTACATATATTGCAACATCCAAGACGCAGGTTTCATCTTACAAAGTCATCATCAGGACTTAGTCAAAACCCAGGCCACTAACAGCAAAAAACCTGCGGAAGGACAAAGTATTTTCGTTTCCGATACAAATCGCTTCCACAGTGCTACACTTGAGACCATTCACATTAGTGAACGATGTTGAGAGAATGATGATGAGGTGATGATAGGCCTTGCCGCATATATGCCATATTTTTTTAATTTTATAGGGTGATCGGATGATGGACTGGACGCCAGAACGGATACCCTGTAGCACTGGCTGAAAAGAGTGTTTTGATGGGAGGCATATTTTTGGATGGGAACACCCACGGACGGGGAGAAGAGATTACGCTGTGTGCGATGATTATTTATCCTATTGTTCAGGGGTGTGGAACATTGAACAAGCAGAGTTTACAAGCCAGAATATAAACTACATTCCTGTAATGCAGGAGGATTTGGGGAAAAATAAATAGTGTACTGTTTGTTTTGCTATAGTAATTTTGAAATTTTTTTGAATACGCTTTGTATAATTTAATTATTTAATTTATTATTTTCTAAGAAATACAAAAACATACCGTTCAGTCTAAACCTGTCATTTATCATTTTGTAAACATTATATGAGCCTCTAAAGGACGCCGTTTCTTTCCACCTTCATCAAAAATATATCCTGTTCTATTACTTAACAAGTTCATTTAAAGGTTCAGTTCAATTCAGTTAAAGGAATTAGATATCATCTAAATATGAGATATTTTTAGAAATCGGTTATTGTATATGTTACGTGTCAATTTGTTAAAAGCAGAAGCAAGCCTTACTATTCCCAACAATGTTCGAAATATTTTTTAATCGTATAAGTCTTATCCTTATGTTAATTATTTTGTTCCAAAGAGCACCACAAATATACAATCCCCTTGCATAAACGGAAATCTGAGTTGACATATCATTACAACATAGAATCTGAATATGAAAATTTTCAACCAAAATTTATAATACCACGTTACACGTTTTACCTACACCAAGAAGGAACAACAAGTTATTTTATAAAATTAAATTATTGAATTAAATTATAAGGATTTTTAATTGAGAAATCCATGGAAATAAGTAAATATATGTGGTGAATAATTTAGTATTTTTGTACATAATTAGCAAATATTAGTGGAATCTACAGACTTAACGTACGTCATCAGCAAATATCATTTTTAAATTAATCGTAAAATGTTTAATGGAAATGAAAAACTGATGCTCTATTTCGTCCTAATCTAGGTTTCATTATTCGAAATAGACTAACATATTGCTAATAAATGTATAACCATGGATGTAAAGATGTGTTAAAATAATTACGTATTAAAATAATTTTAATTTATTTATGATAGATATTAATATTTACCGCTTTCATATTCTGGAGAACCGTTTAATGAGCAATTTTATATATACATATATATACGTTATGAATGCATATATTTATGTATATTTTATATGTATGTGTGCGTGTACAGGGTGTGCTCCGAAAGTAGGGAAATCGAATTTCCCACGTCACACTTATTGGTCGGAGTGGGTTCAAAATACTTGAAATCGATGGGGGGCTAAGATTTACTGCGAGAGCAGGCTCAGAGCTATACAAGCTGTAAAAGCGGCAGGATTTCAGTTATTGTAAACCTCTGCTCGCCGACCGTGTCACGAACAAAATTGAATCGACGATCGAGGAATGTAATGCCTTTGCTAAGTTTTCAGCTAAACTGAAAACATCTCTTGAGGAGATAAACAAAATGATTCGTGGTGCTTACGCCTTAAAGGCAGGCCGGGGAAAGGTTCACAACCTGCGCTCTGGGTAGCCGTAAACCAACAAAACCGACAACAATGTGGCTCGTGTTCCACAATGGTTGGACTCAGACCGTCGTGTGAGTATCAAGATGGTTGCCAATGAACTGAACTTGTCGTCTACAGTTGTGTTTCTCATTGTTACTGATCATTTACTGATAAGGAAAATGCACGCCAAGCTCGTTTCGAAGTTGTTGTCAGATGACCTAAAGATCAACCAATCAATCATGCAACATCAAAATGAATAGAAACAGTGCGTTTCGTGGCATGTATATTCAAAAGAAAGAGACGAGCCACATTAGCCAAATACACATTCAAACACAAAATCCCGAGATCTGGCAACAACAAACAATAGTCATTCACATGGAAATAGACATGAGGAAAACAGATAGGATCACATAGAAAGTCTGAACAGCAAATACAGATATCATTTATAGTTGTTAATTTTTCAAACTTTAGTGAAAGGGGAACGGTCAACGCCCAAACTTCATATGTTCCTAAGTACTCATCTTTCTTAGCTCCTTGGGTTAGTGAGGTTGAAGCGCAATGAAAAGGAAATATATAGACGAAATGAATACCATTTTAATTCGTTCCATTGCCCTTAACTCATGAAGAATATATGTACAAATGATCATTATTCCAAGATGAAGTAACCCTTAATCATAGTTCCAACTATAGTATATTATGATAATTATTAGAAATAACTTGCAGTAGTGCTTTCGGAATCAAAACATTCACTCAGAATGTACATTCAAATACATCATTAACCGGCGGCGACCTAATTATATTATCAAATTTAAGTTATCGTGCCCAACACGATCTAAATTTATGTAAATTATGCCAAACTTGGGACCGAAGGTGAAAAAATATTTGATGCATTTATTTCCTAGATTCATTAGGCGATTATTATGGAAGGTAAATATCACACCCAAGGTAATCTCTTCAATATTTGCCATCAAAGGTAAAATAACGCATCTAAAGTAGGATTAGTAAATGGATAAAAATTCATCCTCTTCAGATTTAGGTATTTTTCTTGGAGAAAGTGTAAATTTACCATTGAAGAACTAAGCCAATCCATTTCTATCGTAATACTGTATGCAACGCAACTAAACAAATATCAATATCTCATCATCCCGATAGCGAACGAAAAAACACTTAATGGTGTTAGAAAACTACTCAGTAACTGAAATTATGTAAAAGTCATCAATATATTTTTTCCACTGAAACATGAAAACTTAAAAAATACATGCAAGGTATCGTATTTATGTGCATTTAGCATCTATTTTATGAACTTCGTTAAATCCGAATTATTATTATTCCTTCTGGGATGTGTTTTAGTGACAATGGTGACACATTGACATTGTGACACTCATGAGTTTTGCTATAATAAATATGCAATTTAACACTTTGGATGGAAGGAATACATGAAACCCTGCATAAACCATTAGCTCCAAAGCAAATGTGTCTATCAAGAGCATAATTATACAGATATGTTTAGCGTCATTGACGTCATTTTACTAAAGCTCTTTTCCCGTTTTTACAGTTACTGGTGCAGGCATTGAGAGTAATTATTTCCATTTATATCGTAAAAATTTCCAAATAATCAGCATGAAAACGTCGTTTACGGATAGTGTTTTCTTCACATTGATAGAACTTTGAGAAAAATTTTCATCATATTTAAAATCAAATAGTCAAGAAACATATCTTTAAATGTCATAGAGTAGTGGAATTATTCTTTTTTGCGAAATATGAAATCTACCAAATTTGACATTACTCGGAGATTCATTATCATTAAGTTCGTGTAGGCACTGCGGTGTTTAGTGTCTTACAGATGGTTTAAGTGCGAGTAGTCAAGTAAATTATTCTGGTATTTTATTTCTCTGGTTTGTTAAATGCATTTTTAGTGTTCATGCTTTAAGAATAATTGGTGAAGGATCTTGTCCATCCTGCTGAAATTATGTTGAAAATGGCTCCCGGAAAATTGCGAATAGTGTTGAAGTGCAGGATGTTGCAAACAGCACATCCACTAATTCAACTGCTACCGTCAAATCTCTGGTATACATTACAAATAATTAAATAGTTCCCAGCGACTTATAAGGATGTCAAAGAGATCTTTATTCTTATTTTATTTATGTAAAAAATGTCAGGTAAATGTTAAATCCCTATTGGAGGTACCAGTATTCCAGAAATTAGTGTCATTTATTTTAAATTGTAAATTTAAGTCTCCGACAAAAATTTAAAAAAATATTTTTATTGTCACATTATATGTACAAAATATTCAATGAGCCTTCATAGCAGCTATCCATTATTAAAAATTAAAACGGATTTCGAAATATCAAGGCGACTACTTTTTGCTCCGGATTGGTAAAGCATTTCATGATGTTGGAAACGTTTGAAGGAATAGTATGATGAAATCTCAGTCCAATCAGGCCTATTTTATTAATATCCTCGCCGGGACTACTTAATTAATTTTCCCAATTATCTCTTTCCAAATAATTTATCTGAGGATATCTCTCGTCATCAGTTCGTGCTAATTGGAAAAATTTCCACAATATTTATTTGTCACACGACATTCTAATTTAATTATCCCCATGATCCGCAGAAAGGAAATTGCTTCAGAAAAGTGTCGACCTTAATAGGCTTACCCACACTTTCCCCTTAGAAAAGATCATCAATCAATAAGCACCCAAATGATTTCAGACTTCTGCAGATCTTCAATGCTTGCCTTTGCGACCTTCCAGGTCCCCAACTTACCAGCCATCTTCAACTCTCACACTTTCCCCTCTCCCTTCCCCTAGTGACTTCTTCCATCCTCATCCACCCCATCGGCGCCTACCAATTCCCTTCATCTCCCCCCACGTCCTCCTTATTTTCCCACGCCATTATCTGCTTCCATCCCTCTTGGCTCCCAACTTGAATGGCACTTCCAAAGGATTTTCAATCCTCCTTTCTCGGCAATCCTTTACTTCCCGTCATCCAAGCGTTTACCACGTCGTCGAAATTACCAAATCTGCCAAATGTTGAGTGGATAAGATATAATTCTTCTTTAATTAGAATATATCCTAATAAAAATAAAGCCTTAAATCATGTTTCTCATGGAATCATTTTAGTTTTTAAGAAAAACTTTCGTTGCGCAAATTGAAACTTTTTGGGAGCATTTTTTAGGGTCCGTTGATCTTCAGTCCGTTCTCTATTTTTCATAGCCATTGCCCTTACTTATATACAATATGTCATTTAGCGGCTAATCTTTCCTACGGTTTTATCTTAGAGGTATTTTTTTCCATTGGCTAGCCTATTCAATTGCGTAAATCTTCTTCAAAATTTTGCTAAATTTGATGTATTCTCGTTTGATAACGATAGAAAATTGTAACCAATATTTTTTAATGAAGAGTATTTTCTTATTTCAATACTTCAATCATATCGCTGGAATGAATCACAGCTTGTGAAATGTTTTTCTTTAAAAAAGGGAAACCTTAACCTTCACGATCACTTTTCGAAACTTCCTTCTGAAATTAATTTTGCAGACGTCAATGGATTTCTCATTTTCTGCATAACCATCAGAGGCGCTTGTGCATCGTATTTTTCTCAGGCGTAAATCTTGTTTTGCCTCCGATTTTAGCAGAGTGTCATTCTTTCCCAAATGTCTCTAAATTTAGGAATCAGGATCAGCAATCAGCACATTTTTTCCGCACCAAAAGAAAGTCTGGCAAATTTTCTTGAGTCCCATATCCTTTCATAATCATAATTATGCCATTTATAATGCTCAATTTACATCACTCTTCTTTGATGCGTTTTCCGTATCTTACTTGAAATTCTTGTTTTTTTCAGAAGCATTACCATTTCGTATTTCAACATTGGAAATGACATTATTTGAATTTTTTATGATACTATAGAAAACATCCATTTATGATGACTTGATTACGCATTTAAGAGTGATCTGCATTACAATGTGTCGGAACTGATGTTTGAATTCAAGCTGCCTTACCGAAATGATAATCATTTCCTTTCTTAAAGGACGTAATAGTATTGCGGGTTTTAAACCAATGACTAAACAGACATAATATCACATGTAAATCTGGAGCCTTTTCATTGTTTTTACTTCAAGTTTTACATTTTTTTCCCATGCATACACGCACCTTTCAATACATTTCTTCATTTTCGAGGTTAGTATGAATCTCTACACATCTGAATACTGGAATGATTGCAGGATGGTAGAGTTGGTTATGAAAGTTGGTTCATTAAAATGTTATATTAAATTTTTTAATCTCAGGTAAAATCAATGCATTTCATTGTTTAATTCTTTTGGTTAGGCAAACAAAACAACTTACTAAATTGTTAAATAAATTTGTAGCACGTAATTTTCCTTTAATTCAAAATTCAACGAATAATACTTACCATTCCTAATTATATTCCCTTAATATCCTATTATGCTAGGTACTTAAATAAAGTCTGCGCCGTATCCGTAAACTACAAATGGATTTTGAATAAAAAATATTAAATTGATAATAAGCTAAAAAATGAGTTATTGATGCAACAAAGTAAATAAATAATCTTAATATAATCAATAATTGATCATCTACATTTTGATTTTAATTTTCGTATAAATGTAGTTTAATAATTATTCGAACTGTATTAAATTTCTTACAATATTATTTAAAGACACTTTTTCTAGCGTTTTTCATTGGTTAGTTTTCGTAAATTTAGTGTAGTAAATATTGCATTTTAGAAATATTAATTCTTCTTCTACATGCATTAAATATCTTATTGAAAATATTTTATTGGTAGACCGTATGTTGATAATGTATCATATTTCGATCCATGAAATATTGCTCAATTAATTTATGATATGTGATAGTTGGTTACGAGAATCTTTCATAAAATGTTTTATTTTCAAAGCTATTAATTACTTTTCCCTGCGAAGTTATCACTATTGTTTCCCATAAAACACGTATTTACCACAAATTTAATTAGAGTAAGCTAATACTTTCTATGCAATTTGGACTCTCATAGCATTCCTTAAGAGGCAGAAAGAAACTAGTGACTCATTTCTACCTCGAATCACTCAAAACCATCTCTCAAATCATTGGCATTCATGGCACTAACTACGTTGAAGAAATGAATCGCTTCTATAAGAAATGTTAATCATGCTTCCTTCCGAGCTATGTGATTTCGCGATTGTTTTTCATATTATTCTTATATCCAGCGTTTTTAACATTTAAGAGTTGTTATTACTCCGACTATTTAATCTTACAATGGGTGACTACCATTTCCAACTCATAGGAACATTAAATATTTCTAAAACGTATTCATTTTTGACTGTTCTCTTTCATTTTCCCTCTTGAGAAGTTTTGAATATCTTGCGATATTTTTTTTAATATTGGAAGCTGGCGATTGAATTGATTATCTGTAATAAATTCATGCCTCAGACATTAAAACACTTGTATATTAGGTATCACTCTAGCATTTCGAATCAAATTGCCACAGACTTTTTATATCGATAATGTTATACTTTCCTCTATACCAATATTGTGCCTGGTAACACATTTAGTACTCAGAATAATGGGGACTCATTTATAGTTTTGCCTATTTTTTGTCAAAAGTAATCAGAGAAAAAGAGATATTTTGAAGGTTTACATTGGCATGTTGACTGTGAAACCTGAATTACGTAGGTGACAGTTTTTAATATATTATAAATGTATACCTGACACCTAATGGAAATAAGAGTAAATATACAGCAATATTGTGTGAAGCAAGTGGCTGAAAGAATACATGTCTGTACGAAATCTTTAAAATAAAATTAAGGCTACTTTTATGTTCAGTTGTGAGTAGTTACACATTTAAATGAGGCAAATATTAGATCACAGTTGAATGTTTTTCGAAAACAACAAAAGTATGCTTTTATAAAATATTTAATCATTCCAAAAAACAGGACAACATTACTTAATGATTTGCTATGGTGTTTAGGTTTCAACTAGGAATTTCAAGGAATGGCAAGGATGGTAAGTCCCCCGATTTAGTATACACATAGAAATAGAACTGAACATATAGTATGCAAAAATATATCAAGTATGCCTTCATCAATATACAAGTATTGAAATTATGAAGAATTATCTTCGTTCAATGAGTAGTATTTTACGGGGCATTGTTTACTGATGTACATTAAAATTGAATTCTGCATAGAAAAAATAGTCATGTTAAAGGTCCATGTCTTAGTCTTGGATCTTGGTGATTTATAAGGTTATAAAGAAACATTTAGAAAAATAACCCTAACGCTCTTTACTTAGTGCAACAAATAATTGCTAAGTTTACTATATTATCAAACCTAAATTTAGTTAAAAATATAAATATGAATTCAGATTTTGTAGAATAATCATTTTTTTACTTTTCAGATGTTAAGGACTACTTTCATTTTTTCTGTGCGATCCTCTGCAAAATATTTTTGAAAATGTATTTATTCGCTCAAGCGTTCTTAAAATATAACAAATAATTTATACAACACGAGTTTTGCACAGAAAGTATTTAATAATATTTAACAGAGAAAGTTTGGCTATAATTAAATTATGTAAGACATATTTACGTTCATGATTGTGTTTAATGCTAAATATGTTTCACAGTAGGCGTCATATGAATATTTCCACTGATATTTCCAATTTTTATAAAATATGAGTTGGATGAGAGCCACTCCATACATTATTGAGTTAAATTTTTTTTATAAAACCTCAGGTGAATTTTAAATATGTTTGTTGTATTCAATTATCTGTAAAAAATCAGTACCTTATCCATCCATTCCTCAGAGTTGATACTTTTGCAAACAACTGATACCAACAATGATTTCGAGAAAAACATTTATAAAAAATATTCATTGTCATTTGGCTTTTCGTTTGCCTTCAATTTTCACAAAGAGTTTAAGACAATAGGGCAGTTTCCTTTAATTTAAGTCATAACATTGAGTGAGATTTCCTTAATTGAGGATATAGGTTAATAACTAGCGGAATTCCTCTACTGCTCCAAAAAATAGTATCAGAAGTAATAATGAACATAGATATGAGTAGTCACTCTTGACTATAAAATATGATTTCTAATAAAGTGAAGGATAAAACATATTTAGCAAAGCTGGCACGAGACGGATTGGTAATATTGCATAACGCCAATCAAATTAGTGTTATAGGGAATATAACCCAAATATATGTTTAGCATGGAAAACTTGTTTCCTAATAATACATTTCATAGAGCCTAAATTGCTTAATACACACATTATTATGAAATGTAATTAAAACTTCATTCATTTCATTTAATGTAAAATTAAAATTGTAACATGTTTTAACTGTCCTAAGCAATGGAGACCTCCTTATTTAGTGATTATCAGGAAAATTGGGTAATACATGATTTTTCAAATCAAGTGTGGCAAAAGGCGAATTGGAGGAATCATTTCTGTGAAACTCCTTCTAGTTCCTCGTAGACTCCTCGAGCAGTTAAAGACCAAGCCGTCTCATGAACACGGAGAATCTCAGGAAACTCAATGTTACTACCGGAGCTAAATAAAAGTCCCTGCGAAATATCTTCTCTTTCCAGCTCCTTGTCTCATGTTGTCGGCGTTCAGTCCCCAGGGAACTGGAGCGTCCTTCTCTTCCCTGAACCTTCTCACTACTCGCCCCTACCAAACTCCCATTAACTATTCATTCAGCAATGTGTGTTAAAGAATTATTGGGATCCGCCGGCGTGGAGAATGGATTTGCCCCTAATGGGAATCCTTTGGGCTCCTCACGGCGGTGTGGGCGGAGAGATCAGTGGGATTAATGAGTTAGGTATATAATTACCCGCCTTGCGCCCCCCGCTCTTTTCAGGAATAGGCTTCATTCTCCAGTAACTGCACCGCTGGGGACTTTTATAGACCACAAGGAAAGGAAGGTGGGGAGCGAGACGTCAATTTTTAGTCATATTGTGATAATTCTCACGATCTGCCATTTCCACGTATCTGTTAATCTACATCGCAGAGAACGGTTCACGCAAAATTGACCTGAGTCTATGAAGGAAGAAACCAATACCTTGAACTAAATTAGAATACGTTGACAACCCTTAAAACGACTTTCTTCAGGAAATAGACGTAAAAGGCGCAATAATAACTGATTAGGAAACCAAAGTGGATTTCAGTGCAAAAAATAGGGAAAATCCCGAAATCTCTAAACCCATTAATGTAAAATTAACCAAGATGGTGAAGGATTCCAGATACTCCGTCACCACATTTCTCTATCCAGCAAAAATGGACGTACACAGAAATGCTGTTAATCGAATTCGCTCTGTTCACGTGGTGGCTTTTATCAAAGAAGTTTCAAATTAATTTTCACAAATGCTGTATGGCTCACAAAATATGACGTTTCCGTGAATACATTATCATATTCATGCAAAAATAATGTTCTTAAAAAGAAGTCTTCCTTCGAAAGAGGTCAAAAAAATTCTGACGACCACACAAAAAATAATGTTCTCAGCTCATCACCTATCGCTTCATTCAACGTGTCATCGGCTTTCTTACATATTGATATCGCATATTCCCATCTATTATTTGAATTTATAGTACCTTTTTAATTTTTGTCTTTCTTCAATTATTTAATCTCAATCCAAAAAAATATTCCACCTTGACATCGGCTTTTATACAATAATATTCATAAGAGAAATAATCACAAACACCCAATCCCTAGATGACTGATCCCCAACTAGGTGGCAATCGGACCACTGGAATGGTAGGCGAGGAAGTAACCCTGCCGTAACCGGTATCGAATCATTCCTTTTTTACCAAATTTTTTCAAGATCATCTTATATACGATTTATCTAATGTAAATATGAAAATGGAGATATGAAAAGGACTTCTTACTATATTTTGCCCTGGTTTCTTCTTTTTTGAATTTTATTAACTAATTTCTTAAGTAAAATCCTGATTTTATCGCGGTTTAAATTACATAAATTCCTAGGTTATTTTTATGCCTTAATTATTTCTTGATTTTCTTACATAAGGTATATATATATAAACCACTGCTTTCGAGAGTCGATGGTTATTTATCGTGTGCTAACTTTCTTACCAAATATAAAATCGATATTCCCCACTAGACCATCCAATTTTGCCATCGTGTCAATATAAATGGTGTAGGAATGAGTATTCTATGTTTATTTGAGCTCAGTAATGCATAAAATAAATATATTTAAGGTGGTATATTTGAAAACTTACATTAAATGCCAAGGATCTTTTTCACATGAAGATAGATTTTGCGATATTTGCAAAAAGTTTGCTGCATTGGATGCCTCGCCACTATTTCTTTTTCATCATAATGGACCACTCCCCAGGTTCTTTTTAATTTTATAGGGAAAGTAAGTCCCAACGATTGTTCGTGGTAAATTAGCATAAGCATGCATTGATTACAAAGTTATCTAATCATCTTTATAGTGTATTAAGAAGGAACTTGCCTCTCTCTGAAGGAATTTTTTTCTGATAATTGACTTAGGATGACACAGTTTGTTGTTGTCTACTGAGAATATTTTATTATTTATATTTTCATAATAAAACCCAATGATATCTAGCAAAACATTTATTTTTTAGAAAAGTATATTTATTAATGTTTGTGAGAGAAGAATTGTTAATTAAAGGCCATTGATGCCATAATGAAATGGCATCGCAAGTAGAACCGTTGCGAGCATAGTGAAAAGATACGCGCATGTGTTTATGCTATTATTTGATTAAGTCCTTGATGTTGAGAAAGATGAATGTCTCACAATTAGTAAGTTGGTGTGATAAAACTTATGAAGCATTGGAATGTAATTAGATTGCAAAACCGTTCAAATTTTACCCCATAAACGCCAAAAATTCACACCTATACAATACCCTGCCCAGGGTGACATATAGGCAGGTCGATTTAAATGGTATAAATGGAAATAAACTCAAGATTTATTCGGGGCCAATTATGGTAATATTATTTCCGCGCTTTTTCAACCCCTAGGGAATTATAAAATAAAAAGATATCGTCCCAAATTCTAACCTTGAGGTCCTGGTACGGGGGTAGGGGGGGACTTTTATTTCCCCTCGCCTCCACCGAGATGCCGAAATATCTCGTCCAAACCCACACACGAACGGAACAATAAAAGTGAGGCAACCGTGAAATATTTACGTCCTCTTCCCCACGCTCCACACGATTCCCCACTCAACCTCTACCTTATCCCCTAGCCCTCTCCACTCCTGACCGCTCCCCCCGTGTGAAATCCACCCACCTTCCTCTTTGCGTCGCCGAAATCCCCCGACCTTTCCTCCCCACCGTCATTTCCGGTTTACGCCTCACAATCTAGCGCCAAATGAATGCCTTAGGATCCCACGACGTCCTCCACCTGATCATTACCGTTTTAAGGGCAAAATCTCCCTAATTTCTCGGCAAAAATTGAAACAAACCCTTGCGTCTGCCTTCTTATACCTTTGTTTCTTCACCCCACGTTCATATTGGTCCCACACCCCTTATCCTTTGATCCGGGAAACTCATTGTTGTGCGGACACGAATTTATCGGTTGAAGAAAAATCATTCACACTCCATCCCCATCCCCAAAAAGATGTCCGAGAAGTTGGAATGGAGACGTTATGGAGACGAAATGGGGCGCAAGAAGTTGGGGGGTAGGTAGAGAAGGGGTAGGTGTTGAATTGACCTACATCTGCGTAAGAGCATCAAATCCCAAATTTATGTCCGAGGAGGGAGAGTGGGTGGGTATCAGTTTGGATCTTGATGCATAAAACTGTACGAGTTTGCGTGGAAATGCGTTTATGAGAATGTAGGTTTTCTGAGGCTTTATTGCACCTTATGTCGTAGGGATAAGATATTTTGGTACCATGTGGTTACCGAGGTTCATATGGGCTCGGAAAATTGGATTTTTGATTTCTCAATTCACAATACCAATTGAATTCAATCTGATAAAAAAGTTCTAATTCATTCAGTTTTATCTAACTCCATGGGTTATCTTGCTAAGTAAAAATTAAGCTCCACAGGATATACGTAATTGCTTCCTTTTACTAGAAATGAAGCAATGATGTTGAAACACTCAAGAATAAAAAGCATTCCCTGACATTCTGAATAATTTGAAATAAAACAACTAAGTAATTATCAGTCCGCTTTAGTTAACAGATCGTTTACGAGAAGGATCGTACTTTGATCTCTGACATCTATTTAATACCACCTCTGTAACAAATGCCCAAATTTCGTAAGTAAAAAACTAACTTAAATCTAATTATAATGTGCATCATCATCAGGTACGCAGTTTATAAAGAAAACTCTTGTGACGAAAATATGTCCACCTCTTTTCATGACACTCGTTAGTTGATATTGCTTCCTTTTGTTCACTATCTTTTCACTTCTGCCTCAGAACTTAATCACATTCCTCTCGCAAATGTCTTCAAATATGCTCCCTTTCTATTAAAGACGGCTTATACAGTCTACACTTTTGTAGACCTTCCTTTTATAGAAATTCTTCACTCTCAATATTATTCAGTCACCTTTCTTTTAATGTCTAACGCTGAATGAATATATCAGACGCCTCCTGCCTTAATCTATTATTAGCCTACTGCTTATTTTTAGGTAATATAGGACTGAGGATTTCTAATTGACTCCAAATGTAATTAGACAACTACAGTTTGCCGAAAGGCTCTCGGACAAGCGGCTTTCGTCTTTTTGGCTGTTATTTGAACGCAGCCGTTGTCCTTTGAACTTGATACAGTAAAGTGAGGCTCAAGTTGAGTGAGAAAACCACTGCAGTCAAAGTCTCTATGCTAACTCAATCCTCATTCCCAGCTTTTCTCTTATATTCGTAGGACCGTGACACCATCCTCACTTTTGAACCCCTTCCCATCCTGTTTTAGGCTGGCAAGGCCTTTCGCACGCTCTGGTCGTCTCTCCGTAACTGGATGCTTAAATTTAGAGAGCACCTCTCAAGTGCAGCTGCTGTAGAATGTGATGGAAGTTTTTATTAGGTGTTCAAAGAAGAAATAGGTGTAAGGTAATGCCGTTAAATAGTTGTGAGTCGTAAAAGCAACGCATATGTCCTATTTTAAGTGCAACAGCCACAAAAGTAGTTCCACCGCGTCTTCTTCCAACGTGTTCAAGGTAACAAAATATCAGATTCTGCTTTCTCACAAATTTGTTTTCCTAGTTATTTTGTGGCACGCTATTCTCCTCCTATCTTATAAAAGGATTACTCCTCATATGTTCTTCAATGGCGTAGACCTGAGTAAATCAAATACAAACTTGAATTTCTCCCTGATGGAGGAGATTGAACGATATTCATTTGAATTTACTAAAATCATTTCACTAATTGTGTCATCAATTTTACCATAAGCAGTTTTCAATGCGAGGCCCGGTTTACTTCATCTCCTCCGCTCCATTCAATTTCCTTTCACACGGTCTCATTTTTCACCAAATTTCATTCAATAAAACGTGAATATAAATGAGGTCATAGCCGCGGCCATATTCATCTTCACTCATCCCTACCGCCATCGAAGGCATCATTTTAAATTTAGGTCGGAAACGCCTGAGATATATAATACTCTTCCGATTTTTTAATATTTTAGAGCCAATGTAGTTACACCAGGCGCATCTATACGCTAAATTATGAATAGTCCATAATATTCATTCGTTACATAAAAGACCGTGTCATGATTGCGCCATAGGCCTTGTCAAAATTTTAACTAAATAGTCCTTTTATAGTTTTCGAATCACGTGACAGGCCACGTTTATTCTAGAGAGACTACTCCATGATATTTATGATTCATTTCCCCAATAAGAGCTGTGTTTAACCTGTACTTATTTTAGTCTTTACAAATAATTGCAGTTCTCCAAAATATGTTCAAGAATTTAGTTATTGTTCTTCATAGCATCATATTTTAAGTTTTAGTTTTTATGAACTTTAGATGTCATCTTGACGTGGATTATATACTGCACTTTTAAGCATATATTTGCGACTAACAAATACCATAAAAAATTCTTTTACCTGAAATAAATTAATTTAAGGGAAGGTTCCATGAACATTCAGTATCTCGTCTCCAAACTAATCTTATTTTTTACTCTTTACTCTCTCTAGTGCCCCAAATTCCTGTGGTATCCCAAATTTTGGAGTGTCATCAAATTTCTAAGAAGTAAGGCCACTGCCATAGGGCAATTGTGCCAAGAAAATATTGGGCCTGCAATGGGGTGTATTACTTGCTCTATATGTATAATATTTGCGTAATGCTTGATTTTGAAACAGTATATTATGTTAATTGGTGTACACAATTTGTAGAGGGTGCGTTTGTTTTCTTAAACATGTTAATCGATTGTTGTAGGATTGTAAATGTCACTCAGCTGCCCCTCCTCTAACACTATACACACCTATCACTCGTCAGTGGCGTTTACACTCAGCAGTTTATACATATTCTATGTTTTTATCGAATAGGAATTCCTTGGCTTTCTGCCCTTCTTCCTGAGCATTTGATACCTTCGTAAGTGAAACCTCCAGATGAATTTTTTGCTGAAAATGTCATTAGTAGCTAACTTGTTTCCTATGGTAATAGTGAATCGATTCATCGAAAAACAAACGCGAAAACCTTTTTTTTTTTGGAAAAGAGTACAGCTAGGACCACCGCTAACTTTTCTCCGCTGAATCATTAAATGCTCCATTTGAAATATTTCTGGGCAGTAATATATGATTGATAGTCTAGTTTTGACAGTTAATATATACCTTTTAAGTGATAATAATGTATGTAGTAGACAATGAGTTAAAAACTTTGTGACGTAAATTTGTGTAAATATAATTAGGTTAAAGAGTAAAATTGAGAGCATAATTTTAAGTACTCCGAGCTCGTTTCACATATTTCCTTTGACACATTATTTGATATTTGTCTAGATGTTCCTGTTTCCAAAAGTGCCTTAGTCGCTGACATTCATTTTTCTTCCAAGTTATTCATGAAACATTTGAATTAAACTAGTAGGTTTCTTGTAGTTTCTCTGTCTTCGTAGTCTCTGTTGTCATTTAATCCTTCTTGCGTTTTTAATAAAGGAATCATTACTGTAATATTAAAGTATTATGATTATTCTTGGGTGCTGCTTTAAACCCATACGAGGCTTTTTAAATGAATGGTACCAGAGGAGTAATATAGAGAAGATTTTGTCCATGATTTTCGGGAAAAAACGAAAGAAGACATTCCGTTCCTCTCTCAAATCCGCATTGAGTTGGAGTCGGTTACTCCAATTAAGTACTAAAGGGTATTTTGCATATTCCCAAATCAAAGATATGTATGAAACTAATTTCATTGGTTCAATCTGTGGAAGATCATTTGGGGACAGAAACCTCTCAATTAATTTTTTTTTATGTTCTACATGAAAATAACGTGAATTTCCAGTGGAATTATACGGATCAATGAATCGAAGATATTTACATTAAAATCTGAATTTTGCCCCATGATGATAGGGAAAGAAGTTAGGAGTAAATTGAAAAACTGGATTGCCCGATATTTAACAGGAATATATGCAATTTTTACTCAAATAAATTATTCAATGAATAAATTTAATGAAATTAATGATTTTTTAAACATCGTATGTGTTTGTCTTCCACAGTGGTGGTTCATCATTAATGCGCCTTTCAATGGAACGTGACACATATATATCACGCTTGATTTATACACAGTATATGCCTACTATTTATCATTGATTGTTACTGGCCTTATAAAATGAACGTTTAATTGTTGAAAGGCAATCCATATATATGATTATTTTACCCAGAGATTTTTAATATTTACAATTCACCTAGAGATATCCTTGATACTAAATATTAAAATCACTACATTCCAATTATTTTTGTTCATGTCGTCACTTCATAAATTCTGATATGGGCTATGCTGAGTGTTGGTTTAGGCTGTTCGGTTCATCGAAAGTCTCCTTAAAATGTTCCAGGGCCTCTGGGTTCCCACACGCTTACCCTGGTAGATCGGTTTACGTCAAGAAATAGGTATGCGTACCTCCACAGGTACAATCAAGGGAATGTCATGTTTACAGTATCCCACGCGCCGTAAACAGAGCCCCTATACAAAGTTCGTAACCGATCAGATGAGATTATCATTGTATCCATTGACTAGAACAAAGCTAGAGTATTGTTGTTAGATTCAAGCAAGTTCACTATGGAAACCATTAAGACATCTTAGGAGGGACTTCCTTAATGTGACATATATTTCGAAATCTACATACTCCACTTAGTGTACAATATTCTTACGGTATATCTGTTTCAGGCTGAAACGTGATACGTATAAATGATTCCCTCCGTCTCAAGCAATACTTTGACCTTGGGTAGGGCTAATATTCGACTGAATGTGTTCTCAACCAGAAATTAACATATTAAAAAATATTTATTCGATTGAATTCTTTATTTATTCCACAATCACTTAAAAAAACACACTAATCCAATTATTTTACGAGATATTACCGTTTGTAATGCAGTTGAATTTTTTTAAGGTAATTATTGGTGATTATGATACAACTTTACACAGTTTTTTTTGCAATAAGGCCTCTTCCCTTAAATATGCGTTCTTATTTTCACCGTCCATAATGGAATTCGTTAGTTATTATATATTGTAATACAAACTTGAATGAACGGAAATTGTAAGGATACCATTTTTGTATGCCCTAGATGCGTTTGAAATTTGAAATTAAAAAGAGAAATTTGGATGCATATATGATTGATTTGAAAGAATTAAAAATAAATTTGCGAAAACTGCTACTACACAATAAATTAAGCAGATTAAATGAAATTCCGAGACACTTTTTAGCTAAGCTAGTGTATGTATTCTTTCGATTGAACTAATAAACAATAGTTGAAAATTGAATTATGTTACTTTCAAAGGAAGAAAATGCAAAAAATACCAATGAATAGTATCCTTCAGAAAAAGCAGGAACAGCTTTTACCTTAATGCTCCGTAAAATATCACTTGTATGCGTATACCATAGTGTAGACTTTATCTGGCATTATGCTTCTGACTGCAGAGTATAGCGGTAACTGAATGTACAAAGCTTTACCGTCATACTGCAATAATTTCCTTGTTATGCGTACATCTCAACTTTTTTATTGACACCAATTATATAAATTCACCGGTCTACTTCAAAGAAAATCGTAGTAAAATATGGTAGAAACTTACTTGTAATCCATATTATCTTCTGTAATCACATAGGTTTGCAAAAATTGGAGAGTAATTTGTGCAAAATATAAATTTAATTAAAAGTTAATAAATGAGTCATTCAACAAAAATCTTTTCCAATTGTAAAAATGAGTAAAAGAATTTATACTACGGGGTTTTTGTAAGGAATTGGATGGCATACTTGTCATCAATTGCCATGAGAACTCAGAAAAAGACTAGGATTGGTGAAAGGTAATATTGGATGAACATCAGCTTTACTACATTTTATGGCATACTGTTTTAAAAATTTCCAGCATTTGTGGTGGGAAAAGGTCAACGTAAAGTACTCATAAAATTTCTTTTGAATAAATTGATGTATCGGCAATGATACCTGAGGCTGTTTTGCAATGAATCTTACGCATTTATGCAATTAACTGAAAATATTTTAAATACCACTTTCATTAGACCATTTGCCACATACGTTCTTGCAGGCATGTACGAGCGTAGTATGACTTAGATCAATGTTTCCCAAACTTTTCTTGGCCATACCCAACATATCCCGAAAATGGTGACGTCTTGACAGGTATAATAACCATAAAAAAACCATAAACACAGTAATCAACCCGAAAGTCGTTTAGTAGGTGATGGTAGAGCTCACCCATGTACCAAGCCCGACGGTAGGGGAAATTCACACATCAGGCTAGGGGGCCAGTTCCTTTCCCTGTGCCGGTTATGGTTTCCCAGGAAGATCTGGTACCCGAAAAATCCACTAGATTGGGTGGAGCTGCAGGTGCCCAGTGTGCCTTGCCAGGGAATCGAACCCGGAACCCTCCGGTCAGTAGTCTAACGCTCTACCCACTAGACCACCGCGACCCACGTATAACAACCAACCGAGTATAAAAAAAATAAAAGTACAATATAATTATGTAATTTAAATTTAAAAATAATATCGACTTAAGTCTTAAGATTTGACTTGCCTTAATGAATATGAATTGTAACGGAATTATTTTCTTTTCTCTAATTGCGATGAGGTGATGAAGGCAAAATCATTTTTCAATTGGTCCAAAAAATTTTAAATTACCCCATTCAAAAGTGTTTGGAAAAATATTGATTCAGACGTAGTTGTGTGCACGCAATCATATCTAATGGATAAAGACTTGGCTGAGTATTTCAGGTATACCCGAAGATAAACGTTGTCAAAGTAGCCATTTGGAAAACGAACATTCGCACGAGGAGTTACATTTGCGGAGAGAGAAATTACAAAGGTGAGCACGGGAAAAGTGGCACGACGGGAAGCGAGATAGCGGGAGGAGAGAGGCTGAGAGAATGGAAACTTTGATCGCACATTTCCGAAAAGCATGTGGAATGGCTGCCGTGGCGTGCCCTCGGCTGGCCATTATCGTATTGGCTTGCCCCCCGGGCGAGCCATTCATACGTCAGGCCGATTTCGGCGCCGTTCCATCGTTTCCGGTGTCGATGCACCGCAGTCCATCGTCCCGCTCGGATGTGGCACGGCTTCCGGGCGAGATAAAGGCAGTCAGTCGGGAGGGAGAGGGTAGGTGGGCACAGTCAAGGCGGGGAAAGAGGGAGAAGCGATATTTGGGCCGGGTTTCGGAGGGTGGGGTTATAGGACAAAAGAGCGGTTGGCGTGGAGGGGAAGGAGCGATCGAAGGGAGAACGGAAAGGCTGAGGGGCTTCAGGGTTCCTTAGTTCCGGCGGTGGTGGTGAAGGGTGAGGAGGCCCTGAGGTCCAGAGCTGAAAGGGTCGGAGGGAAGATCCGAGGGGGCAGAGAAGGTAGGGGTAGGGAACCGATAGGGGTACAGCTTGGAGGAGGGGGGGCGAGCTCGTTTAGCAATTAAGTTGCCTTGGCTTGGGACCTGCCTCCGAAAATGTCCAGTAGGGGCGTAGCTCAAAACTTCCAACAGTTTCACCATCCTGACCGCTCCACTCAGTGAAGTTATCGCGAGGGGTTTGGAACCCGTCTCAAGCAGGTATCGGTTGGTCGATGTGGGATAGGCGGGCATATTTTCTTGTCCAAGAGTTAAGGCGTAGAGACAACTTATCATTAATTACAGAAAATAAGTTTGGAAACTATTCGGGTAAAGGATCAGTTTTTAGCACGAGTAACGAAATGAAATTCGAGTCGTGGGTTGAATAGTTGTGTCTGGGATTTTATATCCCGCTTCCCTCTAGCGATAATCATGATAAAAGAGTAATTGAAGTGCCAGGAATAAGGACGCGTAACTGCTGCAGATGACAAGATATAAATGGAATAATTGTTGTCCGAGTGTGATGCAAGTCGAGATAAAATTGAAGTATTTGATGGCCGTGAGACGGGCTTGGGGATGGCATATTCCAGCCATAAGGAAGGCATAAAGGATGCCGTAATGGCCGCCGTGATACGCTTCGTGAATGTAACAGATATTCGATGGGTATGGGGGTTTCATGAATAACTCTTTTCATTGCTTGTGCACGGGATATTCTCTGCCAGAGCCGTGCTCGAATCACAGTCATTAAACGAGAGAAGGTACGATATCGCACAGAGCCAAGTCATTCCGTTTGTCAGAAACGAATTTGTAGCACTATGATTTAGTGTTCAACTGATGCTTTAAAAGAGCGCCCATATGGATGCTACTGGAAAACCCGGAATGGCACTTTTAATTCACTATCGCCGGTTCTGAATAAAATCTGCGTCTCCCTCAAGGCTATTGGGAATCAAATTCAAGACTCAGGATGAACCATACCATTCCAAGCATACACCGCCCACCTAAAATTTTCAGTCGTGATATGTGATGTAAATATTCCAACATGTTCAAATGTGGACAATCAAAAAGTTGTGCTTCTCAAATTCACCTTCAATCCATTTATTTTTATCGTTTTCAATATGTATTTTTGTAATATTTTTTTATTAATAAACAATAAAAATGTTTGATCAATTTTTGCAAAAAAATACGAATATTTTATGTTATGAAATGAAACTGAAATACGTAATGGCACATTCTAATTGAGCATAAAGATTTTGACTTTATGAGATTTTCATAGCCTCTTGTATATGTTAGGTTGATTTTAACCTTCAATGAAATGAACTTTAAAAATAACACAATCGCTTTTGCCAGTATAAATTAATTTTTAATACCATATACATATTTATTACTTAAATCTCCATCCATGAAGATTTGATAGGAATTTTCATTTTTTACACTTTATGGTAAATAAATACCAAGCCTATCCATCAGAAGAAGTCAACAGTGGAAAATAAAGTCCATAACTTAGTTTGGAAATTCGTGGCATGTTTTTTTTAACTCTTTTCCTCCAGGCATGTATTTGCAAATCATTGAGTTCAAGAGAGCGACGTAGGGCAGAAAATGGCATCATGCGTGGATGTAAATGTGCTCAAATATTTGCATGACAACATCACTCACGGAACGCTGTGGCGTTTTTCCACTAATTTTTCAACGACGAAAGATTAATAGCTCCAATTCATCGTTCATCCAGTAATGCATCACCTGATGTTTAAACTTTTTAATTCCACCTCTCATGTGCGTCTTCTCCGCCAAAAGTTGGGATGTTAAGGTTTTTTATTTTCTCAGCTTGCCAAAAAATTATTTCGTCACCCGCATAAATTGTCGCCTTTTCCATTTTTAATGTGATATTAATTTCTTCACACGCCAGCAATTCCCTTTTAACTCCTTAGTATTTTGCATATTTTCTTTGGCATATTCATATTTGCCTTTTTGTCCTAATGAAAGGTTTGTTAAATATAAAAAATAAATCAAGTATATACTTTTTATGCTGCACGATGCTAAAGACCCTAAGTAACTTTGTTATTAAGACTGAACGGAAGTCACAAATGTAAATTCACTTTATCAGTCTTAAAGTGCCTTAAAAGAGTTTGTATCAAAAGTGGAGTATCAGTAGTAGTTTAAATCAATGGGTGGTCCAACTTTTGTGTGAACCTTGTAATATTAAAACTTTTTCTTGCAAATAAAAATAAGATTTTCCTTTATCATATCCCTTTTCAAACATCTTCGTGGATTTCCCTTTACCCGGTCTGGCAATATTCTGTTATTCCAGAGGAGCTCGTTCCAAGTATAAATCAATTACGCTACAACCAGCTTTTATAATTAATTAAATTATATCTCGCTCTCGCCATTTAATTTTGAATGGTAATTCCTTAAATTTTGGTTGATTTTTTTGTTTTACGCGCTGAATTTTGTCCTTGCATGTTTTTATCACAAAGAACAATAACGTGATCATGATTAATGGTGAAGCTAAAAAAATGCGGGTTGTTTAAATTATTTTATTAATCTCGTTGCTATGACTACGTCTCTGCCGTTCCTATATTTTTAAGACCATTTATTAGTCCTTCTCATTTCTGAGTCATGTCTTTTGCGTAATGTTCCATAGGATACCTGTACCTTCCACTGAAATTTGTCTGTTCCCTATTTGTGAACTGCTCTTTCATCGCTTTCGCAAGGCCCTTGGAAGCACCATTCTTTCAACTTACATCTGAATTTTTCCTTGGGGCATTGAATATTTTGTCACCTTTAATTACTCTTTCCAAAGCGGATTTCACATTTTTATTAACCTCCCTGGACTTGAGCAATTATACGTACTCTTGACTCGAACATCGATATTATCCCCGGTAATGACCTCTTCCATATCTTCAGGGCCGGTATTAATAGCTAAGATAGATAACCTAAAACTTGAAAATGCTCACATTTTCTATTACAAAACAACGTTTTTAATGAGCAGCCGGAACCTTCCATTCTTTATGACTCTTATAACTGATTACTCAAAGAGTTTAACTCTGTTATTAGGTTCTCGTATTTTTTCTTTCATTACGTTGGTGTAATAACCGCCTCGGTTTCCACATAAAATTAGCATAGTATCCATATATATATATATATATATATATATATATATATATATATATATATATATATATATATATATATATATATATATAAATTTATTTATTTATTTATATTTATATACAAGGGCGGCTCAAAAAGTATCGGATTTTGTTATTAAAATGGCATTTATTGAACTGGAGCTACAAACTTTTAATCACCCTTAAAGTAGCCTCCTTGGTGATGGACACGTCTCCCAGCGCTTCTGCCACTGTTCAAAACATTTCTGTAAAGCCTTTTTTTTTAATTCTGTTAAGATTGGCCATCGTATTCTGTTTAACGTCTTCTCTTCTTTGAAATCGTG
Organism: Hetaerina titia; assembly: GCA_037158775.1. Taxonomy (NCBI): domain Eukaryota; kingdom Metazoa; phylum Arthropoda; class Insecta; order Odonata; family Calopterygidae; genus Hetaerina; species Hetaerina titia. The sequence continues at coordinate 63,001,179 of CM073779.1, read as the reverse complement.
TTCCTTTCAGAGGCATTTTCAGCTTAGGAAATAGCCAGATGTCGCAGGAAGCCATGTTGAGGGAGTACGGATCTTGACAAACCAGAGGAGTGTGGGCAGGTGTATTGTAATGGTGTTGCTAAGTTTTTGTAGACCACAGATTCGGTCGTTTGCGCAGCACAGGATCATGTCGGTGACGCAGAACCTCAAGATAGTATTTTTTTACTTAAGACGACGGTCCTTGATGACTATAGTTCCCACTTTCTCAATAACATTCTCATTCCGGCTTGTCGATGACCTGTCTGAACGCAATTCACTTTCCACTGACGTTTGACCATTTTTGAGCCGATTGTTCCACTCTTTTCTTCGAGTACTGCTCATGGCTGACTCCCCAAAAGCCTATTGAATCTTGTGAATTGTTTCCACTTGCGAATCGCCAAGCTTATTGCAAAGTTTAATGCAGTAACGCTGCTCAAGTTTTTCCATCATTTTATTACTTGATAAAAACCGCCGAACACAACAGAGAGATCTACACTACTAAACTGACTGCTGGCGACTCGAGCTTTGTCAAAGCACGAAACAGAGCATGCGCGTGCATGACAGTCCCCTCCCCATCCCCACTAAGCTTGACCGAGATTCGTTTACGCGACAGGACAGAAGAACCGATATTATTTGAACAGCCTTCGTATGTAAATATATATATATATATATAGATAAACATAGAATATATAATAAATAGTTACTTATTATAGTTACTTATAATATATAGATAAACTCACACGTTATTTCTTGATAATTTCGGCGGAATCGAGCTCGTCTTCCTCGGAAGATTAGTTCGAGCCGCTCTCATGTTGTGTGTTGCTGTCTAAAATTTTTTTTTATTTAACACTTCCGCGTTACTTCGAAGAAATCATGTATATACATATAGCATATGCTGGGGATTTCAGTTTTTACAAAAGAAATGACATTATGATCCAAACTGGTTTAATTGTTTACTCTTGATTTGTCTTGATAGAATTTGAAATTTATTGATCAATTTTCATTCATGATATTGATTCCTAAATGTTTTGTTATTTCGTAAATATTATATATGCCTTTTAGGGTTTTTAATAATATGACACCGCTATTTAGTAAACAATTAAAATTAAATTTGAATGAATAGCAGAATGGTTATTTAGGAATACCATTGACTTTTTTATATTAAGCCATACTATTGTGTCTGCTGTCGAAATAATTGGACTGATCATAACGCACATTATGATCAGGCGATATGAATGCGCATGTATGTTTCGTCATAACGCACCTTTTATTTACCTTTTCCCTTTTTTCTAAACTTTTAGGAAACTTTCTTCAAGTTTTCAAAACAAATGTATTGATAAGGTATATGGCAGTATATTGACCAATATGCTTTATAGAAATACTATTGTAAACATTGTAATATTATCCACGTAAATCCTAATTATCGAATGCTTTCGGACTTACTTGGTCCTCACACGCCAAAACACATTTATACACAATATTTACCTTTTCGGATTGCTTTTGCCCATTTTTTTAGCGAATGCAATATTTTACTGCGTGTGGAGACGTGAGTGGGTACACAGGATATTAAAACAGTGGTTTGTCCATACAACTTGCGTCGCACATTGCTCTCGTCGTGCCTCCGACCTTCCTCCACGAAGGAGACCTTTTGGGGCGGGGAGGGGCTGCCTCCAACAAAACCGGTGATCCCGGGTTTGGGGGTACATGGGGAGAGCCACCCCAATGAATTAGCACCCCTCCCCCGATCGGGAACTCCTCCTTCCTCCCCTCCTCTTTCCCTTGAATCCCCTTAACCTGCCAAAAAGTTTTCCTCCCTCGGTGCGTCATCCGAAGTCTTCTCTCTCTCGCCCCAATCCCCCCAAACGAAGCACTCAAGTGGGCATTTCACGTGATATTCATGAGCGAGTAGGCCTTTGGCAGGGGTATTCCTATCTCCCGGAATTTTTACGCAGGGAGGATGTAGGAGACCTTAATGGTGAGAAGTGGTAGGTGGGTCCTGGGAGAAGGGGTGGTATGAGGTGCAAGGGAGTGGTGGGGTTGGGTTTGGAATGGCACCCCTGGGGTCCGGAAGTCGGTCCGCATCGACCCCGTCTCCCCTACCCCAGTGCCGTGTCTCTCTCTCCACCTAATGTCCCTCTTCCCAAGGCACCACTCCCTCGCCCACTTTCTCGGCGACCCATCTCTCCTCTCCCGGTCCGAGCCGACCGATCAAAAGGGTAAGAACCATGCAAGAGGGTCTGCCCCCCTCACTCTCCTTATTCTTCCACGCTCTTCTCCTCCCTGCCCCACTTACACGTCGTCCCGAGGGAATTTTTCCGCTGAAAGCGTCACGTGGTCGCGTATCTTTCCGCCGCGTTCTTGAGAGAACGCACCGCCTTACAACCCATCACCCCGCGTCACCCCTCTTGACGATCCGCCACCTCTCGTCGCTTATCTCCCATTTGGGGCCCGAAGAGGGAAACCTGGCTCCCCCAGACGCGAAGCATTGTGATTTGGCACAAACATGAAGGAATGTGTCGGGAGTTCTCTCCCACTCCTAAGATCTCATCAGATGAATCAAATCATCACTGTGTTAAGTGTGTGAGTTGAGCCGAGTACTTTTTTGTGGAACTATACCTTGAAATATGATGTGTTTTTAAAAGAAAGGATGCGAATACTTGGACCAATGCCGGTGTTAATCGGCTATTTGCACTGTTTGAGCTGTTCATGTTACCTGGGATTTTAATTATGGGATTTTTACAATAAGTCTCCTGCTTGTAAAATAACCTTCTTTTTTGTATACTTCTTATACCTATGAACTCATTAAGCTTACATTCTTCTTAAATATTACTCGATGTTACTTCGCGATGAATGTTATCGGCGAAAAAGACCGTATATATACTTCATCCAGTTTGATCGCCCGAACTAAAATTTTTTCTTTCTCCTCGAGCCGTAATTAGCGCATGGAAGGCGTTTTGACCCAAGGTGCGAATGTGTAATTATGGAGACTTCGGGAGCAATGATAATTTGTAGTTAACGGGTCTATGTATGAAATTAATGTTAAACTATTTTTGATGCCTTGTTAACAAATGAATTCCACATTCCACGCAATTAATAACATAATTAATTAAAAAAAGTACACAGATTGATGTGACCATATCTTAGCATCATCTTACCTTATGCACTAAGGTGTTTTTTGTGTCGCAGTTTTAATAAGGGTATATAACGAGTGAGGGAGTAAATGACAGTGTTATGTATCCATATATTTTAGCTGATATCATTCGCACCTCAGGTACGCTTACTATAATTTGAAGTAATCAATGTTAAGCAATAAAAGAGTCCTTTCTATATAGTCTCATTACTGTTTTACTATGTATGTTAATCTCTATTGATAGAAGAATCATTATCCTCATAATCATCAACAACATTTCATTCTCCATCCTAATCAATAAATGTTATAAAGTAATGTGTAATTTTAAGGACTATGTTCATTCCTAATGTTGCATGGAATTTTACTAGGTAAACCTTTGGGTACTAACCATCCAAAACACAACTTCTACTCCATTACGTAAGTGTGTATTAAGTTAAAGCACGGCCCTAACATTCTCAAAAAGGAGGGATTTGGTAGGAATTGTGCCTCATAAATTTATATTGCGTTTTTGAATTTCAACTCGCCTTCTCGTTGCGCACAAAATTTTTATTAAGTTCCAGATCGATCACTAAGGAAGTAAGTTTTAAATTGATACATTAATATTCCTACTCCTGCCCGTGAATAGAGACTCAGCCAGAGAAACTCAAAAAACCCCTATCACATTTTCTTTCTGAAGCAATTTTTCATGTCTTGTGGATTAACTTTGAATCGAATCATTCCATTATGTAGCCCTATTATGATAACGGACTAATTCTCAAAATAGTTTACTATGAATTTAAAAATATAAAGTAAACCCTTGCTTTCTTTAAATTTTTTGGGTTGCATTTCCCGATATCCTGTCTACTAAATGAAGATTCCTCAAGATATACCAGTTCATTATTCCAATCCTCTTCCCCTATATTTAGAAGGAAAAGTGATTCTAGAATATCTGATTTGGTTAAAGTTGTAGAATTTTAAACTGACGTTAATGAATGTGAATCCACTTTTCCAATTTGTTTTACTCAACAGTTAGTTTCTCGGTATTTTCTCTGCATGTACGTATTTTAAAAAGCTATGTATTATATTATATATGAATATCTATATTTAGATGATTTCTTCGAAATAACAAGGAAGTGATGAATAAAAAGACGTAGCTCGAGTCCGTCGAAATTATGAAGATATTATTGTGAGGGTTCTTTTTATGTGTTCTCGTGCTGTGTGTTACTGTCTTAGTTCTATATATATATATATATATATATATATATATATATATATATATATATATATATATATATATATATATATATATATATATATATATATATATATAACTTTAAATATAAAGTTATATTGCTCTCGTGAGTACTTCCGCATAATCTATATATATATATATATATATATATATATATATATATATATATATATATATATATATATATATATGTACATATATATATATATATATATATATATATCTTAACAGGAAAATTATTTATACTTAATTAAAAAATATTGTGAAAATCAAATATTATGTTCCAGGAATATTAATCTTTCATTTATATCCCAATTTACGTGTAGTTCTTGGCGAACTAAATCGAACATATTACATCAATCAATTTTTTGCCAATAAATTTCCCATTCTCGCTAATTTGCCTTCCGTAAAAGTAAAGTAGGTGTTTAATCATTTCCAATAATATCAGTTAGATACTGTGATAAATAAGAACAAATTGCATTGAATCACTTGAACAGAAAATGCATCTCCGTGTTTAATATGTGTGGTCGGTAGCATTTGGCCTAGTTATCGACCGTATGCGGTTCATGGAAATTTAAAGTTGGCCGCTAGACCAAACAAGGACATTAGCACTATACGCGTACTTGCACCTAGAGCTATAAACTTTTAAAACATGGATTCATTTTTTCTATTATCCTCTAAAAACTCTTTGAAATAAACAGAGAGTTAGTGGCATCACAAAATCTTAAAATTAGCAATGAAATTGGTTATAAGGAATTGTTAAAATGGGAAAGTACACTTTCAAGTATGTAATTCCTTTCCACCAACAGCAGTTTAATGCCGTCAACATCTCCTTTAAATTCCCCATTATTATTCCCAGTAATTATTCATTACTACTCTTTTATATTTATCTTAAAAAATCAAGAATATCAGTATTTCCAGGAGAAACAAATGTTCATGGAATAGGAATTTCTAATACTCTGCAACGTTGAAAAAAAATATGAAAGTAAATAAAATTAACCCATTATAGATATGCCATACATTACTCTTATAGTTTATTCATACTTTAAATAATTCATGCATTAATATAAATTTCCGATTATGAATATACGAGTATCATTCCTAAAGGAATGGAAAATAAGTTTAAAAGACGGACCATTATGGAAATAAATAATATAAATTGGACTGCACTAGAGGAGAAAGGGAGCGTATGCAAAAATATAATTTCCAGAGGTAGGAAGACAGGAGACAAGAGAAGAAACTGCAATAGAGAAAAATCAAAAGGGAAACAAAAGATGGTTGGAGTAAGAAGAAAACAATGCGTTGAAGCAATTTTGGGTTTTTCGGCGGATGATTTTAATGACGTATTTTGGATCGTTTCAAGTGTAAAGCTAATCGGCTACAATATACCTAAGATACACATTATTCGCCAAGAGTTTTCGCATACCGGCACCGTTTAACGGGACTCTCACATTTCTCGGTCGCTTGGTCTGTCCACCGCCCATTCAGCTCCTTCCTCTGCGTCCCGCGGTTCCCAATCCAATCCAAAGCAGTCACTCCTCATCTGCATTGTAAATGTCATGGGGCGCATAACCTTTTATCCTTTCCTATGGCTAAACTTGTTTTCCTTTTTTCAACAGCTTTAGTCCTAATGTCTCTTGCCCTCACCAGATAGCAGCTTCATAAGCGACATCATGATCCGCCTCATTTCTGAAAATCAAGCCGCAGATCCAGTGAATGCAGAGCTTCGCTCCCATGACATCACATTCCTCCCTTAGTAAACAGAATCTCTTGACGAGAGGAGCGCTGCCGTCGCGTTCTTGCGATCAGGACAAAGTGCTTGACGCTGGCTTCACATGCATCATGTGCTGCACGAGTTCCTTTCATCTGGGAATAAGATGGAGAATTTTTAGTTTTCTTCGAAAGCTCCTAGAAATATGTATGTTCACGCGAGTGCGGAATTCTTGCTTCAGTGTGCTATGCGAAGTCATTCAGTAGTTTTCTTGTTGAAGGTTTGTTGCCAATGTGCACCAGTCAAAAGGAAACTATCCGTGATCCGATTTCTTGAAAATCTCGATTTTTTTATAAATCCGCTCGTGCTCGCCATGTCATGGATGCATGCCCACTTTCCTTAACTGAAATAATATGAACGAAGAGTGCTAACGGAATGAGTGAGGATCGTTATTTGCTTATCGTACTCAAAGATAATCCACAAAACTGAATTTTCAACTCGCTCCAACTTAGAAGAAATAATATTATTGATTTGAAGGACATGTGGATTGGGAAACGGAGGTCACTGGAGACCTCCGTTACAAATGGTCACCTTTAATGTAACATAAAAACTGTTTTCATTTTGTAATAAAACGTTGCTTGCCACCTAGGATTCGAGTGATTGTGAAGTGATATTGTGAAGAGATTACTGTTGGACACGGATACGAAAATCCCCGCAACCACACACCAATGCGAGTGAGGGGTTTTACGTATCCGTGCATTCCACTTCGGAAACATTTGGAGGGAAATGGTGGCAACTTATAATTAGTCGTGGAGATAGGTCTTCCGATCACCCTAGTGGGCGCCTCTTGGCAATTGACAGCGTTTAAGAAGGATGATAGAATATCATTATTATCTTTTAAAGAGAAAATAAGAGTGCGGTTAAATCAAGTATTTCGTAACCATTTAAATCTCCCTTCTACCTTTATGCTAATAAACAAAACTAAATATTGCTAATAAACAAAAATTGCGGCTTTCTGAACACATGAGTTACGTGCTTCTTTCACTTTCAGTGTGATTATCCTGCGGGAGCCTTGGTTCAAATTTATTTGAACTGCATTTTCATTAGGGTAACGTCATTCGCAGTAGGTTTTCCTTTGCCTAATAAGTGCTGATTTTGCAACATTTATAAAACAATGATAGAGAAATTATCACTCCATTCTAATTAGAAGACATTGTTCACACCATTCAGTGCCTTCAATAGATATAATACATTAATTTTCTTACACTTTCTAAACATTAATCATACTAAATATGTCAAAAAAATCGCTATCCAAATCAGAAGCATAAGAAATCAGAGAGAAAATCACTTCAATAATTGGAAAATTTTGAGGATGTATCAAATTTGTATTAATACTCGTACATACTTGTAAAACACAGGCTCTTATGTTAGTGCGGTGTTATTATTTCACTCTACAATCTCTTCGTGCGTAATTGCAGATTTACTTCTGTTGTCTCTTAGTTCCAGTATTGAGCATTGTTGAAAACCATTAAGACTCTGGCTCAAGGTGAGCATTTCCTCTGCCAATTCTCTGTTTCATTCAATTCTTAATCGGCGTTGATGAAAAATATATTGAATTTGGAGTATCTTAAATATGCCAAGAAAATGCGGGAGATGCCGCAACAGTAACTCTAAACGGTGTCATCCGCTGATATGCATTTCAATAAAACAATTTTGGAGTGTGAAAATAATTCGTCTTGAACGGGTTTCGTACCCGGATCCCTCGATTCGTCCTAATATCTTGTTCTTTTATAGCCCCCATAATTTCAGAGTTTATTGGGGACGCTTCGAAAGCTTAACTGGCTAAAGCACCCAGCCGGACATTGAGAGGTTCGGGGGGATTATTACACTCTGAAATAGTTGTATCTTGACTTTGACTTTGACCCCGACTGTTAAATTCAGACTCTTCAATAATTTTGGTCTCCATATAATACAGACTTTGAAACCCTTTTCAAATTAATTCGTAATGTTTGCTTTGGAGCTTTTTCAATTGAATTCGTAATCTTTAAGTAATATTTAAAATTATATTTCATTAAAAAACTCATATTAATTAAATTATACGGAGAAATTAAGACAAAAGACTGCTTTAACTAATTAAATTGGAAATTATTTTCCCCGCGAGTCCACTTAACACTCTCTTGAGGAACCCTGGAATCTCCCATCACTTTAAATCGTTTCTACTAAAAATACGGTCGGCAAAACCTAATTTTCTCTTCTTTTTTCGCTAAATGTTTGACCTGTGAAAATAATTTTGTATTCATTGCTTTTAAATTCTCTTCAGGGAAGATAAATGACACGCAAGCACTAAAAATCACACATGCGTCACGTATTCGTACACGAAGGATGAAAACACCAACTATCACAACGTCATGCACTCCGGTTTTCAGGATTCGACCAATTGTTCTGTTTTTCTGCATTAATAAAACGAGGAATTCTAGACGTGAATACATAGAAATGATTATACATCCTTCGAAAAATATTTTCAAGCCTAGGTTAACGATCACAATATTTTTATACAATCTTTTGTGATTCCGTTAATTGACAGGACAAGGGATTAGCGATTCCTACCCAAGTTTCATATGTTTTCCCCGAAAATGAAATACATGAGATTACATCGGATGATGATGGAATATTCTCATCAGGAATTGCGGTAAATCGTTGTCTTCCTACAAGAGTGCATAGGCAGGAAAATATTTTCGTCGCAAATATTATCTATTTTCAGAGTATTCCTAAAATTCTTTAATAAATATGATATCCTGGATGAAAGTGGTATAACTGCGAAATATTGTACAAAAAATCCAAGTAAAGATTTAAATGAATCTTCAAATGCATTAAAAGAAATAAAATTAAAGCGTTCAATGATAGTAAGAAGATTTTTCGGCTACATTCCGATGTTGAATTGTAAATTTAATCAAAGCACATTCACCAGCAACCTCTGGGAACTATTTTTGGCTTCGTGAAATGGAGGTCCCTCACAAAGGTTTCAATTAGTTGGTTTATAATGTTTCGGCTATGGGGACATTTTCAGCTTTACCTTTTAATTAGAAGCACTTTCCATAAGTGCATTACGTGACTTATGTTTGGATTTGAGCTTTTGAATTGGCCGACCTTAACCTGTCAAGTTAAAAGGTGAAAGCAAAACATTAGAAATAAAATTTCTGATAGGATGAAAAGTAAACAATGTATGTACACGGTCGCCATTTTTCATCCTCTTTTTCATATCAAAATATAGTCTTTGTATAATAAATTGAGACAAGCCTTTGCAAATGATCACTGTCACTGAGAAACCGGTATCTTATTTATAAACCATTATTTACTCGATGTGAAATAAAAAGTGACATGTTTCAAATGATTCATAAGTTTAGCCAGACACCGTTATGGACACGTGTGGCCTACTTACTAGTGAGACTTGAAGAAATTCTTACGTAGCTTGGACTTTCAAGTTGGCCGTACAAGAATGACGATTGGTGAAAGTACAAGGAGCCACTGCAGAAAACGGCGAGATAAAATAATCCGCACTAGTCCGGGATGGGCATCGCCAAATCACCACGTCGGCTGGGTTGTTCCCCCCTGGGAGAGGTGGCCAATTTTTGCATACCCATCGCCCAACCGTACCTTGAACGTCCTAACTTTTCTAAGTTCTGTAGGCCCGAAAATCGTCTTCAGTCCCATCTCGTCCTCATCCCCCTATCCCTTCTGCGGCGGGATTCCAATGCTCACTCCACGCTCCGTGTTCTCTCTTCACCCGCCCCCATCGCCACCCACCAGGACCCCATCTCCCCCATCGGACCCCGCACTCCCGCCTTCCCCGCGCACATTGCCATGGACCATTACGCTCTCCACACTACGATGGGGCATGTGACCACCTTCCTCCCTGCACCTTCGCTCACCTGGCAGCCATGGCCAGCCCCGCGGGCGAACACCTTTCTCCGAAGGCCATCTCCTGAATATAAACCGTCCGTGTCAACTTTAATATAAACGTAGTCAGAAGCTCCTCTCAAAATCCCACCCAACCCGATCTCCCACCCCCACGATCTTTCTTTCAACTCTCCGAGCCTTAATACTTTCTCCCCTGTGCTCTCCACCGACACTTTACCCAAACCCACACCAATCGCACACTCTCCCCCTACTCTTTTAAGACGTGCCCGAATAACTCCAGCCAAGACAATTTTCCCTCCCTACTTCCTCTCGCTCGAGTAAGATCACTTCTTCATCTCACGCCAGCTCAATTTCCATTTACTGCAGCCTCCTTCTTCCCCAGAGTACCCCTCTTTCACCAACTGAGCTCACCTTCGCCTGTTATCTCTTCCTCGTCTCAATCCTTCCCCAATCCTCCCGACTCTCTGAACTATCAACTTTCGACTAAGCACACCCGTTAGGACGAATTGGTTGAAATGCGAACCTGGGTGGGAAATCATTTGAGAGAAGGATATGGAAGGATATATTGAATTCATTCCAATAATTTTGAATTGTTTCATTTTCAAATTACTGCCGACTGAGCCTCGAGTATAACATTAAAGGAATAAAACAGGGTCAGAATGGATTGATCTGGGGACTTGCTTTTTCGCGCAAATAATTGGCCTAAATAACAATTTAAATATCCTTGATTCTGATTTCCTATAAGTGCCTTTCAATTCTCGCTACACGTGTTTATTGAAGTTCCCACCCCATGCTGCAATATAAATGTAGATGTAGGAGTAAGGTGGCGTTAGAGCCCGGGAGCGACACCGACGCCTGACACCGTGCCTTTGCCAGAAATGACGCAGAAAGAGGGACCTTGGCAGTGTGTGTGAACAAAATTACTTATTTCTTAGAATTTAGTGCCGTTGTTAATAAAACATGATTGTTTATGTTCAAGGCTAAAAAATAGGATATGTGCTCTTTCTATAAAACTTTACCACATGATGAGTTTGATGATATGATGGTACAGAGATCAGGTTACTCAGGAAGATTTGAATTCTAAAAAAAATAATACTCATAGGGCGAAGCTACGAAATATACAGCTTTATGGATTTAGGATAGACTTACAGTATATTTAAAATCAATATTCAGCATATGTTTATCTCATTCGTGAGAATTGACATTAAGCCAGCTGATCCGATCACCGGATTCAGTCACTCCAATGCACGGAATCCACTTTTACAAAAAATTAATGTAATATGCGGTATAGGAGAAGCAATCATAGACTATACTCTACTCATCGGTGTTACATTAATCTCACGCAGTGTCTGTTTTCCATCATAAACTCTGTATTAATTAATATGCCAGACATCCCTCTGAAAGAATTATTCCATCACTCCGGAGTGTTTTAGTGACGTACTTTCTTGGTAAAACAAGATATATTCATGAGATCTATGCCCAACTTAATCCAAACAAACGGATACGTTATGAAAATGTGCCTTTTATTCCATTCCGTTCGGATTTTAAAAATCAAAACGACTACATTTATTTGTCGTCATATCCCCTCTTTCATGCATTATTTCATCTACGTACAATTTTTAATGCTTCTTCCGAAATGAAACCCTTTGAGAATCTCTTGAACCAAATTGAACCATACTTTTCGACCCGTCATTTATTACCAAATTCTTCACTTTTCTCCTGTATCTGTTACGTGATTTAACAGTACGGTACAGTACATGCATGTAAATCGTGCAAAAGCAATACACTTTCTTTCGTCAACCGCATTCGTTTCTAACATCTCTCATCATATTTTACTCATGGTGTTTAACAGTCAATTATCATTATCTTGGCCTACTAAACCCAAGAATTCGTGATTGAATGTATTATCATAAGTTAAGTTCCTACTACCCTCTCCAAACGTTGGTTAGTTGTTCTGACAACCATTCTTTATTTTTTGCACGTCTTTTAATATTTTATATTAACTATGCTCGCCCAAAAAGATTTACAGAGCTAATAAATACTTTTATTTTACCTATTTTTGATAATTTATGCCGAGTGCATAATAAATATTCCCCTATTCTCGTTATCTAAGATAATTTTACTTTTATTCAGAGTTATTTTCAGCTATTTTGAGATCTTAAGCAAAAACAGTTAAGAGTATTGAAAGGAAAGTAACATGGTAACATCAATCATTGAAACTGCTTAATCTTTAAAGTCATCTCAATAACTGTTAGTTATAAATATGCTGAGCATCTTTGCTTCACAAAAGATTGATATCAAAACCGTCACACACAGCTCCTTTCACATGCATAATGCAGTAAAACATACAATGATTTACAATTTCCTTAGTTTTTATTTATACATTCTACTTCATATCAGCAGATGCATAAGTAACTTCCTTTCTTATGTTCATACTTTCCTGAAAAACTCAAATCGAAGAAAACAATTATGTTTATATTTATTATCAGGCGTGAAACAACGTCGCATCCCCAGACTTTTTTCGATGCTCCCTCCCGCTCTCAATTCATGAAAAATGCCCATTAAATTTTTATGCAAATAGATCTCATTTTTAACCTGGCATTCTATTCTGATCATCATTTTATAATGAGTATAAACTAACTTCATTCTTTCAATCGTTTTAAATAACACAACATCTATAACAATATTTTTAAGTTCACACACGATTAATAATTAACCTCACATCTTATATATATATATATATATATGTATATATATAGTCTGACCTGAAGAAGGCCTCGGAGTAGGCCGAAAGCTCAAATCATCTACAGTGTGAGTGTCCTTTTACGTGTTACCTGTTTTATTCTGTTCTATATTTTGCCGTCCAAAAGTTATGTATATATATATATGTGTTTGTGTGTGTATATATATATCGCCAGCGTCTCTAGATTTTCTACATTTCATAATTCTCATTGGTGCTATATAGTTATTATCAGTTAATTAAATTTACGTACAGACATTTTCATCATTATGATTTAGCTAACTTTCATACCACAATACCATCGTAAATATACTCAGAAACGCACAGTTTAAAGATTCCCTATTCAAATAAAATATCGTCACTCTTATCATATTAGATTTTCCTTTACTATCTCCTTTATTGGCTCCTTTTCATACTCATTATTTGATAAACTTTCTATATTCATAATTACGTAAAAATAAGCTAATATTTCTTTTTTCTGTTTCTGCAGCCAACGCTTACTTACATCTCATTGAGAAGCTTTCATACTTCCTTCTTGTTTATCTACTCCACTCACTCAGCAAAGTAGTAGTTCCAGCGGGAAACTACTTTCAATCTCCTTAATACACCCTTCATTCCAATTTAAGCACATTGAACAACATTCGTTACCACCCTTCTTATCATCTCTAATACTTCCGTTTTCGATTTTTATTTCTCCTTCCATGTGAATTGCTAAAAACTTATTCATCAGCTTGCCTTTATATCGTAGTCCTATAGTTGTGCCTTTCAACTTCTCTGATTTAGTTCTTAAAGAGTTTCGTATTCTCTCGTCCTTACTGAAGCTCTTTGATCTTCCCAAAAGAGCACTCGCTTCTTATAACGACCTTCAAAACAATTAATTTTTTGTATTTTCCGCCTTGAACATCTATCTTTGCTACCATACTCTCGACTAATGCTCTTGTTATCCCGTTATGCATACCTAAATAAATTATGTGTAAATAACACCCCTTGCCAACGCAAATGCATGGATTTTTTTGACAACGTATGTTAATTGTGAAAAGCAATGTCATGCATGTAACGAATAAGGTTTCTACATAATGATTCACATTGTAGCCGAGAAAATTCACTGCCATTTCTTCAGATACATCCATTCTAACGCCATTTAATGCATTTATGTCTCATTTTACTATTATTACTTTATCAGTATCACTCATTCAACACTTCTCTCAATTCACCGTAGAAACCGTATTGCACGCTCTTAGTGCCAACATTCTCTGGCAGGGTAGAAAAATAAATTTATGAAACCAAATATTCATTATAAAACGTGAACAACCTACGAGATTAACTCTCACACTCTCACTATCTGTAGAGTATTAAGCCTCTCTGTCCTATCTTTGACTAATCTAAATAATTTTTCCTTCTGGTGGGAAAATAATGAGATCCAGATGCAATTACAAGTGTTCTGCGACTAGTAGCTATATTCAGCAAAATGACAAAAAAACAGAATGAAAAACGCATTACCAACTAGCATTTATTCTTATTTTGATAATATATGGCCGAATGGAGTTTTGTTTGACCCGTTTCTCTCGAATTATTTTCTCATTTTTATATGCCATAAGGTTACAACATGTAATACACCATTTATATTTTTGTCAATAAGTTAATTCCTAAATTTTATGTTTTTCGTAAAAGGATTTTGGACTGCTTTAATTTGAAATAGCACCATTAATCAGGTGAGGTCAAATGAAGTACTATAAATTTTTTATTCGAAAAGTGTCTGCATATTTTTCATCTGGTGCATAAACCGCTTTGGAATTTTAAACTGTAATTTAAAAGCAAAGGCAAATAAAATTTAATAAATATGGGAAATAGGTTTTAAAAAAAACAAAATACTGTTAATTATTTGGCCACTTTATCTCCCCCATTTCTCTCACACAAACGATACCAAAATACTCAGCCTGCTACTGCTAAATTGTATAAAGCTCATTTAAAGCGCGAAGAGAATATTTCCATATCCCTTTTAATGCTTCAAACTCGTGATAAATTTAAATAAAACATGTAATAAGCATTGCTAATGTAACACTGCTCGCAGAGTTCAAAACCATTCGAAGATCATGTACTAGGAATAATGAAAGAATCCGTGCTGGTAATGCATTATGTTCCATTTGATTTATATTTAATAAATTAAAAATAAATAAAAAATATGATCTATATGATAAATTTTTAAACGCGGAATGAAAATATATTTAGTGCACTCATTCGCATTTTGGAAAGTGTACCCATGCGTGCAATTTACCTATCATGAGGTCTTAAATTCGGTTAAATTGCGTAAAGAAAATTTCGAGTGGGGGGGGGTTGAACAAATGAATTCATACTAATAAATTCACATTGCATCATCAAAATATAATTGGAGTGCAATAATTCACATTCAACGTATGAATCAGTTTTTATGCTTGTTATATATTTTTTTAACCTTTCAACTCGAACTCCCTCTCTCTCTCTCCAACCTCTCTCTCTCTCGGATGCCATTTGTTTCAATCACACTCAAATTTTCCCTCGGACGCTAGGTCATTCCTTCATCACCTACTGTTAATGTCTCCTACCCCTTCAAACCCCGCCCTGCTTCACCCGCATTCCCTCCCACGGCCCTTCTCACCGTTACCCATCCTCCTGAAAAAACCATTAATTGCACATTACTCAAAGAACCCTCTCTTTATACCGTCCCTATTCGTTTCGCAGTAACAATGACGATTTCGACCCGGATAAACCGAAGAAAGAATGGGTAAACATTTCGGAAATATTTTTACATAACTGAGATGATTGCAACGAAACTAAAGTATGGCAGTAACAAATCTTTTTTCCATTATTCGTTCCCAAGTTGAAGTGATAAAATACATGCAAACAATAAGACCGTACATTTTTTTATCGATTATCAACTTGCCTTGCAAGATGTACTTCCCATCATCAACAAAATTTAGCTAATTCATTTTTCTGTTTCCTTTCCCGTTTTCAACTGAGAAAAATTTCTCCACCCATTCTAAGCCAATGCAAGAGATTCTTCATCCAGCCCGTAGGATGCTCTTTTTTAATCGAAATAACTAGATTATAATCTAAAGCACTTAGTTATGAATTTTAATAACGTTATTTAATGACTCTTACATATTTTGTGGGTTCGAGAATTTTAAATTTACCTCCATTCTTACTTGAAATATAGCCGACCTACTATGGGATTGTATTACATAATACATGAATATGCGGGGCCGATCTCAATTGGAAAGTACAGGGTTTGTATAAATATTATCAGGAAAAGTTTCGTCACAATAGCTTTATTTCAGATACTAGATATATAATACGTACTTTTTTATGAAATGGTAAGGGAATCATACAATTGGCGCCAGGCAGCATTGAAAAAGGTTGGGAATTCTAACCATCAGATTTGCAGATGAGCAAGTGTAACCTATCTAGTCATCCAGACGTTTGAACTAATTATTCAGCGCGTTGCCCAAGCATTGCAACATAAATCCGATGATAATGATACACGAGCATCAAAGGCATTGATATTTTCCAAAAAAATAAAAACGCTAAGATAAACATTTAATTGGGGAGACATGAATTAGAGAAGGAATAACAATGCATATAATTAGGAAGTATCTTTTAAGAATGCGGGAAAAGTAAGGTGGACATAATAACAGAACTGCGTTAACTAAAGAAGCTTATATAATGACGAAACCAGCAGACCTTGAGCTCTTAAGCTCTCGATGCACGAGTGCCCCTCCCCTAAATGGTTGGTTCCCTCATTCATTCCAAAACCTTCCCGCCCGTTCAAAACTCTCTGCCCTACTGGCAACGCATTCATCTTGGCGTGGCTCCCTCCGGGGACTTGAGCCACGGCTCCACCCACATGGCTGCAATAGTTTTAAGCACGGCGCTACTTGTAAAGTACGGGTCTAACAATAAACTAGATACACGTCCCACATAGAGGTCGTGCAGCGTGCCCACCAGGTGCACGATATTTTCCTGCATGGTAGCGTCCATTTTATCGTGAGATTAAGCACCCTCTCTTTCTCTCGTCTCGTTTCTTCACGTCCGCCCCGGCAGAAATATTATTATGCAGGGCTGGTAAATTTTAGCCAACCCGTTGTATATATTTCGCATTCTGGATCATATTAAAGTGAAAATAGGCATCATGTTGTTATTCAGCTATGATTTTAAGTAGTAGTTGTACTATTGGTGAAATAAGTCTAATTGTTAAAAATCGAAGTACAAGGCGATGTCGACTTTCAAAACAGGATTACTTTCGAAACCGAGCATTTCAATTTCTTATGGAATGGCATAACATAATAAATATAAAGTTGCTTTCCTGTTCATACTTTTTTCTCTTTATTTATTGAAAAAATCACTTTTCCAGTTTTTATCATGTCATATATGACACAGTAAGGAAATTCCTAATTTACTTAAACATTTCCTTATACATCTGCACTTCTATTAATTCTTTATATTTCCTTACTGTCATTTACTCGACTATTATAACAATAGCGCAGCAATTTATGTTTTAGTCAAATTTCTACTTCATTGCCGGAATCAAAATCGTAGTTTCATTCAATCCATTTGGGAAGGTTTATTTTTTCCAACTATCGTTATATCTGACATAAAAATAATTTTTACTTGTGCTTGATTTACTTATAGCTTTCCGTAAAACTTAGGTTTTCTTAGTGACTTTAAAAGCCCCATTATTTTGTTTGATTCTTCACGATCTGTAACCATCTGAATATAACAGCAAGGGATTAGGACAATTTTTGAGAAACTCGTCAGTTTATCGGGAGAAAATTTAGGGTTTAGAATGTAAATTCAGTGTTTAATATTTTCTGATATTTTCAGAGAATTCTATGTTTAATATAGTTTATAACACCTTATTTAAACTTTATAAGAATGGTATCAGCACTTAGATAAAAATACAGGCATGAGGACATTAAAAGACAAAACATGCACTTCAATAAAACCATATTGTCCTCCCTCTTTTTCAAGCTCCCCTCCACCTATTTGTTTCTATTTCAAAATCAGCTCTTTTTCTGTCTGTCATCTGTTTGGACAATCGTAAATATATTTTCGAGTGGACAATATAAACGTATTTAACGGATATAATATGGATTTAAGTTTATCATCTCATTTCAATTTTATTTGGTAGACAAGCAGAGAACTCACGCTTTTCGCGTTGATAGCGGTGTTTAGTTCGCTGTATAAGGAGTTTCCATTGGTTTTGAAGAGTACCAGGGTTTTTGCAGATCAACCTAGTAAAGATAGGTGAAAAGTTTTTAGTCTATAGAACCTGGCCATGACCTATTTTGGTGAGAGCCCAGAGAAAATAAAGGATCGCCAAGCGAATGATTCACTGAACTCATTATTCTGAATAGACACTGGCGCCGAGAATGGTTATCGGTGAATTTTTTCGACAAAAATTGAGCCAAGTTGTATATTCTTAGACATCGTATTTAGCACTTTCTGAGTATCACGATTTATTTTGACGCAAGCTAAAGAGATAATGAAGATATAGCCCAAAAAAGGTAATATTTTGTTTTTTGACATTATTTTAATTTAATTTTTTAATTCTAATTTTGAGTTATTGCCTCTAGCGATTTCAAATGTACTCGTATATGCCCACTAATAAATCATTGAACACATCTGATTGGTTATATAAGTAATGTACTTGGTTGCCACTCAGTGGGATACGTTCGACTGTCTTCTGCAATCAACACTGAACAGGTGGGGTGAAATTCAAGTTTAATTCGTGCTCCGTCCGTCTGTGGCTAAATAAACAGTGAACGGCTTAGCGTGAGCTGAAATTATTGGTTTCAAACAGATACATTTACACGACTCCTTAAATTCTCTCCATGGTCAACCTTCTCTCCAAACCATGCTCAAATGGTCGCACGAGTTGTCATTTCCCAGTTTAAAAACAAATATTCAGCGATGAAATGCTAAATGACAGACAATGCGAATGTGCTTTTCAATCCCAAACTCCTCCCAACATGTTGAAAATGTTGAAACTTTTATCCACGGTTAACTTTTTGTTATAGATTCTTTTCTTAACATTAACATTTTGTAAATTTATGGGTAAAAATATGGGCTGCCTAGGCAGTAGTTATTTTGAAATATTATTATTATTAATCTACAAATTAAGATCTATTTTAGATGAACACGGAATAAACAGTAGTGTTATGATGATTTTCTTACCTCTCTATGAAAATACCTGACATCCAACACTACGTAATCCTCTCTTCAATACAGCGTCATACTTTTCAGTCTTTATCCCATACAACACGCTCGATATTCATGGCTTTTAAAGTAAGTTACATTCCTATATATTGATCTTTTTTTCTCAAATAAAATTATCCATTTTGTGAAAAAACTGACGAAATATCAATAAGCTCAAACCTATTTCGGTTAATGTGTATTTTTATTTTAACTTAGGCAGATTATCAAAACGTGTCAATTTTGTTGGCTTAATCTAAAAAAATTTAAATTTTACACATAAATTGAGATTTTCAGAACTAACTTGTCGTTTTCATATAAATAACAATAGGAAGTAGTCAATTTACGCTTCAGTCCTTCATTCCTAATTTTTATAATCTAAGCTAATCTCACTGCCATTTCGTCGTTTCCTCCTTATCCAATTTCATCGGAGTGTCATTGTTAGCGTTTTATCAGCATCTCTTGTCAGTGAACGTATAAAACATTTAGTTTATCACCGAGAAGAGTACATAATAACTTTCTCCTTAGAAATAAGACAGAGGTTTTGTTAAAAAGACGCTGAGCGACCGACACGTCAAAAAAATTCAAAGATAAAAAAGGGCGCACAAAAGTAATCCCGCGTTGCACTCCTCTTCCACTTCACTCAAACGCTTTGTGTACTATGCCTCGCGCTGAATTCAGTGAAAAAGTCACCCGAATTGTTAACAAAAAGCCTATGAGCTACTTTTCTCCTCTCTCTCTCTCTCTGCGCTGCGTCTCTTCAGAAGTTGAAATGTTTACCTTATACCACTTTCTGAACCCTTGACAATAAATTACGCTCAATTTGGTCTAACGTGGCGTTTTTTGTCCAATATAGAGACTAAAAAGTATTCGTGCGACCGCGAAATATCGAGGTTTCGTTAAACCTTATAATTTTGGCGTAATATACGTTCTGCGCGTAAAATAAGAAGATAAAATTCACGTATTTTGCTGGATGCATCATCGCCTGTGTTACGGATGAGTGGTCTGAAACTCTTCCAGGATAAAAATTATTTAAAGAAAATTCAAGGGAAAGGCTAAGAAAATTGGTACTCTGGCAAGAATCATAAGGTTAAGTCTTCTTTTCACAGCTAATTTTAACACACACGCCGCCATTCTCCAATTCTGAACCTTTCATGGACACACAAGTGATTGTAAAATAGATGGAGATCAAAGATACTCAATTACAATTTAAGGCTAAGTTATTTAACCTTTTTTGCGATAGCGAATGGTTTTATCCTCGAGAATCAGAGTTTGCTTGTTATTGAATCAAAAGAGCAATACTAAATAGTAGAAATTTGGCAATTATTTCTTCTTTTTTCTTAGCCACTCTTTTGCTGACTTTTTCTCTTGTGACCTAATTAGAAACTACATATCAGCATCTCGATTAACCACTTTTTAGTTTACATAATCGTTAATGGTTTTCATGATTTTTATAAACTTAGTAATTTTTTTTAACTTGATTGAATTCAAGAATTAAAATCTTCAAGGATTGGTCAGAAATGCTTATCATGTTTTATAATTTGTGTGTAAGTAATATTAAATATAGATAACATCTCTCCTTCGTTTTTTTACGAATCCGTCGTAAAGCTATGTTGTGTCCTTGCATATTTTTATAATCATACGACGTTTTCATGAAAGGTCGACCGTAATACCGCATGCCTAGCCACCATAGAAGCCAGCATGTGGTGGAGGGTAGAGAAGGGGTACCGTGCGACTAATCACACGCTGCGTGCCTAGCCCACCAGGCGTCACTCCATTTGCGGCATTGGATAGGTGGGCTGGCCGCTTTGAACTTTAATGCGCTTCAGGTTCACCCTTGCAGCTTAGCGGCTTCGGGAAGAGGGAGGCTAACCGACCGTTTCGGTGAAGTAGAGATAGCGTAAGCATAGGTGTTCCAGGTTTCATGTTCGAGCCACGTCCTTTTTGAGAGTTAGAACCACTTACTTACCCTGTTGCTCTTTATCTCGCCTGCCCACCCACTGAATCACACGCACTCTGTCTCTGTCACTCCGCGGTCAACTCTGAAATCAAATTCTGTGTTAAAGGGACGATAACCGAGTTGGATATACGTTTCTCGTTGATGTTCGAAGTGTATGCGACAATACAATGCTATGATGTTCATACAAACAATGCGATGAATTGAATAGCTGTGGGGAACCTTGTATGCTGCTGAAATTGATATATACATTTGGAAGCATCTCTATTACATTGTCTGTCTACCCTCTATAAATCAAGGTGAGGCTGATGATTGACGTGTACTTTTGATTACTTCATCCGCATCGATATAGCCTAAGGGTAGAGAAGTGTAAATCTACATAAATTGGTCTTAGGTTTGTTTAAACTTTGTGGTTTTTCTATCTAGGTATGACATATCTTACCTCGAAATAAACAGTTCTTTAACCCCACTCAATTCACCCTGTTTTGCTGGTAGTTAGCCATAAATGTCATGGGGATATTTGGATATTTTTAATCATCGTAAATATATTGAAAATATAACTTGACTCAGGACATTTGAATAAGAATATTTCAATTTTCCTCTAACCAATCTCTTTCTAGTTTAATGAAGATTATTCAATCCCTAAGTGACTACTAACATTATAGGAGAAAGAAACCATTATAAGGATAAGTCATAGAAATATATGAAAAGGACATTTGGTTGGCTGTTTTTATATCCATTGCTGAGTCATTGTTTGCGTTCAAGACTCTTACCACCTACAAATTGAAATGCCGATTAGCTTACCTTCGAAGTAAATGTTAATTCAGGACTTCAATTTCTCCCGGCGGATGATGGCAGTAAATTCTTCTCGGGATTTCATCCGGGTAATCTCCTCCATCTCCATCGCTGCCGACGTTTCGATGAAATCCTTTTCCATCGTCATCAGGGCCCTGATGACGATGGAAAAGGATTTCATCGAAACGTCGGCAGCGATGGAGATGGAGGAGATTACCCGGATGAAATCCCGAGAAGAATTCACTAAATGTTAATTCATTTGGAATAATCTTTGCAAAATTAATTATTATGACGCTGCACAAATTGAAGCAATGTGGGAAAGGCTGTTGGTGTGCATACCTGTAGACACAAGCGTAAAATAGAATTTTCTATATTTCCTGCAGTTATTTTTTATAGCTTTCCATCAAGAAAGATCTCTTGGAATAATGAGTGACAGCATTTGTTGAATGATAGTAGATTGGAAAATGTATGAACACCAAGTAAATGATGCTCAAGCGAAGGGTTGTGGGTCACTAGACAAATGATTCTTCCGATCTATATTAATTATTCCATGAAAAATACGAATTCAAGACGTAAAAGGACATAAAACTGCATTTGACGATTTCTGTAATGTAGCAACTTCGTTTTCTCATTTAAAAAACAATGGTTAAGATGTCTAACACATCTATTTAGGTTATTAATGTACTAAAGCATACAGCCATAGCATAAAACGTTAATTGTTTTGTGTTACTTAAATATAATTCACCTTAGTTTTTTAAACACAGGAAGACTATGACTTTTTTCTTCTTACTTCGGTTTTTTAAACCAAGTTTAGTAATAAATGAAATCAGATGACATTCGTTAAACTTTGAAATAGTCTATTTGTGAAATCTGGTAGTATTCGAGAGCATATCCTTTATTTGTAATCAATCTACACTCGTGTTTTTGCGAATGATGTCAAGTTTTCATCATAAATTTTTTTAAAAACCTATTTTTTCAAATAAGTTTGAAGATATTAATTATATTTTAAATGAAACTCAATGAAAAAGACTTTGTTTTAAACAAGCATGACATGCTTTTAATCATATCCGCATATATAACTTATATTAAATGTTATATTTATTCTAGCGGATAATATTTCTTATGCATGTAGAGAGATTTAGTTTTGTAAATTGAAATACAATTACTTGCTTAAACGGGAATATGAATTTAACTATATAATAGTCCAATTAGGGGTTTGAGACGTGTTACGATATGTCGCTAGGATATCAGATGAGAAAATCCGGTACAATTTCAAAATTAGTATTTTCAAAAGTTAACCACATACTTTTAAAGACCCTATTTTTAAAACATTACTCCCCAGAGAAAATAACATGTTAGGATAATAATAAAGACTTTAGTTGGCGGTACAAAGACTATCTTGCCAAGAAAAGAAATCCTAAACCTTCGCGTGCATGAATTTGCTCCGATTTGAAAGAAGATAGTTGTATAATATTTCAATTTTCGTTCCCCTTCAAAGCGTTCTCCTCATCAAATGACTTTTGCGAAGTAAATTTCCGAGGAGTTAACTGTGCTCACATAAGGATTTCATTCCATTCCTCTAACATAGGAATGGGGAAACATTTCGGTAACATTGACCGTGTAAGTACTTAATACATAGTTCACGAATTAGGCGTATGAGAAATTATGTCGGAAATGTGAAATGATGTCGAAATTACGATTACTGTCGGAAATAATGAGCAATTATTGTCGTAAAAGTATTTTTATCATACGATACTTCTCAAGAAATGTTCACGGATTGAATTAAACAGGATAATGAACCATACCCGCACCATGGAATTACCCAGATGGTGGTGAAAAATAAAATTCTACGAGGTAAAATATGAATCATAATTATAAATGACATGTGACGTTAGGCAATTTCCAACTATCAATTAGCCAAACATGATTATTAATGTGTGATTAAAGATGTATCAGCTTTAATTAAATCATCTCTTTCCGATTTTTAAGCTCTTGGTTTATTTCTCGACGGAATAGGGAAAAAAATTATCAAATTACGGTCCATTAGAGCTACTTTCTTTTCTCTCACACAAAATTCATCACATTAATGATAGTCAACGAAAAGAAATATTTAACGTATCTATGCCTATAAATGTTCTCAGAAAGAAGTTAACACATAAATTGCATAGCGCTCACAAAATTCATTTTATGAGAAACTTTGGAGTGAATTTAAGCAGCGTTTCAATAGCCACTTTGTGACAGTCAAGATAAAAATATTGTAGGTATGTAACCAGCACCTCTTTTAAGTCAATGATCATCTTTCATTACTGTAAAATTATCTTGTAAGAGCCTCAAGATTACGGTTTGGTTGTAAGATTTTTGTTAGATGCAAGCAGCGGAACTACATTATGGCTTTTCTTTCCACTTACTTAAAGGTGGAGGATAAATACCTTAATCAAGTATGCTGTGGTCACACATGAGAAGACCTGATTCATTTTTTGCTGAAATTGTGAAAAAGGATAAAGACTAACTATTTAAATTCAAAAAAATATGAATTTAAAAAGTTTGTCTTATACCGATAGGTGACTGTGCACAAGGCTGTGCCCGATACCATTGAATCGTTGAAATTGTGATAAATTAGGAATAAAAAACTCTTGCAAGGCTATATCCAAATACTATCATCCTTCCTTACACCATATCAAATTTTTTGGCTTTGTCTGTTGCGATTAATGGCGGTCCGTCCACTAAGAGGGAAGAAAATGCTTAGATTTTTCATTAGTCCGCCACCATCCCTGTGAATGAATTCACTTATCACGAGAAAACAATGGTCATAATAGACTAATTTCAGTATTAGAATCTGGTTTCTCATCTGCACCTTCATGTATTGCAATAAATTATTTTGCATTAATATTGGCCACATATCAAAGGTAATATCACGAATATAATAAATATGTTTTCTCGTGTGCTTCATGCTTAAATTGACGAAAATTGGAAATTTAGTAACAATGTCTGTGAATTCCTTGATGTCTTGTAAAACCCAAAGTGCATGTTGACAGTTTTCATTTGAAATAAGTTCTAGTTAACGGAATTTTTGAAAATTTAGAAGAACTTAGTCCACCATAATAAATTTATAAATTAATAGCTATTACTCTAGGCATTCAGAAATCCATCAAATTTCCTGCTAACAATTGCCATATTACATGTTCACTGTCCTCAGCGTATGCGATATTTATATATTATATCTCACCTTAATACAAAGCAAACATATGTAAGCACAAGGCTCTTGTACTACATCCGCGTTGTTATTGCGCCACTGATTAACAGTCGTTTGTGAGCACGGAGTAGTCTATCCGCACCATAAGGTACCATAATCCAAGAGCACCCGGCAAACAAGAATTCGTAATCTGAATCGGGTCAGGGTTCACGTTCAATGTTTGTCGTTGATTATTAATTGATGACTGTTAGCCGGGGGTGCGCGAATGAACGGGTTAGTTGACGCGCGCGCGGACGAGAGTGGTTCTGGATGTGATCTTACAAAACCTCCGCTCGCCGAGAGGCATGGGTGGCCCCCGAGTTGACACCAACAGGACCGCCGAGGAAGTGCCCGCTGGCTTCTCGTTTATGCTTGCCCTAGAGCCCATCAGCGGGTTACCCCTTGCTTCTCACCCGTCGAAAACCGTCCGAACGAGCGGCTTGGTGGGGCAGTATAAAAATTGCGTGCTTCAGGAAGGGAGGTGTCCAACACAATCCTTGTTTTAAGCAAATATTGGGTTATTTTAATAAAATACCCGACTTGACCCCAGAGTCTTTCTCTTTGAAAATGTTCCCTTATATAACGCGGTATTAAAACAAAGTTTGGACCATCCTTGAACAAACGGAACGCAATTATCTCCCTCTGTGGTCTATAATAAGTATCGCAATTATTTCTATATCATTTTTTGTAGACCAAATAAATTCGGGCATTATTTCGTCCTTTGATAGTTGAGGTCGAAACTTGGGCATTCCAATGTGATTGGAAGAAATTGAAAATTCAAAAAATTATATTCCTTGAGCAGTATCGGTGAACTAGTTACATTGAGTAATAAATGAGGCTTGATCATAAAGTACGTTTGGACACAGGAAAAAATATACTCATATGAAACACATTTTATTTGCAATTTTTGTTATCTACAAACCTACTTCACTTCTCGACATAATCGCCGTTCACTTTTATGCATTTCTCGAACCTCTGCAACAGCTTCTTTAATCCCTCTGCATAGAAGGTAGCCACCTGAGAGTTGAACCAATTGACAACGCCGTTCTTGAGTTCCTCTTTGGTTTTGTAACGTTGTCCACCGAGCCACTGTTTCAAGTGCAAGAAGAGGAAGTATTCGCTAGGTGCAAGGTCAAGACTCTACGGTGGATGGTCAAATAGTTCCCAACGGAAATTGTGAATTTTCTTATTGGTTTTGGCAGGAGTATGAGGACGCGAGTTATTGTGGAGGAAAATTACGCCAGATGACAGTTTCTCGCGTCTTTTGTTTTGGATCACACGTCTCAGTTTGTAGAGGGTTTCGAAGTACACATCAGTTAGGCATCAATCGTCAATCGACGATCACATCGCAGTTTTTGTTCCACTTGCAAAACAATTTCATCGGTCAGAATACTGGATCTTCCACTTCGCTCTTCCTCATGGAAATTTGTTCATTCATTTTTAAAATCACGGCACCATTGTCTAACTGTTCCTTCACTCATAACTGTAGGTCCGTATACTAGGCATAACTCCCGAGGAATTTCAGCAGCCGACAATCCTTTGCATACATGAATCCTATGACAGAACGCATTTCACAGCTGGCGAGATCAACGATTGTCGCGGACATTGTTGTTTGCATGTACGGACAAGCAGACGACTTCTTAAACAAAACAGATGCTCCTATAACTTCTCAATGATTTAGGAAATGACGCTGCATGAGTAAAACTGTGTTCTGAAGCGCCAATGTTGAAATATTAGCTAAAGGCTTTTACTTTATGAATATGTCTCGTATATATTTGAACTATTGCAACCAAATTGGGGCACCTGCACGAATAGCGTGAATACATAAACAGACATACAAAACACAAGATCATTTGATCATATTAGTAGGTTGCACGTATGCATACATATATGAAGAATGGATCAAGGGACAAACAAGGTTAAGACTTATTGAGGGGTTAGCTGGTGGGTTTCGGAGGGAGTGTGCCTCTTGAGAGCAAGGAAAGAAGCAGAGGGAAGCAAGGTAGGAGGGACAGTAAAGTGTTGAGGACTGGTCCTTCAGCTGGGTCAGTCATGAACGAGGGTGCCAAAACTTCGCACCCTTCACTCTCTTCCCTTTCACATCACTCGTTGTCTTCGTCCAAGAATATGTGTATCATTTCTGTGCGATTTTTGAAGGTGCTAGAGAGTATTACTATAATATATGCGTTTTCATCATTCACTATTACTAATATATTAAATAGTATTATTTTTTTGAAATATTATATATTCTCTAGAGCGAGAAGTTTTCATAGTTTTTTTTATTATTTTCCCATTTAATGAAAGTTTTCCCGCAGAATTGGTCGTTGTAAGCTCATGCATAACTAATTGCATACGTGTATGAAAGTTAAATTTCTGTATTTGTCCCGGACGACCTAAGAAAATTGATATGGGAAGTATTACAGCTCCAATTAGTAAAGTTTAGAAACAGTGAGGTTCAGTTTTTACTGACAAAAATGAAACATAGCTGCGATATCGACCATGACAGTTGAAAACAAAGCACAAAAATTTTTAGGTAACCAAACTTAAGAGGCAAAATTCTTTTTTCGCAAGGAAAACTCCTCCAAAAGATTTTATATTTCTTATATTGCTATCCTCACCCCCTCCGCAAATACACACCATTGAATTCTAAGTTCTTTCTAAAATTTTTGAACGCAAAGGCCTAGTGCGATACACTGATTTTTTGTGTACGTCATCGATTAAAGAATTTCAGGGTTTATGGACCACAATCTCTAGCATTTTATTCATTCCTTAAATGTGTCACTCTACTATTTTTTGTAAGCCAACCAGTTCCAAACCACGTCGACATGGCCACAAGTATTTCTTCATACTTTAATCCCCCCTTTCAAATATCTATCCTCTCCCTGCTACTTCTTATTCGGAACAGATTTCGTCTTCAGCCACTCATATGCCAACCTCTTTCTCAGCGGGTGGGTGAATACCACATTTTCACCGATATTTACTGTAACGCCTGTTTTTTTGCAAGATTTTTTGGATTGCATAACATTTTTGTGGCATTATAGTACTTATTCTCTAAAAACATTCATTTTCTCCGTCTTGCCCCCTCCATCAAATATAAATAGTTCCCCTACACCAGCTTCCAAAAACCGTCGCTTCCTCAACCGTTCTTTCCCCTGCTTCCTATCCAATTGCTATTACCGAATTCGTAAGAGTTTTCGAGCACTTCGAAAAACGTTTTTCCAGAATCAAGCAACTCTACATAGACCTTTTTCCTCTCAGAAAAACTATTAAATAAACTTATCCTTAGAAGTTCTAGCACCCCCAATATTTCCGAGATAATTTGTTCGCGGCCGCTTCATTTACACATGGGTGGTGAGAAAGGTAAATTGTTTCCACAGGTGTCACGTTATGCCTCTCTTGACGTACTTTATTGTGTTGATTTACTTTAGTTACCCTTTAAACTTAAGTAGGCTGCGTGTGCTCCGGATTAATATCTTGAAATTCCCTCAAAATTGGAGATAAGGCATTGGGACGTAATATGATGCACGCTTTGAACTTGGGAGGAAGAGAGAGTGCGCATTGCTACGTCTACGTTTAGCGTACTCCATCGGGGTTTAATGTCATTCACTATGCTCCCCACTCTTTTCAAGTCCACTATCCACATCTCCCTGATGGATCCATTCATCTATCCAGTCCACTCTCGCCTCTCAACTATCTCCTCAATCTCACCCTTGCGCTAAAGACCGTGGCGCCTCGGAAATATCCATAATTAATTACAAGTTTTATTTTACTTCGTGATTTACAGGCGGCATTCCAAAAGTAGTGCTTTTATTTATTTAAGTATTTTTTGAAAAGACTGGCATAAACACAAAATTCTTCAAAGTACTCTCCTTGGGCTCGACACATTTTTTCCAGGAACTGTGTAATGACTGGTACACGCCCTGGAAGTCTACAGGGACCTCTCGCAAGGTCTTCGTCATGGCTGATTGGATCTCTTCTATGGACGAAAAAAAGGTTCCTTTCAGGGCTGCCTCAACCCGAGGGAACAAAAAGAGGTCTGATGGAGCGACGTCAGGATTAAATGGGGGCTGGGGCAGCGTTGGCACCTGGTGTTTGGCTAGGAACTCGCGGACTTGTAGCTCATTGTCATGATGGAGTTGCCAGGTAGCGGGGATATCTTTTCTCGTCCTGATAGCCCTTTTCAGGAGACCTTCCAGCACATCCATGTAGAAGGTAGTGTTAAATGTCTCTCCTTGAAGATCAAACTCCTTATGCACCCTTAATTTCGAAAAAGGCAATGAGCATGTTTTTCGATGTTGATTTGTTCATTCTTGCCCTTTTGAGTTTGGGGGACTGGTCGGTGTGCCACTCAGAGCTTTGGCGTTTTGTATCTGGGTCGAATTCAAAAAAACATTTTATCACCAGTGATGACGTCAAAATAACGAGGTTAGTTTTCAATTCGTTGCAAAAATACACTTGAAATTTCCGCTCGGTTAGTCTTTCGTGACACGGTCGGCGCGCAGACGTTTACAATAACTAACGTCTTGCCGCTTTCACAGATTGAAGAGCACAGAGATCGGTTTTGCTGCAAAGTTTAGAAAGCTTAGTCCCTCTACCTACTCCAAGAGGTCACCAGGTTGACCGACCAATAGGTCAGGCGCGAAAAATTTAATTGTATTACTTTTGGAACGCACCCTGTATCCAAGAATATAGTTTTCCCTTCTGCAACCCTTAAGAATACTTATCCTTAGATATGTGTATGTCTAAGCGTTTTGAAATTTGTCTAAGAGGTTGGGAAACCTTTGTGGAAGGAATAATCAACTCATATTCAAAATATGTAATTTAAAATTGTACGAACACTTCCTTTTTAGGCGAATAAGTGAATTATATATTGTCCTTGTGTTTTTTATTAATATGGTACCTTTGAATGTGCTCACAAGTTAAAAGTACGTATTCAGCAAGTTGCTTCTTCGACTATCCCCGCGGCTGGTATAAAAACGCCTTCAAGTGAAAAAGAAATATTTAAAAAAAATTTGAAGTCCATACCAAATTGCTTTGTGTTTTGCCACGAACCTTTATTATAATGTTATTTGTGTTGTGTGTTTCACCGACTTGCGGTACCACCAGGTACAAATTTTCTTAACAAACAGTGCAATAGTGATGATGCCGCAAGTCGGTGAAACGCGTTGCACCTTATAATAAAAGAATGTGGAAAAGTCTTTTAGTAAGGATAATAAATACTTCCACGAAATGAAGACTGAAACAGTAGAAAAATTCAAAGCTATACAAATATTTTAATGCAATAATGATAGATAAAATTAATGAATAATTTTAAATCCCAGAAGAAAACATTATATTTTCCTTTTTTATTATTTTATTGCTATGTAAGAAGTACTTTTCTGATATACGTGTACAAAACCTGAATTCATGAATTTGAAACTGTTTTGCATTTAATTATTCTATGTGGAAATGTTACGTTCTCGACATTTTATTTCAGCAGTTATAATTGTAGCTTTTTGTTGATATATTAGATTAAAGAAGTTTAAACAGATAACAGTAATTCAGGGGTAAATAATAAAGATAAAGAATATTTATTGAGGACCTTTAAAATTTTATGCGTGAGAAATAATACTCCGATAATGATCCCAGTCGATTAACATCTTATGATATGAAAAAGCAATAGTTTCCATGCTTGGAACCCCGACTTAGTTATTTTGTTACATTCAGATGACAATCATTAGCGCGGTAATCAACCCGAGGGTCTGTTCGGTAGGTGATGGTAGAATTCACCAAGTATTCGGCCTATCGGATTGTGAAATTCACAAATCAGAGTAGTTTCTAGCCCGCTATGGTTTCCTAGAGAGATCTAGTACCCGAAACATCAAACAGTTTGGGGGGAGCTGAGGTTGCCAGGGAATCAAACCTGGGCCCTTCGGTAAGTATTACAATGCTCTTAATAACTCTAGACTATCGCATCCTTGGCCTTACCTCTTTCTCTTATATGATAACCGTATTCAATTTTAGAAACGCAAAACACCTACAGGTAACACTAGCTGCATTTAAAACCTCACCTCTCTGCTGCTACCCTGCTCTCCGGGGGTTATTTGGCTAAATTAGTTGCAGTGGAGGGTCTCGTTCAAAAATGCTCCACTTCATTACGATAACACTACGAAAGGGCACAAAGCACAGGCTCTGAGAGCCCAGCGACTCTCAACTGGTGTGGACCCCCAAGAGAATTACTCGTACCCCCCTTGAATACCTCTCCTGCCGAGAGCCCCTCGTCCCCACACCCAACCCTCCACGTCTCCTCCCCCTCCCCATTTCCACTAGGCTCATCCTTCCTTGGACCTCGCCAAGGCCACGCAACGTATTCGTTCCGTAAAATATTTCCTCGCCGGGTCTGGGGACGGTTGTTCTTTGACTCAACCGGAGGGTTGAAACACTCGCCGTTGCCCACGCTGTGCGGGTCCCGGGGGTTATCGGCGGGAAAAGCCGGGTCAGACCTGCGGCGGGGCAGGGGTCAGGTGCCGAGGGGAGGTCCCTCCCCCATTTTATTGCCCTACCCATTGTCTCTGGACGAGGTATTCGAGCCACGGAAGGAAAAATCCCTCCCTTCTCCGCCCGCCACACTCACCACTACCACCGCACCCGCGTGCCGCATTCCTGCGGCATTAGCTTTGGCCACCGTTCTACTCTTTGTTCACCCACCACAGGACGCTCTCCCCAACGCCACCGACCCAGCGGAACCTCTTCCTCTAAACCCCCGCAATCGGCGTCGCGCCCCCTTCGATCACGACCCATGGTTATTTGTCCCGCTGCCTCCTCTTGCCCTCCGTGGCCGGGGAGGGAGGGTCAGAGGCTGGGCGGCGCACCCGCTGATGTCTGTGTCTCGCGGCTGGAGGGCGGCCTCTGGCATGTGGCTCTCCGCGAGACAGGGTATTCCCCCGCATGGTGTGACGGTCACTCCGGCGGGTTCTCCCAGCCGTGTTAGTGAAATTTTGTAGCTGGGGTTCGGCTGTGATATCCCCTTGGGAAAAACCCGTTTGGTTATCATTCAAAGGCGAATGGAAGCACGTAACATGCTTATTACCGTTAAAGATCAGAGTCACAAAGCGTCCTTTAACCACAAGTTAGATTCGTATGCTTCCCTCGTTGTAGTGATATTTAGAGAAATTGGCAATCACAGAATAGGAATCCTTTGGCGAATTAAATATACAAAAGTCAACAATGGTGAAATACGTGGCGGTTTTGATTTAATTTTGAAGAAGCGATGTAAACTATTTTCGTAAAAAACATACTCTCCCATACAGTACGGAACCGAATCTAATTAGTTTGCTTACGATATATAAACACATGGTTATAAATAAGCATGAATTGAAACTCTGTTGAGAGAGATGGAAACGGAAATTACAGGAGCATACTAATAGCAAAAAGCATTCCAGGAAAATGCAGAAATTGCTAACTGTAAAAATCATTCGCCTTGACCAGAATTCGAACCCTAATCCCTTGATGTCAGGATGAGTGCCTTAGCCAGTAAAGCTACCGAGGCATTTTTTTTACATCCTGAAATGTTGGAGGCTTTTATGTAATAAGATTTTATTCCAAATTTCACAGCGTAGGAAGACGCCTCACCTAAACGTATAATACATGATATTTCATAGATTTTTTCAAGTAATATGTCGAGTTAGTTAGTTTTGTTGGGGAGGCGACTGACAGCTAAGATGATTTGCTCCATTAGGGATGGGTGGGAAAGGAAGGGTGGAGAGAATACCGGTGTCGGCATTAGGCTCCTCTTGTCGAATAGCGCCCAGAGATCAATAGTTTAACGTCCCATCCAACGGACGTCGTACTCACTCAAAGTTCTCTCCACAAAGCACCTAAAGTAGGGATCAGTATACAACTGAAAAATATTTGTTTTCTCCAAGATTTGAACCTGGGTCTTCGAAGTGAGAAGCTCGTTAGCCACCGCACCATCCCGATCCCCGCAATATGTCTAATCCAACATTTAATCACATTTGGATCCCGAATTCGAATAAATTTTCCATTAGATCGGGAATACTTATAAATGCATGTGAGTGGTTCTATATGTCGACATATAATTTCCGTTAGTTAATCCCCTTAGTATAATTTCCATTCCATGCACTTCATTTAGTGTCTATTCTTCTTTCTTTCCATCTTCATGATTGTAGAGAACTTCTTTTCTGCTTTTGTTGTACCCTTGTGTGGCGAATTATGGTGTTTTTAGTTAACAAGGTAATACCTTAGAAAAGGCAATCGTTCAAATTTACTTTTTAGCATACCTAAAATTCTGTCTTATTAAATGTTTATCATCATACACGATAATCATCCTTTCTCTCTGAAAATATCTCGTTAGATTCAAAGCTAACGAGCATGAAGTTTTGAGTTCAAGGGTTGCGTCGAATCCGAAATTTAAAGAAAATGGTGTTCAGAATTATAATAGTTGTCCACCTCGAGTTTCGATTTTAACCGCCCAATATACATCTGAATTCCAATATCTTATTTTTATTTAAATAAATGAGTATTAGAATAATTCAAATTAACTTTTGCATTTTCATTGTGATGAATCTATTAGTAATTCTATATTTTTCCACCAAAGCAAAGGAGAATTTTAATTGAAGCAACTTATGATTTCAAATTCTAGTCACATTTGTCTAGTAAATCTCTTTCTTAATCATACAGTACTATTTTTCACGCCTTATTCAGTCTATATTCACGCGTTTTAAGGCAAATATTCTCATATGATGCATTACTGACCACTAGGCAAAGCAGTAAGATACTAAAGGTATTGTTCTTTTCGCATTTTCACGAACTCTCCCATACATTTTCGGAGTTGCTTTTTCGATATATATAAATATTATATATGTAAGATAAATATATTAGTGAAAATAGCAAGATTAAAACTCCTTAACTAAAATTTTCATATGCACTGATGCATCGTAATTAGAATGACAATCTTTGGAGTGGTTTTAAGTGTTCATACTCTTCTTGTCGTTCATTGATGAGCTGTCTTAAAACCGTACCGTTGTCTTAAATATGTTGTGTCACTGTTTGTCATTCAAATGATGCAATATTGAAAGATTGATACTTAATTCACACAGTATCAAGATTCATGATGAGCTGGAGTGTTATAATGATATGTTTTGAGTCTTCTTAGGCAATTTGGAGTCCAGGATCATATGGTGAGAAAGCCTTTCTAGAGTAGAAATTTGGCATTAGGAATAAGACAGGAGTCAGTTTATCTCTTCACCCTAGGACTTAGTATTTTATTTTGCAATTAATTTCCAGGAAAGTGGAAAAAATGTGGTCCAAAATCGCAACTAATCACTGCTATCAAGGCACAGAGCATAAAGAACACACTCAGCAAGTACTCGGCTATTTCGATACAGAGCTTGATTTTATTCTGATATTCTTTACTTCTGATATCTACGATTCGCCGGAATAGGCGAAGGCTGAATATTACAGCTACACTTATTATTACTTTACCCAATGCGATATCTGATACCACGGTACACTCTTTTTTGATCTACAATGCCTTGCAAATAATTTGCAGCATAAAGAAATCTCATAAAGAGATACGGAAAATTTAGAAATTTTAGTTATTGAAGTTATTTTAAAATCCTGGAACTGTTAACTTAATTTTAAATTATACTTGACGCTAATATTTTTTCCAAATTGATTCTGCAGTTTATCAATGAACACTATTTTGACTTAGTTTTCACCAGAATTTGATTTCCAGCATTTGGAATCCTCAGTTCTTATGCGTTTTTCGCCTTAGGTAATTAGTTATATCCAAACACTAGCACATACATTAGGGTCATTATCACAAATAGTTATAGAAAAATTTATTGATTCTGAGCAAATGGAAACATACACTGCCCAATATTGATCCATTCCTCGAAGAATGAGTGATTTTAGTAACCAATGGTTAATTGTTCATGCGTTTTTCTGAACTTCGTCGTGGGTCTAACTCAAATTATGGCTATTGTAGGAAATTATTAGCTTAATGATGCTAATTATTACTGGTGCAACAGGGTCCGGGAGCGCCTTGTGTTTCATCATTAATGCACGCGCAAATTTAATTTTGGCCGTTTTACTGAAGAGAATACTGCTGCGCTAAATTCAATTTTAGGGAAATCATCATTCGAGTAAGCCCGTGAACCGTCTTTCAAAATTTTGAAGCTATCATTTATAGATGTCGATGGACTTTTATGAACTTCAGTTATTTTATTAGAAAATGAGAATTAAACAACATCAAAAACAGTGGTTCCAAGCATAAATCGAGCTTTATTCGGCTCAAAAAATATTTTTCAAACATATCCCTAACCTATTGGTAAACCCGTTCCACCACCAGTAACTGGTCCCCCCCCCCCCCCACTTGAGCCACCACCGTGGCCAAGCAAGAATGGAGAACTGATCCCTTTTCATTAA
Source organism: Hetaerina titia (assembly GCA_037158775.1). Taxonomy (NCBI): domain Eukaryota; kingdom Metazoa; phylum Arthropoda; class Insecta; order Odonata; family Calopterygidae; genus Hetaerina; species Hetaerina titia. Next base: position 62,965,791 of record CM073779.1, on the reverse strand, counting down.
ACGTCCACGAGTTGTGGTCTACACCTATGATACTCATACAATTTCTAAGAAACGAGCTGCGAGGTTCGGCACGGAATGGACAACTTTTATGCGCGCAGCCGCCGTTGAGGAGGCACGGCGCACTAGCCTGGGCTTCCCATTCATTAGGGACACACGCACAAGCGCAAACCCACGCTTTAACTTCCCCTACACGTTTCCCCTCCCCCTAACTCTCTTCCTCCGTTAACCCCCTCTCTTTCTCCTCACACTCCACCCACCCCCTTCCTTTCCCCTGACTGATGTGTATTATTGAATGATTAATTGATTATTTAGGAGACTTTTCCATTTGGGACGAGGCAAGAACGCTAGGAAGGAGGGAGTGAAGGATGGGGAATTTTTTACCCATCCAGGGACGGGGGAGGGAAGTGATTATAAATGACGGTAAGTGGTTCAGAAGCATTCACGCCAAAAAGTTCCTGGCCATGTTACGGCGCAGTGGAGACCGCCCCGCACTGTTTACCGCTGACGATTGCCTGATTGATGGAGAATGAGGATAAGGAAGGGAGGAAAAGTGAGGAAGAGGTAGGGTGATAATTGTACATGAACCATTCTTGCATCCATATACTTAGGGCTTTCCCCACTCCTACAAATCCTACTTCCTTTCTATTTCCCTCTTCCTTCCTCCACTGGGAAATGGGGCTATTGATGTTGAGGGGAGAGTGGAACTCAATATTTGAACAATGGAATATGAGTGGAAGATATTATTTCGCCCAGCTGGAATATGATTGCTGTATAAAACATTCCAGTTCCCCCTCAAATCACCCCCTCCATCGAAACTGGGCACTTTCCCCCGCATGATTTTTTAATGGCTGCTTGACAATCCTTTTTGCATGTTTGAGGACTGGGTGGGGATGAATGCTTCAGTGACCGTGAGCTAATCCTCGATGAGTGGAGATAGAAGCCGATTATTTCAGGTCTTTAGTCAAAACTTGCCCACGCTTTTCAATGAATAGGCTAGGAACCCCGAGTTTCACTATGGATTTTCGTCACCTTCGTTTGGCATATATCTTGTCTCTGTTTTTCACGGGTGATATTTAAATATCTACCCGAAGCCTTCGGGTGCGTCATTACTCTTCATCAATGGATATAGAAAAGGTTATTAATATTTCAAGTGACTCACAAAAATTATTTTTGATATTTGCATCTTTAATTACATTACTGCTAGGGAGTAAAAATCCCCCATGTACCTTTTGTAACCTACGTAACTATATGCATTGGGTTACATGCTTAAAAGGATTTACCATTTACAAAATACGAACACTCGTTCATTGGAACAATACATATCTAACAATTGCGTAGAAAAATGAGAGCTTGTGTCCTGCGGTAAGACATAATCTACGCTAAAAATATCACCGATTTTTGCAATTTAAGTTAGATTATACATAAACGAAATTTCTTCGGAATAATTATTTTCATGCCAAATTGTTTGTTGATTAATTCTGTCTTTTAAACGTAATATTAATTTCCAAAAAGCATAATTTCATTTTACAATGCTATCACAAACTTTCAACGTATACCTGCGGAAAAGTTAATATCATGAAGAAAACAATATGACGTTTAACAAGACTTCCTGCTAGCAGATATTTTTGCTAAAATATAAAACTAAAAGAAAATAGGTACACTTTTACCCAATTTATTGGTACAAGGTCCCCAACCGTATAACAAATGGCGCCATTACAACTGTTACAGACCATGAGTTTGGAATCAAATGTCCAAGCTATAATGTGAGTTCAAAATTTTGGGAAATATTGGATTTATTTAATAGTTTTTTATCGCCTTGACACGCACACGTGGTTAGGTTGTTTAAAAGGTATGCGTTTAGATGTAGATCTTCAGAGAGACATCGTATTTTATTATTTTATATCAAATATAATAAAAGCTGGAAGATGAATTTCATATGTATTTTTCGGGTTAAAGAATGAGTTTGTATCGTATATCTAAACGCCATTGTGACGATTTTTGAGGTGGAAGTATGGCAGTGTCTTGGATTGATCGTTGGCTTTTAGACACTAAGCTGAACGTATATCGAAAATTAAGTGACTTAATACACTTTGGGGTGGTTTATTTAAGGGGATATATCGTTTTGTGAGCGGTCTCACTTTCATGGACTCTATGGACGAAGTGGAAGGATTATAGACTTCGCGCTCTCGCCGTGTAGCGCGGAAAGTTACTCAATAATGGTGTTATAGCCCGTAATTAAATAAACTGGTATTTCTGGATGAAAGAATGTATGCCTTTCGGATTATGTTACACAATAGCGATAATTAACGGGAGAAATGTAACCTTACATTTTTTCATCATTTCTAGTGTTTTTTTCTGCGAAAAATCCGTTATATCCTCAGGGGTACGTTCCTTTTTCCCTTATGTTCCGGGTTTTGTCCGTTGAGTTCGTAATTAAGATCCAAGTGTTTACGAATTCGGCTGTAATTATAATTTTTATACTGCATAATAATTATTATTCCTTCAGAATGTTAATTCCTTTATTTCTATTCGTCAGGTTTCTAGCTCCTGTCGGAAGAGATTATAATCACCAGGAAAACACGATGCCCCGCATGCAATAAAAAAGGCTTGAAAATTTTTGGAAGGTACTTTGTTAATATTAATTTAAAAAGATTAGCAGTGGAAAACACATAATATGGGTAATTCACGAGTCCATAAATTTTAATTGATTTTAACCTTTTATTATTTTCCATTAAAGATATTTTTACGGGAATTTCCGGTAATTTTGCGACCGAAAGTCGGCCTTTACCAAAGTTATTGATTGAATTTAGACTTTTAAGTCTATATTTTATTTATATATATATATATATATATAGATTATTTCTTCGAAGTAACACGGAAGTGTTGAATAAAATACTTAGACAGGAACACACAGCACGAGAACACATAAAAAGAACACTCACAATAATATCTAGATAATTTCGACGGACTCGAACCCCGTCTTCTTCGGAAGATAAGATATGACTGGTCATATTTGACTGACTGAAAGAAGACGGAGTTCGAGTCCGTCGAAATTATCAAGATATTATTGTGAGTGTTCTTTTTATGTGTTCTCGTGCTGTGTGTTACTGTCTAACTACTATATATATATATATATATATATATATATATATATATATATATATATATATATATATATATATATAACTATATATATATATATATATATATATATATATATATATATATAACTATATATATATATATATATATTCATTCAAACATAGAAATAGGTATAAGGAAAGGGGATAGGAAAACACATAAAAGGCGAACACAGGACATGTGGGGAAGGCGGTTTTTGAGCAGATCACGAAAGTAAAAATGTTTCCTTGACCGGGATTTGAACACCGGATCTTCCACTTGCCGGGCGGATGTGCTACCATTACACCACCGAGGAAACTTAATTTACCTATATAATATATATATATATATATATATATATATGTGACTCCCCACCTAGCAAATTAATCTATATCAGGTCCCTCTTCATCTCGGTGTACTTCCTTCCTCCCTTCATCCCGTCCAACATCCCTATCCTGTTCCTACCCTTACCTCGCTTGCCCAATATTCTCCCCTCTATTACCCTCTTCAACATTCCACTACCGCTCAATACGCCTTTCATCCTTTTTTCCTGCCTCCATAGGATTTCTCTCAACAAACCCCTCTCCTCCCACACCATTTCTAGTACTTCCTCATTTGTTTTCCTTTCGGTCCATTTAACCTTCTCCATACTTCTCCACACCCACATTTCAAAAGCCTCCAATCTACGTCTTTTCTCCTGCTTCAGTGTCCACGTTTCCGCGCCGTACATAGCTACGCTCCATATCAGAGTTTTTACGAGTCTTGTCTTAACATCCCTACTCAACGTCCCCGTCATCAACTCCCTCCTCCTTGAGAAAGCCTCCTTGCCTAGCGCAATTCTTCTCCTTAAGTCCCTACCACTTTGACCGTATTGGTCCAAACACTTCCGAGATATGCAAACTGCTTTACCTGGTCTATTCTTTCCCCGCCTATTTTAATATTTAGCTTAGCCTTTTTCTTTCTGGAAAATCGCATAACCTTTGTTTTATTAATATTGATTCTCATCCCATATTTATCGCACTGAACCTCCAATTCACTAAGCAATGCTTGCAACCCCTTGGCTGACTGAGCAACTAATGCTTGGTCATCAGCAAACCTAACCGATTTTACGAATTCCCCTCCGACTTTCATTCCTACCTCCAGTTCTTCCCATGCCTCTTTAATCATTTCCTCTATATATACGTTGAACAGTACCGGTGACAATGGGCAACCCTGCCTTACACCTCTTCCTAACACTGCCCATCCGGACTCTCCGTTCCCCACTCTCACCTGAGCAGTCTGAGACATGTACAGGTTGCGGACCAGTCTCCCGTTCCTCCAATCCATTCCTATTTTCTGCAATACACGCATTAATTTTTCCCAATTCACTCTATCAAACGCTTTTTCGAAATCTACAAAACAGGCAAAAACGTCCTGATTGTATTCTATATTCCTCTCGACTAGTGATCTTATTACTGCAGTGGCATCACGCCTACCTCTTCCTTTCCTGAACCCAAACTGATCATCCCCTAAGTAATCATTTGCCTTACTATCTACCCTTTTGTTGATGATCCTGAGAATAACTTTAGCTGCGTGGGATATCAAATTTATTGTTCAAATATATATGTATATATATATATATATATATATATATATATATATCAGTTAGACCTGAAAAAGGCCTCGAAAAATGCCGAAAGTTCAAATAATCTACAGTGTGAGTGTCCTTTTACGTGTTATCTGTTTTATTCTTTGTTCTATTTACCGTCCAAAAGTTATATATATATATATATTTGAATGTGTATATATATATATATATACACATTCAAATACGAAGTCCCGCCATACGGCGCACAAATATTCATGCAAACATAGAAATAGGTATAAGGAAAGGGGATAGGAAAACACATAAAAGGCGAACACAGGACATGTGGGGAAGGCGGTTTTTGAGCAGATCACGAAAGTAAAAATGTTTTCTTGACCGGGATTTGAACGGGTGCGGGAGAACGTACAAAGAGAGAGAGAAAGGCAAAGAGTAAGTAGAACAGTTAAAGATAGTACCGTAAATATTAATGATATCACGACTATGAATGGAACATAACCCGAAAATGGAGACCATCGGCCGGCTTGTGTAGCACATCCGCCCGGCAAGTGGAAGATCCGGTGTTCAAATCCCGGTCAAGGAAACATTTTTACTTTCGTGATCTGCTCAAAAACCGCCTTCCCCACATGTCCTTTGTTCGCCTTTTATGTGTTTTCCTATCCCCTTTCCTTATACCTATTTCTATGTTTGAATGAATATATATATATATATATATACTAGGTACATACTATATATATATATTATACTATAGGTACATAACGATGATTTCGATGAATTTAAATTTAATATAAAAAGAAATGTGTTGGTATATATTAGGAAAGTCTAATTGTATGCTTCCATTTAGTCGTGAGTGATAAGAGATTGAGGAAAAATGACCTTTCAACTCCTGCGGTGTCTACCACGGTCTACCATTCCCATCGTTTGGCAATGTGTAATGGGAAATCCATTGATTGTGAGACAGTATTTCAATATCGACGCATTTTGAATTTGTGCGTTCAAATAAAGCTTCTTTTAGAGGAACACATCGCGATGGAGATTCACATTTTTGCGATGGTTTGCCAGAAATGTTACTACAGTGTTAAACGTGGTAAATTAACAACAAAAAATTTTAAATATAAAATTGAAATATATATACTTCGATAATTTTTTTATGTCGAGAAATTCTCATCATGCGAGGTGTGTTCAAAAATGAACGGGAATTTAATTTTTCGGACAATAATATTTATTTATTCTAATACATTGATGTTGTCACCTTCGAAGTAGCCCCCATCGGAGATTATGTACTCGTGCCAGCGCTTCTTCCAATCCCCGAAACACTTCTCAAACTCGAACTTTGAGATAGCCTTTAGTTTTTAATATAAAGTCACCTGACAATATGTAGTAAGAGGTCCTTCATTTTTACAAAGAACTTTTTTTTCTTTGGAGATGACACTATTATAATATTAAGCTATTATACTATATATGATCCATTTCAATGGAAATTTTAACTTTAATTATCGTAGATAAAAGTAGCTTAGAGGAAGCAACTATATTCACGAAAAGAACAATAAGAGTATTGGTTCTCTATGAAAGTACGAGCACCATGGAAAATTTTCGGGTACCAAGGAAGTGGTTGTTTATTAAACCGTGGATAAAATAAGACTTTAGGGTAAATATAATGAAAAAATCAATATTCTTCATGACGCTTTAGTGCCTCAGAAAAAAATTAATTGCAGTACTCCCAAAAAAAGGAGAAATTTTTATCTTCCTGTACTTCGTTCTTTACACATTCCCACAGATAAAAAAAATATATTTGTGCCTTAAAAATATAGTTGTGATTGGTAAAGGTTAAATCCGCTGAGGTGTTTTCATACTTTGACGACATGATCAATTTTATGTTGAATATATCCTTTAAATTAATATCTTCCAAATGATGTTAAGCTACCTACATATTCCATCATTTTTGTTCCTGGCTTTAATGGCTCTCTGTCTGTTCGAAACTCTTTCAGCCGTTCACTCGAATGCACGAATTGGCAGTGAATCCTAACTACAATAGCAGTGCGCACGGAAGACTTTCTTCACTTGGAAATAAAATAGTTAACTGTGGCAATTGAATACTAGTTGTGATGTGACGATGGGAATATTTTCGGAAGTATCCTGCTAAATATTTTTTTCGTACCGTCCTCTCGTCCTAGCTGCCTGATTCGCCAATCATTCTTGCTAGCAGTGAACAACCACGATACTCTCTCGTTACTTTCGTCACCTCCCATTCACGCAAATCACACATCTCTCTTACGCAAATCGTCCCACGCCTTGGGATAAATTCAAAGTATATTCGAATTAAGAAGGGCGGTCTGGAAAAAGGAACTGAGCTACCTCACTGGAGGTGCCGGAGAAGGGGGATAAGATGGCGGTGGGGCGTTAGGGGCCCAGAAAGGGGGGGAGACGCAAGGAGGGGGTGGTTGGAGGGGTCGGGGAGGGGAGTGGGTAGCCATCTGCCGCCTTTACTGGTGTCCCCGAGTATTGATTCTCAACTCCTCCCTAAGCTGTTGTTGGGGCCTGTGCCGCTGGAAGAAGCCGAGCACTCCAAGCACCAAGCACTTCCAGGAGTCGTCGAGGAGCATAATATAACAAGCACATCGAGGGCGTTACACTTCTCCATCGATCATCCGCATGCAAAATGACGACTACTTTTTTCGTCAAGGTGCTCTCGTGATGCCACAACACTCGCCGCCCTCTTGGCGCCGTTCTTAGCCCCTCAACCCGATACTTGCCCATCCTGCCTGAATTATTCTTCGGTCCTCCTTGAGAGCGCTTTTTCTTTCACATTTCACATTGTTGGACTTCCAAGTTCGCGTTCTGAGTCCACTGATCCATGCAGCCTGAGTGTCCAAATGAGAGTACCTAGGACAGCTGTGGCGGGAATCCACGTGAGGGAAAGCAAGGTCGCTGCCACCGTTTGCCTCTGTATTTCCTCCGTCTTTCCTGGAAAAGGAAAGCCCTTGTATCAGTCCGTTCGCTCGGTTATCTCATTGGTCATCTTCCATGTGAATGATTCGATGCACACCAGGGCTCCCCTTTGCCTACCTTTTCATTTTTCCAAATCTCTTCGTTTACTTCCAATATCCACATCCATTAACATCAGAGGTTTGATAACTATAAGTTACACGGCAGATGGATAGTTTTTCTTCCAGTAAATATCGATTGGTAACTTTAATAACTCTGAAGTCAAATAAAATGATTCAGAAAATAACATATCTCCATTTTTAGCATTGAAATGTAACATCTACTTATGGAAAATCATTTTTAATATTTGTTCTTAATTATACGTATTAAATATCCTACGAGGCATAAATCTAATCTCTAATAGTCAGTATTCAGTAATTATAGACTGGAAATATTTGAGCCCAGAGTACGGGAGAACGTGCAAAGAGAGAGAGAAAGGCAAAGAGTAGGTAGAACAGTTAAAGATAGTACCGTAAATATTAATGATATCACGACTAAGAATGGAACATAACCCGAAAATGGAGACCATTAGAGGACACGGGCATAAAAACATATAATGAGTATTTTACTGTAAGAATTATAGGGCCACTAACACTTATAAATACCATGCAACAATTATAAAAGAAAATTAGGAAAGATTTCTGAAACGCTCTTTCTTTTTCACCAGCTTTGACATGTTCAAATGGATCGTATTCTAAATGCTACAATAACGTGTCAAACTCGTATTATAAGTTTAACAATCTGGATACTAGCCGCATTTGTTTACATATTCCGTAAGTACTTTTTCCGATTCGGGAAAAGTTAGCTACCCTTGAATTACTGTAAAAAAATATTTTTTTATCAGTATTTTGTGATATAAAGCTTTCATGCAACATACACAAAAATTGTACCTGGGTCAACAAGTACTGATTTTGGTGGAACGTGAGACGTCTTATTTCTATTCACCTCTGTTCTTACCCCTTCATGAATAAATCTCCCGCTTTCTTCGCTTAAGTTCCTCCCGCCGGTCGATGAAAGTAAACCGTAACGTTTGAGTTTCCTTATTCCAGGTCCTCTCTCTTGAGAGCGCCATGGAGATCAAGAGAAATATTCCGTTCGCAATAAATATTCTACGCTCGAGCTTCCAAACTCGAATCGCGCGCAGGCTGGCTGAAAAGACGTGTAGGGGAGAGAATTTTAATGCATTGAAACCTGTAAATGAAAACCTACTCGCTCAATACACAAGAGCAGGCACAGACATAGGATCTGCACGTAACTATTTGAATGGTTGTTAGAGACCATTATCGGTTTGATTGGAATTGCAAAACGAACTGATCTCCAAAGTCAACTTGAACGAACGAGCTTGAATCTCCACTCCAACTGGAATAAACTTCTGGGTCCAATCCAAAGGAAGGCACGTACACCGGAAATAGTTACAGGAGGGAAGTAACTGGCATGCGAAGTCATTTGCAGCATTTCAAACTGGCGGGATTTAATTTCATAGAAGTGTACTGGAAACATAAATTCACTATGAAACACTGTCACATTTCCCATCCTGGAGTGATTCATTAAAATTGACAGTAATTCACCAGAGTTACCGTTTGATAGGCGAATGCAGACAATATGGCGAACCAAGGCATTACCGCTCTGTGAAATTCATTCATATAGGATAGGATGACATAAATTCGTCATATTTTCTCTATGCCGCCTGATCTTCAGAAAAATCGTATGACACGGTACGAAAAAAGTTTGGAAAAAGCAACGGCAACGAAGGATCATTTTTCATCATGATAATGCAAGCTTTCACAGATCAGCTGAAACAACCATCTATTTAACTAACCAAAATGTCGAATTTATGGGTCATTCTCCGTACAGCCCTGATTTAGCGCCAAATGACTTCTTTTATTCCCGTTTAACAACAAAAAATTGCGTGGCCAGAAGAAGCCGTTGATACATTCAAAAACCATGTTTTGACTGCACCTCAATAAGAGAGGAAATAGTGTTGCGAAAATTGCTTCGAGCGCTAGAAAAGACAGGGGTTAGTCATCACCAACACTTAGTTTAGAAAACAGAAAAGGCGTAAGTATGCATGGAAAATGCCAGGTGACTCAGAAAGGTATCAGATAGATTATATTATGGTTAAGCACAGGTTAGGGAACAGTGTGATAAACTCGCACAGCTTCCGGGGAGCGGATTCGGACTGTGACCACAATTTAGCTATTATGAAATGTAAAATCCGTTTCAAAACGATAAGCCAGGGTCGGCGGGTTAGGAAATGGAATGTAGAAGCATTAAATGGATTAACAAGGAAGGAGTATCAGCAGACTGTAGGGAATATCATGGATGAGGGTAAAGAGCTGAGTACTATCGAAGAAAAATGGGAATCTATCAAGAAAGTGCTATCGAAATCCGCAAATCAAACTATAGGAATTATTAAGGGGAAAAGGGTAAGGAAACCGTGGGTAACGGATGAGATGATTGCGAAGATGGATGAGAGGAGAAGATGGAAGAATGTAAACACAGAGTTAGGCAAAATTAAGTATAAAGAGTTAAACAATAAATTGAGAAGGGCCTCAAATAAAGCAAAAGAAGAATGGTGGAAAATACAATGCGAGGATATGGAAAGTTTACAGAGAAGGGTGAAATTGGTGTGCTATAAAGCAAGGTTAAGCTATTATCGGGAAGTAAGAAATCAAAATCTGTGCTAACAGTTAAAGATAAACGGGGTAAGATAATAGGTGGCACAAAAATCAAGAGAGATGAAAGGAATATATAGAAACACTGTATGGTAAATCACTCAGTAATGCTTCCAACCCCTTGGCTAACTGACAAGCTAAAACTTGCCCATATTAAACCTAACTGATTTTACGAATTCACCGCCGACTTTCATTCCTACCTCCAGTTCTTCCCTTGCCTCTTTAATGCCTCTTTAATCATTTCCTCCACATATACATTGAACAGCACCGGTGATAATGGGCAACCCTGCCTTACACCTCTTCCTAGCACTGCCCATCCGGACTCTCCGTTCTCCACTCGAAACTGAACAATCGGAGATATGTACCGGTTGCGAATTAGTCCCATATTTCCCCAATGTATTCCTATTTCCTGCAATTTACTAAATATTTTTTTTCCAATTCACTCTAACAAGCGATATTTCAAAATATACGAAACAGACATACACGTCCTGATTGTATTCTGTATTCTTTCGTATTAGTGAACTCATTACAGCAAAGGCATCAAGTGTACCTCTCTCTTTCCTAAATCCAAACTGATCATCAGTTAAGTAACAATTTCCCCTACTCTCTACACTTTTGTTGATGATCCTGGGAAACCTTTAGCTGCGTGTGATGTCAAAATTATTGTTCTGTAATCCTCACATGAGTATCCTTTCCCTTTTTCGGAATAGGAACTATCACTCATCTCTCAAAATCTTTAGGCCAGATACCTTCCTCCAACCTTTTTACAATGTAATCCTCTCATAATTTATCCTTTACCTTTTCTAAAATAGGAAATAACACTGATCTTTGAAGTCTTTCGGCCAGATTCCTTCCTCATAGATACTATGAATCAGTTCATTAAGAGTCTTCCTCCCACATTTTTCTAAACAATTCAGTAGTTCCGCATGAATGTTGTTTACCCCCACGGCCTTATTTGGTTTCATCTCCCTCATGCCCTTTCTATCCCACCGTCGAGTATGTCTTGACCTAAGATATCTTCCTCCACGTCACGTTCCTTTTCTATGTCTAACCTTGTTGACCTAAGTTCTTTACCATACAGTGTTTCTATATATTCCTTCCATATCTCTTGGATTTTTTCTGCTTCAACTATTATCTTACCCCACTTATCTTTCACTGTTAGTACAGATCTTACCTTCTTACTTCCAGATAATAACTTAACTTTGCTGTGGAACGCACCAATTTAACCCTTCCTCTATAAACTTTTGATATCCTCACATTGCGTTTTACACCATTCTTCTTTTATTTTACCTGTGGCCCGTCTCAATTTATTGTTTAAACTTTGTAATTTTTACATTTTGCCTAAATTTGTGTTTCCATTCTTCCATTTTCTTAATTCACCCATCTTTGTAATCATCTCACCCGTAACCCATGGTTTCATTATCCTATTACCGTTAACTGTTCCTATAGTGTCTTTTGCGGCTTTCGATATCCCGATCTTGATACATTCCCATTTATTTTCGATAGGACTCAGCTCTTTACCCTCATCTATGGCTTTCTCTACAGTCTGCTCATATTTCTTCCTTATTATTACATTAAACGCTCCTACATTCCTTTTCCTTACATGCCGCCTCCGCCTTATCCTTTTGAAACTGTCATTACATTTCATAGCAACTATTTTTGGTCAGTCCGCAACCGTCCCCGGGAATCTGTGTGAATTTTTCACACTGTTCCGAAACCAGTGCCTAACCAGAATATAATCTATCCGATACGTTTCTGAATCATCTCGCAATTTCCATGTATACCTACGCCTTTTTTAAGTTTTGTGTTGGTGATGACTAATCCCAGTCTCCTGTAGAACTCAATTGCTCTCTCCACAGTCATTTCTTATGCCTAAACTATAGTCCCCCACCTAACCACCCTCTCTTCCTTCGCCTACCGTCGCATTATAACCCCCATCACTATCAAATGTTTCGCTGCAGTAACACACGCGATTATATCCTCTAACTGATCGTGCATCCTATCGACTCCTTCCTCCTTGTGGTTGCTCGGTGACATGTATACCTGAACAATGACCAAGTTCGTCGTTCTTCTTTTATAGTAATATTCCTAGTAATATTCTATCTCCTAGTAATATTCTATCGATTGCTTGCTCTATATTAACTACGCTTTTCCTTCCTCTTTCTTTAATATTATGGCAACCCCTCGTTGGCTCTCATCCCCGCCTATGTATATTATTCTATAATTATCACTCCAGTAATCCCCGCTATCCTTCCATCTCACCTCGCATAGACCTAAACCATCTTTATTACCTCTTTTCATCTCTCGCTTAATATTATCTAGTTTGCCTATCCTCAACATTGTCCTGACATTCCATGTTCCTATTATAACTAATTTCGTCTTCTTCTGCGTCTTCTGTCCTGCTGCTGTTATTTTCCCCTACAATTCGTGGTTCGTGGGATGACAGAAGCCTTGCCTCCCCTGCTGCCGGTCACGACTCACGGCCCTTCGGGCCGAGTCCCGTAGTTGCCAATACCCAATTTCTCTCTTGTGTCCATCATTTGATCTTGGGAATGATAATGGAGGTGGTTTCCCATCTTCAATCCATCACCATCATTCCCATGGTTTGCCATGTTCAATAGCGTTTTTAACGTGAGATTATCACTCAATGGCCGCCCCACTGGGGTCAGACGCCTTTGCAGCCGCCTCATTGAGGAACAGACGCTGCGTGGACAACCTTTAGTCTGGCTCCTAACCTTCGAGCTATCTGACAAGGGTGACCCTAACAGGAGCAATTATTATTACTCCTGCCAGCACAGCCTTTGGGGTCATCGGAGGGCTTAAGCAACTTCCACCACGTCAAGGTTGTAGTGCATGGGAGGGATATGTTATGCATATATATATATATATATATATATATATATATATATATATATATATATGTGCGTGTGTGTATATGTACATATACATATATAACATATAATATATTATATAGTAGTTTGTGAAAGTCTCACGGACCTGAATTTTAATGTATATGAAGAAAGACATCTCCGTTAGCTGAGTTATCTTAAGGTGTATTGAGTTAAGCGGCAGCACCACATGTAAGGCATAAGTAAAATGCCTACAGTCTATGCATGTACGATTTGTTTATAACATTTTAGAAAGATTTTTTGAGGAAATATGCAAACTCTGTTGTTTACTTATGACGCAAAGCGGTGATATTATCTGCATTTGTAATAACGGCGACCGTTTCCTATACCTTGTGCACGAAAAATAACATATTTTATTTAATACAAAATGCGTAAGAAGTATTTTTTCGGCGAAGCAGTTTACATTTATAGGTCTATATCATACCTGAGTACCCGCGCCCCATTATTCACGGGCTCATTTTAGAGCAAATTTTGAAGTAAAATATTATATTACATAATATATAGTGCCTAATAGCCCGGGAATTAAGGTATTTGAAGGTTGATGTAAGTGAAAATGAGCATTGGAGTAGGGTTTTAATGTGACTCCCAGCTCAATAGGATTAGATTTATAGGTAAATATTCTTGGTATATCACATTTCGTTTCCAAACCCATATTCCAATGTGATATACATTGAATCTATTTTATAAACATTTGGCCACATAAAGCAAATAATTGTTTTCCTCGGTGTAAAACGGAGAGCTATAGTATTTTATAATTTGACTCTTCATAGCATTCATAAAATATATAACGTAATGTTTTACATTCTCTTTTTCCCCCTTGGCATCCTTCAAGACTTGAATCCTTTCATTCCTAACAAGGAAATTTTGGCTTCCCATTATAATACCGCAGGAGTAAATTAAAATACTCTATATCATAAACTGTCCTTGAAAATACTCTTTACTTGGTAAATTTGTTTCCGCACATTGTTTTAGATACATTCACTGAAAAATATATTATTTTTTTAATACTTTGGCATTTAATCTACATAAGTGGACGCAGAAAAATTGAAATTGACTTCTAATTATTTAGGAATATATTTGATCCTTTGTATTTTGGCAGGCATATAAAAAAATATGACTTTTTTCTAAGCTCGTATAGGTTTTTGGCTCAGAAAATGTTTTACTTAATGGGTGTGAAGATTAAAAGAAATTTATATGGATTAATTGAAGTATATTTCTTACCTGGAGACTGTTATATTCACGTTACCAGGACTTTCGAAGTCGTTACGTGAAATACGTCGAACGATCGCCAAAACTGAACAGTTAGACGCGCGGTTGAAAACCATTGCTTCATGGTGGTGGCGAAGTCTATTGCTGGAGATAATCCTATACGAGGTGCTATTTGTCCAGCAAGAGTAGAGCCTCTTCTTTCCAGCTCCCTGCTTACGCCAAATCTCCCCATTCCCACTGGTTCCTTGATCACAATAACTCACATCATGGCAGTCAGCATCTCCACTGAAACCCACGTTCATAATAGAGGCAATGTTTGTGTCACTGACTAGTGTAATGTTGGAACCGTACCTATAAATACCCTTAACTCTCACAAGGGGTCTCTTAGCAGCTTAATGACATGTATCGTTTAAGCTGACTAAAACCCATTTTGTAAACCCATTTAGAGTTTTAGATGAAATCTTTCTTAAGGAAAACCTTGATATTAATTTTAATTTAGTATGTTTCCTAGTTTAAACCCTTTCGTAATAACAATACGTACTTTTTAGTTCAGAGAAAAGTTATTAAAAAAAATGTTTGCCTCAAATTCTCCAGAAAGTTATAAGTTGTAGGAAATTATAACCTTATTAGCAGTCCATGATTTTCTTCCCAAGGAAGCTAAAACCGCTCGTGATTACTTTCTTATAGATATTATTTTATATTTGAAGTATATTTTAAAAATATTGATCGGTCTCCCAGGTGTCGAAGAAGATCATTCAGTAAGTTTTGTAAAAATCCTAATGAACATTTTAATAAAATAAAAAGCATAAAAATGAAAATAAATTGTAAGATAATTCTGTGGAATATATCAAAATTATAATTCCACGAAATTATAAACTGCTTTCATTTTTTCTATTGCCATTTGGATTTCAGAGCAGAATGGCGGTTGCGATGGTGCCTATGTAAGGTCCTCCCTTAGTTGAGACGAAATCTGGTGTATTAAACTCCTTTGTCGCGGGCGTTGAGGTTAAACCGCCGTTAGAACTGGACGGTGTTTGCCATTAATGCCCCTACCTCCCAGGTTACAGTACCGAGCGAGCCCTCAGCGGTTCCACCCATGCGAAATATCCAAGCCGTCCTCAACTAGCCACCCGCCAAATCCTAAGATAAGCGTCCGTAACTCACAGCCATCTAATCCCCATACCATTAAGCACTCCGCGTACCCGCCACTACTTAACCCCCCGACGGCCAATGGCAACCATCCTTCAAAGGTGGACGGGGGAGACTGGAGGGTTGCCTGTGTGATGGAACCGAAAAAGTTATCGGCCGGCTCGGGAAACACTTTAAAGGGATCTATGGGTCTTGTGCGAGCGAAATTTTAAGCCCGGAGATGTGGAGATGTACGAGAAATGCCGCCATGGGACGCGGGTTATATAGGGGAGGGGGAGGTTTTAAAGTCAATCTTGCTCCAGAGCGTGGCCCGAGAGAGATTTTACAGGAACGGAGACAGAACGGAAAAAAAGTCAGTCGTCATGGTGTTCCCAAGTAAACTGATAAAAAAATTACCCCTCTCCATCGAAAGCCCTTTTTCCTGTCACCACCCCATTAAGCCGAAGTCGCGGAAACGTTTCAGTCGCCGTAGTATCCCTGTTCATCTTCGCAACCTATTCTTCCCATCGCCATAGCTTTTCCCTTTTCCCCGGAGTGACCTTCGTCACCCCTCCCCGGGCACGTACCCTCCCGGTGACATTCAGTGCTCCCTTGAGAACGCCGTGTAGAAGATCGACTTTCCACACCATTCGCACCCCCCCCTTGCCTCTCCCCATCCATCAAACCCCCTCGCTCTCACTCATTCTCTTTCTCTCTCTCCTGATCTCTTCTTTCAGCTCACCTTACGGGTGGGTGGGACGTAGGCGAAAGAATATGCTTAGAGTTGATTGGGGAGGGGGGGAGAAGGAACAATATTCTTTTAGTTGTCGTTCGTGGGATCCGTCCCGTTCTCCCTTCGCCCTACGTCCTTCGTGATCACGGCTGATTGGGTTCGTTCCAGTGATGTCCGCGGGTGGCGAGAGTGAGTTAGGAGTGTCTTGGATTTTAAGGGTGGAGAATCGAAGGAAGTGGAGGAGGTGGGAGGGATATGGAGGTGGTGTAGCTAGAAGCGAGAGTCAAGGAATGCTCCAAGTTAAGGACCGAGTGCTCAAATCCAGCTTCCATTTAATTCTTCCCATTATTCCTAGCTGTTTTTTTAAATGTGGTTTTTTAAAGTTCTTCCTGAAAATATACTGAAATCAACAGAGTAGCAAGTAATTGGTGTTGAATAATTTATCCTTTCATTTTCTTAATTGATAATAGAGCACCCGCTATGTATCCAATCTTGAACTTTGTACCTGCCAGACTATGACGCAGTTAATATTTCCAGCTAGCTTTCCGAAATGTATGATTTATTTCATTCTTGAATATGCACATGTACTATATTGTGTATATTTCGGAAATCTAATACAGTGGACAGTTTGGGGTAGAGCACTTCCTCAATTAATGCCTACCCAGTGAGGGAATGGAAGTTGAGGTCTAAAAATACTAATTGCAGAAATTTAAATAATTTTACAAATTTAAAAAAATCTTCATACAGTTAATTAATATGAGATGAACTCACTGACCATGAAAATTAAAATAACCATGCCAATTTCATGACCAAGGCTATTATGTTGACGTGCGACGGAGCTCAACAAATCAAAGTAATGAATTTCTCATGAATCCTCTGAAAACAGATAATTTTTATTGTGGATATACGAGACCTTAATTATTACAACTTTTCTTTCATATGATGCATAATCTTCCAATCGAATTGTATACATAATTGGCCAATTTAATTTACGCATGAATACTACGTCACGTAAGATTGAGATTACGCCTGGGGTGGTATTACATTCTGTTATGCTTCGGATGAGCGAATTGAGTTCTCTAATGCGTAATTTTTAATTCATTTTGCTGCTTTAATCTTTCCGATTTCATTTTTAAGTTTTCATTCCAGGGGTATCATGATTTTACCATTTAATGAATAATAAATTTAACAATCAGCATTTTCATTTTTTCATCGCTATATTTTCTTTGTCTTTTTTTTCAGTTATTTGCCTGCATTTTATTTATTTATTTTCATTATGACATTAATTTACAGCTACAATGTCAACGAAGACTCACTAGTGCCTTGCTTTTAGACCCTATTTAAAAAATATCTTCCGCAGAGTAAGTAGTTCGCATTAAGAAAGAAGTAATTCCTTTACTTATTAGGAAATCATCGTTTGACAACTTTGAATATAACATTAAAATTGACCAAATCGATTTCGTGGCCCTTAAAGATAGTCCGAGTGTATGTGAGAGACCTCAAAGAGCATAAATTTCAAGGGAAGGAAACGATGGAAGAGTATTCCATTCAGAAACCCACAAATATGGAATCCATAAACCCATTCACTGAGGAGGAAAACATTTCATATTGAATAAATCGCTCTTTTTGGAAAGAGTATCTTCTTCAAGATAATCAGTTGTAATATTGACCAAAATTTTGCCACACGTATTTTCTGTGGGATTTTGGAATATCACAGTACATGTTGGCTATTATTTGACAATCTGCCACAGAGTAAAAGAAAAAATGATTTATTAACCGCGCTACAAAGTGAAAATAGGAAATGGGAGACACTTAAATTAAATGTTCAGATTTATTTACTTTGTCGGTGGTATGCCAACCAGTCGCAAATACAGGTTATAATTTCGAATAGAGCTTTTATTTTTTTTAAATCACTGATATTGCAGTAAAAATATCAGCAAAATTCTATTCAAAATAATCTCATAATAATTTATAATAGTAAACTCAAAATCCATTTATAACACATTTCATTCTTTTTAAAATCATGACAACGTATGGATTTCTGAAGTGAATGAGTCCATGCTAAATGAGAATGAAAGTTTATATCGTAATCCATGATTAGTGAAACTAGTCAAAATAATATCACTCCAAATGTGAAGTAACCATAACTTCGTCTCTTTTTACATTTGTTTCGTAATGCTCGGATTACAAGTATAATGTCAAAAAAAGCTTTCGATAAAGTCCCTCATTGCAAATTACTCGCGGAATTGGAAACGTATAGAACACAAGAGAGTATTATTAACTGGATTAAATAATTCTTTAGTCATCGTGTCCAAACAGTCGTCCTGGACGGTGTATCATCCGATATTGTCAAGGTCACGTCGGGTGTACCACAAGGAAGTGTCATAGGCCCCCTCCTATTTCTTATTTACATAAAAGACCTCAGTACCGTAGTTAATAGCAAGCTCCGTCTTTTCGCTATTGAAGCAGTAATTTATGGGGACATTCGAAGTCACGAAGACAGAGTCGTGTTAGCCAACGACCTAGATGCAATTCAAAATTGGTGCGATACATGGTAATTGGAATTAAATTTTTAAAAATGTGTAGTAATACATTTTTGGGAAAAGATTAACTCCCTCCCTTATAGTTAGAAAGTGAAATAAACCAAAATCGCGAGGGTGCATTGCTTTAAATACTTGGGTGTAACAATTACTCACGACCTCTCCTAGGGAAAACACATGCGAGAAATATGCGGTCGTGCTAATAAAAAATTGGGATTTGTGAAAAGAGTGCTAGGTAAATGCGACGAAAAAGTGAAGGAGGATGTTTCCTTGCCTTGGTGAGGCCCCACCTACAGTTTGCTGCCAGTGTATGGGATCCTCCAAATAAATTTGATTTCGGAATTATATCGAGTTTAGCAGAAGTGGGCTAGATTTGTCAAATATTATTATGACCAACGCAGCAGCGTAGCTACTTTGCCAGACAATTTAGGTTGAGATTCTCTTACGCAGCGGCGTTTTCAATATAGATTAAACTTATTTAAAGATGGACCCTTTTCCGATGAAATCAAGAATACAATACGAACTCAAACGTATTACGGTCGGAGGGATCACGAATGTAAGATTAGAGAGATAGACTGCAAGATTGACAGGTTTGAGATGCCATTTTTTCCTAGAACGATAAGAGACCAGAATGCTTGTAGTCGAAATCCCCGCAGGAGTAAGTTCATTACAATAAGTATTAACGAACAGGTTAGGGACTGCGAGTGGATATATATATATATATATATATATATATATATATATATATATGGCAAGTGGAAGGTCCGCTGTTCAAATCCCGGCTAAGGAAATATTTTAACATTCGCGATCTGCACAAAAAACCGCCGTCCCCACATGTCCTGTGTTCGCCTTTTATGTGTTTTCCTATCTCCTTTCCTTATACCTATTTCTGTTTGAATGAATATATATATATATATATATTTCTTTCATAGAAAAGGAACATGACGTAGAAGAAGATAGCTTAGGTCCAGGCATACTCGACGATGAAATAGAAAGGGCATTAAAGGAGATGAAAGCAAACAAGGCTGTGGGGGTGGACAATATTCCTGTAGAAATGTTGAAATGGTTAGGAAAAGGTGGGAAGAAGGTCATATATGGACTGATTCGTAGTATCTATGAAGAAGGAATCTGGCCGGAAGATTTTGTGAGAACGGTGTTAGTTCCTATTCCAAAAAAAGCAAAGGCTTCGTCATGTGAGGATTACAGAACAATAAGTTTGATATCCCACGCAGCTAAAGTTATTCTCAGGATCATCAACAAAAGGATAGAGAGTAAGGCAAATGATTACTTAGGGGATGATCAGTTTGGGTTCAGGAAAGGAAGAGGTACGCGTAATGCCATTGCAGTAATGAGATCACTAGTCGAGAGGAATATAGAATACAATCAGGACGTTTTTGCCTGTTTTGTAGATTTCGAAAAAGCGTTTGATAGAGTGAATTGGGAAAAATTAATGCGTGTATTGCAGAAAATAGGAATGGATTGGAGGGACAGGAGACTGATCCGCAACCTGTACATGTCTCAGACTGCTCAGGTGCGAGTGGGGAACGGAGAGTCCGGATGGGCGGTGTTAGGAAGAGCGGTAAGGCAGGGTTGCCCATTTTCACCGGTACTGTTCAACGTATATGAGGAGGAAAAGATTAAAGAGGCGTGGGAAGAACTGGAGGTAGGAATGAAAGTCGGAGGGGAATTAGTAAAATCGGTTAGGTTTGCTGATGACCAAGCATTAGTTGCTCAGCCAGCCAAGGGGTTGCAAGCATTGCTGAGTGAATTGGAGGTTCAGTGCGATAAATATGGGATGAGAATCAATATTAATAAAACAAAGGTTATGCGATTTTCCAGAAAGAAAAACGCTAAGCTAAATATTAAAATAGGCGGGGAAAGAATAGACTAGGTAGAGCAGTTTACATATCTCGGAAGTGTTTTGGACCAATACGGTCAAAGTGGTAGGGACGTAAGGAAAAGAATTGCGCTAGGCAAGGAGGCTTTCTCAAGGAAGAGGGAGCTGATGACGGGGACGTTGAGTAGGGATGTTAAGACAAGACTCGTAAAAACTCTGATATGGAGCGTAGCTATGTACGGCGCGGAAACGTGGACACTGAAGCAGGAGGATAGACGTAGATTGGAGGCTTTTGAAATGTGGGTGTGGAGAAGAATGGAGAAGGTGAAATGGACCGAAAGGAAAACAAACGAGGAAGTACTAGAGATGGTGGGGGAGGAGAGGGGTTTGTTGAGGGAAATCGTATGGAGGCAGGAAAAATGGATGAAAGGCGTATTGAGCGGTAGTGGAATGTTGAATAAGGTAATAGAGGGGAGAATGTTGGGCAAGCGAGGTAAGGGCAGGAACAGGATAGGGATGTTGGACGGGATGAAGGGAGGAAAGTAGTACACCGAGATGAAGAGGGACCTGATATAAGTAGATTAGTTTGCTAGGTGGGGAGTCACAAAATGTTTATTGGATAGTTGTGTCCATCCAAAAACCTACCTTAAACGGTAGATTACCTGATAATAATATTTCTTACCGGTTCCCCCCTTCCCCTACCTCTTTGAATAAACCCCAACCCTCTCATCCCTTACCCTTTCCTCCTCTTCCTCTCCTATGATCTTCCGTGTTTTCCGTGATGATATATCGTTCGGAAAATACTACTTTTTTATTTCAGTATCTTTTATTTTCTCAAATAATCAACTACCTATCAAATCATTCTAATACAATATGACACGTGAATTTTTTTCTCAGTCACCGATACATGTCATTATTCTCGTAATTTGCCACACCATATGTATGAAAAATGTCTGGAGTACATTTAAGCAAATGATACTCATCTAATGGAAATGTTAACTGAACTATTTCTCATATAATAGCTTAGTAAATTTGTGTCACCAGTCGTGAAGTTATAAGAAAATTCAGGTGTTCAACGACCGTGATATTTATTGCACGTTGACCGCAGTTGTTCACATTTTATTAGTCCATAGTTTTTACTATACAAATAATGCCAAACGACCAAACATTGATAATGCCAAAACAAATAGATTATCTTTTTGAATCTGCGAATAACTTTCTGAATTGTAACGCGTTCCACATTTATTTTATAAGTGTATATTTTATAGCAAGGTCCATATATATCCTAACCTCGATTGTTTTTTCTGATTATAAGAGTATAGCAAGGTTTATACCCACGGCATGTGTTCACACATTCTACAGTTTATTATATACTACTATTTTTGCCTCTACTCTTAATGTTGAAAATGAGCACACTCCTCCCACTATTATTGCGACCTCATCCAATAGAATCTTTCTTTAGAAAGATTCTATTGGATGCTTTCGTTGCTTTGGATGTTGAAAAATGCTTTCGTTGCTTTTCAAAATTTATCTCTAAAGCAGTCATTATTTTTCCGATTGTTTCCTTTCTTCTTCTTCCGTAATTTCGACCAGTTGGTTTACCTCCAGAATTAAACACATTCAAAGTAAGATTCAAGTTATGTCCCGCAATAAACTCACTTTTTTTGAGTACTTGCGTATTTGCCTCTCAAGGGATTCCCATCTTAATTTTGCTGAGCAACTGCTGAATTTTCTCCGCAGCAATCACTATTCATCATGCCCTCATCCAGATTCTCTATATATACATTCCTCTATTATACTTTCCCTCTCGGAATTCATAAGATTAATTCATGAGGTGCCAATGGATAGCCTCTATATATAAACCTGTATAACCGAACCCTGGAACGAAAAACAATATGAACAAATAATTCAGTTTTCATTCCTTATATATTGGGATAATTCGATGTATCAAAACATGATCGCAGGAAAGTTCATTTGGTAACACCAAGGGAGGAAGGTTTTGGCCGAATTATGAAAATCCTAATTTATGGGTGTACTTTCACAGCGGTAGTAAGATTTATTTCGTAGCTGGACGTTTTTAGCTTGAAAGATTAAAAATCGCTAACAGCAATACGATCCATTCGAAAGTTCAATAATATGGATACCAGTCCTATGAAAGTATGTGGTTGTCTAAAATGTTATGCTTCAAGATAAAATAACCAGTAACTATTTAGTCTCCATCTGAACATGATAAAGACGTTAAATAAATAAATGTAAATATGAAACGTTCCCGAAGATGTAATGATTGATGTTTACGCATTGACTTCTTACGCTTTCATTAGCATATACTTTTCAATTGCTGAACTATTTTAATATTTTGCTATATATTCTCTATAATTGGTTAAATGATATTGTAATAAAACAACTCATTCATTAATATTATCCTCTTACCACGACAAAAGACACTTGGAGCACAAAAATTTTGCAACTGTTGCGCTCCATCAAAAGGTCGCGTCCTAATAATGACATAATTCTGATTAACTTTTCTCCAGTCGTTATTTGGAATATTTCTTATTTTATCACGACGTATTTCATTCAATAACATAGGCATATGTATATATATATATATATATATATATACATATATATATATATATATACACACAGATATTTATGAGCATAGAACCTAAAACATCTTCATTTCTTTATCACAGTTTCTCAAGGTTTATTTTATTCGCAGTTTTTTCATGATTAGTCCAAGTAATAATGCATTGAAAATACGAGGCGTATTCTTAAAGAAAGTACCGTTTGCTTATATTTAAATATTGACGCTTCAGAACACAGTTTTGCTCTTGCAGCGCCATCTACTGATTCATTGAGAAGCTACAGCAGCATTTGTTTTTTTTCAGAAGTCGTTTGCTTGTCCGTGCATGCAAACAACAATGTCCGCGACAATCGTTGATCCCGCCAGCTGTGAAGTGCGTTCTGTCATACGATTCTTGTATGCAAAAGGATTGTCGGCTGCTGAAATTCATTGGGAATTATGCCTAGTTTATAAACCTACAGTTAAGAGTGAAGGAAAGGTTAGACAATGGTGCTGTGATTTTTAAAATGGACGAACAAATGTCAATGACG
The DNA here is from genome assembly GCA_037158775.1 of Hetaerina titia. NCBI lineage: Eukaryota > Metazoa > Arthropoda > Insecta > Odonata > Calopterygidae > Hetaerina > Hetaerina titia. The sequence goes on along the minus strand of CM073779.1, from coordinate 62,941,959 downwards.
AAGAGCGAAGTGGTAGGCCCAGTATTCTGACCGATGAAATTGTTTCGCAAGTGGAACAAAAACTGCGATGTGATCGTCGATTGACAATTAATGGCCTGGCTGAACAATTTCCTCAACTTGGACGCACTACTGTCTACAATACTGTTACGGAAAACCTCGGATACCACACATTGCGTGCAAGGTGGGTACCGAAAATGCTCACCGACCACCACAAAGAGCAAAGAATGTCCAGTGGACGAGAGTTTTTGGGTCATTGGGAACTCTTTAAACCACCCACCGTACAGTCCTGGCCTTACACTCAGCGACTACTTCCTCTTCTTGCACTTGAAACAGTGGTTCGGTGGACAACGTTTCGAAACCGAAGAGGAACTCAAGAATGGCGTTGTCGATTGGTTCAACCCTCAGGCGGCGAGTTTCTATGCAGAGGGGTTAAAGAAGCTGGTGCAGCGGTAGCAAAAATGCTTAGAAGTGAACGGCGATTATGCAGATAAGTGAAGTAGGTTTGTAGCTAACTAAAAGTGGCAATAAAATGTGTTTCATGTGAGTATATTTTTTCTGTGACCAAACGGGCCTTACTTTATGAACACGCCGTATTTTGAAGACCCTTGCAAAGCCTTTCAGCTTTGTGGAATATACGTATTGCAAATTACTCTTTCATCATATTGCTCTGCGTCATTAAAAATTTTCACAAAAATTTAAATAATAATTTATAGGTATTGTCTGGAATTTATGGAATGTTTTGTTAGTGAAAGCAATTTGGACAGCGGTGTTAATTTTTTCCACAAAATATCTCAGGATAATGAGATCGTCCTTAATTTGAAAAGACCTTGTTCGTATTATGGTTTACTATCATTATGCAATAAAATAAAACTGATTAAGTGGGAATTGCAGGATGTATGATTTTAATGAAGATTTTTTTATCTTCCCCATCATTATTAAAAACGTCATATGCATAATTTAAAAAAAAATCACCGAGCGAAGAGATAAAATACGCTGATCCCCAATTATATAGGACTTGGGCAATAATGTAGCTACTTTTGAACTGAATAAAAAAAATTGGATTAAAAAGTCTTTAGTATGAAATAGAAAATTGATTTGAATGAATTGAATCTAAAATAAGTTACACATTTTATATAAATAAATATATAAATGTAATAAATAAATATAAATATTTTTATATATACAATCATTAATTAAAAGGAAACTTTTTGGGTACTTAAAGGAAAATATGATAAATATATTTGCTTATTAATAATCGTAAAACAATTATTTTTTAATTTTTAATATTTTAAATTTATATAATAATAATTTATTTATAATATTTTAATTGTGTATTTGTTTAGTCAATCTTTTACGTAATTAAAATTTTGCAATATTCCTGATCAGATATTAGGATTAACGTCATAACGCATTTTATTACGCCGCATGAATATTATTAAAAATTTTAATTAAACATTTTATTCACTATTATGTGGATCGTGGTAGTCCAGGGGTAGAGCTTTTGACTACTGACCGAAGTTCTTGGGTTTGAATCAGGGAAAGCCTCACTGGGCACCTGCAGCTACAGGTACCAAATCTTTCTAGGAAACCAAAACCGGTACAGGGAAAGGAACTTACCTTTAAGTTGATTATTGTGTTTTGTATTCAAAATTATAACCATTTGGTGCTCTAATAGTTAAGTGCTGTGGGAGGGTATCGCTCCTGTTTCTAATTCCGCCTTTTCATTGTTTTTAGGAGAAATGTTTTCGGAAACCTGAATACTTATGAAATCATTTCTTCATGATATCATGTCTCACTTCCTTGAGAAATTATTCAATGTTGTAGTGAGCCCAGGATATTGCATTAAAGCAATTTTAGTATTTGACACTGGTTCCTTCATTGATACCCATGGTGATCATTGCATCGTGATTTAATTGTAATTTTTAGGAATATATCTAAAATTGAAGGATATTGTGCTTTCCCGGCGTAACATTTGAATCAAATTCCCTCGGATACTCCAACGGGTTAGTGTCTACATTGCTGATGACGGTTCGAAAATCGACTCGGTCGTCGCCCTCGGGACGATGGAGACAATGGCCCGGTGGAATTCTCACCCGAGAGGATTTCACTCAATTTCTGAGACTTTTTGCAAAGATTCATGTGAATATAAATACCAATTAATGCAGATGAAACGTAATATGAGAGAATCTGCAAGTTAATTTATTGGACCAATCTAAAACCTTGCGCGAGACTTTCTTAATAAAGTGGTAGGTAGAAAATATTAACGTGTAAGAAAATGGTTTTTACGACTACTTGTAATAATCTCAAGTCAAATTCGTTCTTCACTATTCGATGGTCCAGGATGGTGGCACGGGTGACGAAGGTGTTCAATATTACATTGATGAATATCGTAAAAGTATCTATCTATCAAAATAATACAAGCCAAAAAAATGGTAAATCTGAATAAGAGACATCGAACTCACCTCACATCAGAAATTTTTTTCTCAACCATGAGATTTCGTATCGTATTCGCTGTGAAAGAAGTTTGATCCATTGGCGTATTATTTAATTATTCTCTTACATTGAGATTACAGCACCGAGGACGTTCTATGACATTATTCCATGAAACAACTAACCCCATCTAACTTCTTCACACTAATTCATCTACGTTTCCCACTTCATCATTGGTCCTTATTCTGTAGTACTTCCTCAAAACTCGTATTTAGGGTGCTTCCCTTCTGTTTCATTAAACTCTACAGCCAATACTACTGATGCCTAATGGCCCCGCACTAACGACAAAGAATTCTGTAAAGAGGAATTTTCTAATATTAATTGTGAGGTATTTATCCACACTATTATCTTTGTCTTTTTTATGTACTATTATATTACTTCTATCTATATCATTGCATTCTACTTTGAAGTGCGAACATACTTTGAAAGGTTTTATCGATAAAATTTGATCAAGTTTGATATTGTGTACCCGTTAATCTATTCTCCTTATTTAAATACGTGTACTAAACTTATCTGTGTTGCGGCTAAAGTTCTTTGTACAAGGATAACTTCCACCATTGCACTTAATACTTTCTTTCCTTGTTGCTAGCGAAGTACTTAGTAGTATTTTATTTTGATTATGTATGCCCAAATTATTATTGAATTTTACCCTGCCATAAAAACTTAGCGGTGGCTAACAAGGTAACATGTATTTAGGTGTAGGACGCATACAGCGAAGGAATTATTTTCTCTGAAATCATATGAAAGGTGAGATCACCACAAGAATGTTGATGGACATGGATTGCACTGTGCTAAACTGTATACCATATTTTCCCCTTTAAAATTCGTAATCAATAAGGTAGAAAACACCAAAGAACCATAACAATCAACGAAAACATGGATTGATTATTAATTAGTTTGTTTAGTAGGTCGAACTGTCATTCTAAATCTAAATTGAAAACAATGTATGTTATGACAACTGTTATGCTAAACCATTAAGGCTACCTAATAGCTTTCTAACTAACTAATCCAACACTCTCTGTCGGCTTTCAGGGTAAGATGTTTACGTAGATGTGCAATTTACATCGAGTGTCGATATTGCAATTATAATATCGCATAGGATGTATGTAAATCGCGCTACGATCATCCCGTTGTTGGCCGAATCGACGCCGTAACGCGATGCCTCGTTAAATCACGTTAACTCGCAATATTGGACTACCCTAGCAAGCACCGCTCTCACCTCCAGCCGCCACGTCCGCCGGCTCGGTGGCTCTAATCCGGGTTCGGACGACGCGGTGTGGGAGTGACGGCGGGGCTTTCGGGACGGCGCGGAGCGGGGTGCGGCTCTCGCGGCCGGAGGGGTGGGCGGGTGCTGTGGAGGTGGGTGAGTAAGTGAGTGAGCGAGGGCATCGGAGCGTCATGGGTGGTTTAGGCAGGGCGCGATGGTTTCCAAGGGGAGGGTGAGAGGGAGGAAGTGGAGAGGTGTAAAGGGCAGAAAAGGGGTGCACCTCCCGGGGGGTAGCGGCATGAACGGTGAGGAGTAGACCGAGGTTGGGCAGGGGCGTGCGCTTGGATGTTTAGTAAATTGAATTCTGGGGAGCGCAAATAATCTTTTAGGAAGAATTTATAGCCATCTGATGCCTCTGTGCTTTTTGCACTGCCGTAAATTTATTTGCACCGCACGTTTATCCCACACCCACTGTTATAAAATAATGTCCCTGTTGTTTCTCAGGCAACTGGAAAAATACTTGTCCTTATATACATCCTTGGTAGAGTGTGGGAAGGGGAATATGACGTTTTTCAAGCGGTTTACGGTCGGCTCATTAGTTATACCCCTTCCTCTATGGATAAAGTAAATAATTCTGGTTGCGAGTTGTTTTCTGCTATCCATGTATCAGTTTTCTGTTGCGACTGTTTAAGGTACTTTTCTACCCCGTGGTCAGTGTAAGAGCGGCACTGTGGATATTTTGACGGTATCCCTTGCTTGACTTCCTACCTACTTGATTATTGTACGCAGAATAATTTGATGGGAGCAATCCATTTCTTAAGCTTTACTTTTAATCGTGGACACTTGAGAGCATTTTGTTAATTAAAGGCCAGAGTTGAGGAAACATTCTGGCCCATGCTATGGAGAAAAGTGTACTCATAGATAGTTTAACAGATACTTTTCCGTAGGTATGTGTTTGAAGGGTGCTCTACATTCTTCTGTTGGGCTATTGATATACATTCATGACTCGGACTAAACTACCGTCAGAGCCGTTGCTTCCTCAATTCCGTGCCGCATGAACACTGACACTTTTTGCTTCACCATTTAGTCCATTGACTTTCAGTATACACCAGCGTCAAACAACCCAGTTATAATTGCGTAAATTACTTCTGTTACTAAGTCGTCTCACACAAAAGGCCATTCTTTTAACAACTATTTGCAGCGAATATGTACGTTTAAAACGTAATTATTTGTTTTCATTAATAAATATGAACGTTTTTGCGCTCAGTATTCTCATGTTCAGTTTTGTTTCATGTGAGAGTGGCCATGCTCCACTTTCTTTTTTCTTTGAAATTCGTTTGCCTCGTTTTATCTAGAATATACATTAATATTTAACTTTGTAGATATTTATAATTATATTACTTGTGTCATTGTTTTCTGCGTTACAAAATGCCGAAAGGTAATTGACAAAACGTTGGTAATCATGATGAGAGTTGACCAAAAGAGGAGTCTTTAACTTCACTGGCAGTTGGTTGGATGAATAGTGTTTGCTATGATGTTCAGAGGGAATTAAAAAACGAGGGCTATTTTCCCTAAACTCTTTTTCTATTTAGGAGCATCGATTGAAAGTGTGCCATAGCAGTCAAATATTGAAACTATTTCCGTTGGCTCAAGGGAAATGTCATACTAAGGGATGTTAAAGAAAAAGTAATAGACAATAGACAGGGTTTTACTCCTGACCAGCCGAAGTCCCTCGACCCTTAAAAAGTCCATCGTTCGACTTATCCGAAGAATGAAGTAATGCATTTGAAGTGTTTTCCATGGGTAAGCCATACAGGGAAGAAATTCCACTAAACTATCCCTAGCTACGTCCGGGGTTTGAATTGGAGCAAGAAGCCAGCACAGCATCCAAGCTCGAGGCTGTGTACAAACCCATGTCCTATCAATTAGCCTGGAGTGCGTCACTCACCCACCGCGGATTAACCAGTTCGCTATATTGGATTAACACACATTCACATCTCTAAAATACGCAGTTACCAAAACGTTGGTCATAGGAGATTTTCATGGGTCACGATGCAGAAAAAATAGTAGCTTTTGCTTAATACCAAACGCAGATTCAAAGTTTAATTTTCAGTCAAATGATTAGCTTTTGTAAATTTGTACCGTAATTGCTGCTTACGCTACAACAAATGATTAACCGTTCTTTTTACTCAAATTTGAAGTATTTTCGTTTGGAACAACAAATTTTGCTGTATTTTCGTGGATCACTGCTACGATAAACAGAGTAATTAATTCGGAAGTTGATTACAAATGTTTATGTAAGAGTTTTCAGGGTGCTAGTGCTTAAAGCATATGGAATCCATTCATGTATGGTGGATTCTATTTTCTTTCTTCACGGTTCCCAACTACTTTCTCGTACCTATGAATTGCACTACCTAATTTATTACTTTGTGTTTGTTCTCGGTATCACTTTCAACCCGATAAATACTATATAGCGTATTCACTTCCAGAAACAAAAAATGTTCAATAACCCTTTGTGAAAATAATTTGTTGTACTAACGAGTTTTTTACTATTTTAGTCGTAATTGCAGTTTTTATCTATAAAATCGCCATGGACGAGACTTTTACTGAAGGAAACATAAATTTAAATTCAATTGAATGTATGGCGCTGTTAACGGAGAAATCAAATCAATATATAAAACTTCCGGCGAACAAAGAATCCTGGATAATGCACTCTAATTTTTATTTATTTTATTGTTTAAATGTTTTCCCTAATTTTTATTTATTTCATTGTTTAAATGTTCTCTTTTTTGTATAATCCTTGTAGACATATTGTGATACATGTGACCTAAATGTATTTGGAGGCTGGATTTTATAATTTAGTTAATTTTCTCAATAGTTGACTTCTCGTTGATGTTAGTTACCGATCCTTAAAAGTTAAAGAAGAATGAGCAAGTTAAAGTTTTAACAAATGAGTAATTGATATAATGGAGCTCTTCAAAATGATTTCATTTATATAGAATTTTCCATTTCTACTCTGAGCGGTATCCCATGTCGATATCATTCTGAAACCTGTTTGTATTTAAAAAATTATTTTTTTTCTTGGTTGTTCACTCAAAAATCGCATCTTAGTTTTTGTGTGCCGCATTAATTCAATTTCATAATTTGTAGTAATATTAGTGTTGAGACATTTCGAAATGAAATACATGAAAGGAGATCTATGAAATGAGGAAATTTACTTGGTGTGTACCCTTGTATATACCCCTAGAGTAAAAACTAACTAACAGGAGTATGACTAACATATTGGGGAGGAAGAACATAATCAATACTAAATGGTGTTTTTAAAGAGATTTTTCAGGTTTATTTTTCAAATGCCACGTAAGAAACAAGTGGTTTAAGTCACCCCTATATGACAGAAAATTGATGAAAATGGAGATACGATGAGTTATTTTGAGAAAAGAAGAGAAATCGGTTAAAGATTCTTCATTTCGATTGGAATTCTTTTTGGCACGTTCTTCGCAAATTTCGGCGCACACAACTGGCACAGCTTTATTATGCCATCAGTTCTTAAGTAATTCAATATTTTCAGAATCAGATTCATATTAAATCCATGAGGAGAGTTTATTATACGTGCACATGCCCATTGATTTTTAATGAGAGAATTCTGTGTTGAATTGAACTTTTTAACAATAAATATCCTGTAATTTACAAAAATTATTTGAGTACCCCCCATGGTTAAATATCGTAACCGCATGTCCAGCTCGTTTTCTCATGGTTTTAGTCGGAGACAGAGTTTAGTAGAAAAAATGTGAGTGCTGTTGAAGTTGATAAATCGCAAAAATGTTTGTGCCATGCATTTCTCATTGTATGAACTTTTATGATATCTTTACCTGTATTTTATCACTAGAAACATTGTAAATTACTTCTCCCACATTTTTTCTCATTTATGAGTATCCCTCCACGGTGAAATACCAGCCTTGGTATTTAATTCATTAAAATTTCCCACTCATCGGTTCGACTTACTATATCGTTCTTGGCCAAGTATTTTTTTCCCTGTTTTTAATTCCTCCCTTCTTCCCCGTCTACGTTTTAGCAAGTTAATTTGGATAAATTGGACGGGCATTTTTGATGGTTCCAGGGAAATGCCTACTAAGGTAGAGATACGTGATGAATAGCAAGACATGATTAATTTAGTTTGAAAAGTACATAGGCTGAAAACGTTATTAAATTGGTGATAATCTCCTCAGGGTTTTCAAGGTTGAACACACAATGTATTTGACGTTAGGCTGTCATGACATGGACCCATGCAAACGCACGCGATAGGGATGCAGTAGCAACGGTGAATCAATCAGGGGCAACAGATATCTTGAAAATTTTCTTTGAATACAAGTGGTTTGTAGTCGAGCAAGAGTAAGTCCGATTTTCACGTGAATTTTTGCAGACAACCTGAAAAAAGTTTCGATTCATATAAATTTTTCTGACTTTGCGAGAGAGACATGATACGTGCATGTAAAAATACAGTACTTTTTCTTTTCTCAGTGGCAGAGTTGGAAGTATAGAGGTAAACCCCTATTTGTCTTTGTGTAAAAGGAATCTACAAATGTAATATTTTGAAACATTCGATTACTTGAAAGAGCATTCAGTCTTTTTAAAATAAGATTCAGCGTCGATCTTCTCATGAGCATCCATAAAAAGATTATCCTTGGCCCTGCGACCCTTGGGTCCAATCGCATCAATTCCACCACATGAAAAGCTAATTACGCACCCGGCACAAGCTCACGTCTCGCAGCGGTGTCCCGAGGATGTGCGAACGTCGATGTTAACGCCAGTGAGAACGAGGCCAGGCGGAAGCACCCCTCGGCGTTGGATTTGCCTGCCAGTGAAGTCGGCCGCCTCTCTCGTCGAGTCGGCCCACAGCCCGTCGTGCCGACCGCAGTGTAGCCCGGTTTGATCACGTCACCGCTGGATAATGTCAACGGATCCACAACACCAACAGTGAACAGTTCCGCTAAAACAATTTTTCCAAACCTTAAGAAAGCCACCGTCGTCCAGTGCGAGAGACGTGAGCTTAATTGTAATTCCAACACCACATTTCCAGCAGTAGTCACCCCGATGTGGAACCCACTTCTCTCTCCGGCATTCGTATTTGCGCGGAGGAGTCGCTTTAGCTCTCAACTCTTCCTTAATCCTAATCATCTACACGCCTTTTCGCTCCAGAGCGATGCCATCACCTTAGTCCCTCACCACTCTCATTACGGAATGGCAAGCCAGTTAAATCGGATAATGAGGCTGGGCTGAAGCAGTGGACGGAACGAGAAGGCGTGTTAGAAGAGTTTAGAATGAGGAGGAAAGAATCATGTGGGCGTAGTTGTGGAGAACGGGGGAATGAGAAAGGGCGAGAGAGTTCGAGATTAGGGTTGGGATAAAGGAGTCTGCCGACGGAGGAAGGTGGCCGCTGCTCCCTTTCCGCATTTTTCTTACCGGGAATAGGGAAGGGGAATGTTCCGCGGTCGTCCCTTGGGAACTGCGGTGTGCAGGGGGGAGGGGGGCAAGTTTGGGTGAGGCGGGTACCGGGCGGGGCGGGAGAGGTGAAATGGCAGGGAGGGGTAGATGGTGAGCGCACGCAATGTCGTAGTTTCCAGGCTAAATAACGTGCTAATACAAGATTTTCCCTACTTCATTACCACGCATAGTATTTCATCAATCAACCTCGCGTGATGGGATACGTGTGTGTGGCGGCGCTATCGCGATTCGCCGCCCTAATTGCAAAAGAACATGTGAATTGCGCGACAGTATAAATAAAATGGCACGATAGAGTCTGTGTACTACATCAAACTCAGTCGTGCAATATTTTGACGATAAAATGATCCATGTATCTTTTTTGTTTCAGACCTTACATTTTTACTGCTGTATATCTCCATATGGTGGCACTAATCTGGCAGAACTATTCACTTTATTTCTCTATGTTTTGTGTCATGATACGTGTTTTCATTTGCTTTTATTTAACTTGCAATGCAAATCTAGCGTGATGAATTATCATCTTCATTAAGAATAAATACGGTTCACTTAATGATTAACAGATTTAGTTGGGTACTTGTTGGTTTGAGTTTTTTATTGATTTGAATAAAATAATGCTACAATCTTCACATAACGTATAATTAACGTTCAATTTTACATTTAGGATATCTCCTTTCATCTTTAATGTATTTCAGAGAAAAGCTGTACTATTTAAGGAAAATATTTGAGCATGTTTAAATTTTGGTTTGCAGACAAATGATATTCCAGGTTTGGATAAAAGTTTAGTTTAGTTAGGATAAAAATTACTTTAAAATGTACCCATATGTTGAATTTTCTCTCCGGTTTTTCTCATAGTTTAAAAAATGTGTCTAGAATATTTTAGAGTGGAGAGCATTTTATTGACCACATACTTTGTTTGTATGCTCTAGTTATTATTAAATGTATGTATTAATCTAATTTAATTATAGCAATACAACACTTTAATGAGTATAATTCATTTATTTGCTCATGTTGATTGACCAATCAACAAAAAGAATCAATATGATATAAGGACATCTGCCACTGCCACTATATAGTTAACTCATGGACTTTGGCATGTTTATATGGGTGATTTTTGGCCTCAAGCAGCAAATTATCATTTTACCAACAACCTTTTAAATACATTCGCCTGGAAGGGAACAGTCATCAGGTTCAAGGAAATGAAAGGATAATTGTTTTGAAAATTTAACAGAATAGTTGTTTTATTTTCTGCGTTTCAAACACCTTAGTTATCTTAAAAATTACCAGCATTTTGGTTCCTTAGAAGAAGTATTTCGCTAGTAAATCACCAAAATCAGTTATAATTAACGTAAATTAAGATCGGAAAACTCAATTTCTTTCCTTATACTCCTGGAAATAAAGACATTTATGCTGTAATTGAAGCAGTTACTCATCTCATCATATCGAGTTTTTCAATGAATTGGGCTTTCATTTGCCACTACCCCGCATTGCTAATGAAATCCAAGAAACGGAGAAGTGCCACTTTAAATGGAAATTCTTCGCTTTCCCAAAGGAAGCCGAATCAGATTACAGTGCCTCCTCCAAAGCCCAACTTCATCATTGGGTCGACTTTCATCATTCAAATGTGCCCTCTCCTCCTTCCTCACCCTACGTTCGCTCCCCTCTCGGTCCCTCCCTCCAAATCAAACAACCAATCATAATTCCTCGCGGACGCCCACGAGAAATGATGTCATCCCCAGGATTTCCAATTGAACGCTCAGGGGAGTGCTTCAATCGCAGGCGAAACATTGGGAAGTGGAATATTCAGAACCCCGCGTGGCCACCCGGGTTAGTTCTTCAAGGGTGCTGGAGGCACAACGGGAGGGATAATGGTAGCACACACTCTGGGAACACTCTCCCTTCCCTTCTGCCCTCGACCATTCTCTCGGACACGTATAACCTTGAATCTCTACGAAATCCATCCCCCATAATACTCGAAATGTCTGCTGGGTAGTTAGGCGTCGATTGCCTCGCGATAGTCCCCCTCCAAAAAGGGTATATTGCTTCCGAGATTCATGGCGTCTTTATTAGATAATGGCCTCATCTCGCCGGAGAGCTGAGTGAGCGAACAGCTGAGTGTAGGGCTGTGTATTCGCTGGTCGATTCTGAATGTAAGCCGGGATTTTATATCCGTTTGGTCAAGTGTTATTCGATCGGTGGAAAGAAGGGATATATTGTATGATTCCTCCTGATTTGCCTCTTATCTTCCCGAATGCGAATTTGTTTGAGGAAATATTACTGTGAAGGTAACATTGTACTGACTCCCCTGGGTATCTTAAGATATCCATATTACAAATAACGCATGGTTCATCATGATTCATCCAGGATTCATCGACGTCCGTGGTTGCTGGAATATATATTTTAGGAACAATTATTTAAAGTTTGCGTCATAAGTAGTCCCCAATAATAATTTGAAAATAATAACTGCATATTAGAGAATCAATAGAAGATCTTAATATTTGTAGTCTTTGCAACACCTACAGAAATAAAACTATATCGTCCAATATCATGTCCACAGTAGTTTAGGGGTTGAGCATTGGACTACTAATTGGAGGGTCTGGTTTATATTTTCGAGCACCTTCTGCATCACTCAAGCCGGGGGTTTTTTGGGTACCAAATCTTCCTGGGAAACTATAACCGGTAAACCGGTGGGTATGTTTCACCAGTCGTCGAGCTTGGTACTAGATGAACAGAGCCACCACCTGCCAAATCAATCTTGGGTTGATTAATGTGTTTATGGTTCAGTATAGTCAGACGTTTAAGGTACCCAGCTGATGAATCTGAAATTTTTGCGTCTTTATGTGTACGTATGGTGACTTAAAGATCTACAATTAGAAACAAATTTTTTGACGCGTACAACCTGAAGTCACCAGCTCAAGTTTCATCATTAATTCGATATGGGTAGCGATAATTGTCCCTTTTGTTCCGAAAATATACGTAAAAATACTATGATAAGTTAGTATGAAATAGAAATCTCCTCAAAGTCCGAAATTATAAATTTTCACTACCGTATGTTAGATACAAAAATTGATCTTTGAAAGGGGTTAGATAAACATGACTTGGTTCAAATTAAACACGGTCACATACATTCACAGAGAACTCGAATTCACTCGTCAAAGAGTATCCAATTAAATCTAATCGTATGTCATAATAATTACAGTACCAAGCGAAAACTCTCATCCGTGCAACGAATTGAATGAAGTCATTGAACATTTCACATATATTAAGAGACAAAACGAAGTTGCATTAGTAGTAAATTTTATTTAAGTATTTTATTGAAGAGTTATATGGGTATATGGGAGCAGAATAATTTTATAATCATATGTACTCACCTAAAACTTCATTAGTTTATATTTGATTCTGCTGTACAAGTCCACTCACTGACACAATTTTGAACTAACTTTTTAAGTCGTAGATCAATTGAGCTCCCCAATAGTTTCAATGATTTAATATTCGTGCCAACACTCTTTTGGAAATATTAAAGTTTATGTAAATATTATATAAGTTGTACATGATAAACACATGATAACAGAAAAACCTAAAAATAGATTTTTGCGTCTATAAAATCCAAAAATATAATATTAATAATTGATCAGTGAAAAACTGATAATTGATAAACACAAAGAAGATCAAGGGATAAAGGTGCTAAATTTTGCAAGACAATATTACTTATGAGTATAAATTCAGCTTGGAAGTATCCAGTTATTACTTTTCACGCCACGGCAGCAATCGTTTTACGAAACGATGAAGAGAAAGAAAAATATTCTAGTGATTGTTTAATTAATACGAAACCATACATTGGTGAGATTCTGAGTAACCATTGATGTCATGGTATTTGTTTCTCTTTTTATGTCAAAAGACTAACTTCGAGAAAGCATAACAAAATATCTGTAAAAAAATCCCTTAAATTACATCAATTTTATGGATAGTTTAGAATTTAAAATGTGAATAACATATTTTAATAAGGCATGAGAATTTATTTATTCTTTAGCATGAACTTTGTCATATTGAACCCAAAGTTCGACTAAATTCAAAAGACTAACTTTTAGAAAGCATAACAAAATATCAGTAAGAAATCCCTTAAATTGCATCAATTTAATGGATATTTTAGAATTAAAAATGTAAATAACGTATTTTACGAGGCTCTCGTAATAAGGCATGAGAATTTATTTATTCTTTAGCATGAACTTTGTCATATTAAACCCAAAGTTGAACTAAATTCTATAGTTTTTGAAAATCGGCGAATGTCTTTAGTTATACGTGAATGAGCTTGTATCGTATAATAATAAGTTAACATAACGTGGACTCTATTGCTAACAGTCATGCTTACATGTTTTGCGTATAATTTAAGGTATTTCCTTGTAAAATTCTTTTCCATGCATCCTACCTAATGTAATAAAAAGGTAACTATGATCTGAAACAAAGAGAATCATTTGGAACGGTAGTAAGAAAGCGGTCATAGAAGGGATAAAAAATAAAGGTGGTGAAAACTTATCAACCTCTGCAGACTTTGGCGAAAAATATATTTTAAATGCTAAAGTTTTGCTGAGAGCGTCTTTCCAGGGTAAAATATTTGGAAATTTTCTCACCACCTCCACTACTAACTCCTGCTTCTAGGATGAATGAACTTCCTGCCCCTTAAAATGTATAAAAACTTCTTTTGAGTTGAGGTGCGGTGTAGCGTTGATGCATTTGGTCGAGTGCATTGAAGTATGGCGCTCGGACGTAAAGTTCACGAGCACAGCAGTCATACCTTCTTCCACTTTTAATTTTTTTCAGCGCACGTATTCTTCTCCGAATTAAATAAGACGAACGCCCCTCAAGACTGGCGTGCTCTATCTTAGTTTAAAGAAACCTCAAACCGTACGCTTTCATTTTTTTCTTTCTCCTCAAGGCTGTTTCAAGATGAATTCTCCATGGCCAAGAAATCCATTGTCTTGCGAATTTAAGCTTTGTGTAACAAAAAATTTTGACCGAAAAGTATTATTATTATTGTCGGTTTAATATATCCCTACCTGTTTTATATGTATACTATAAATCCAAGTGTTTCCAATTAAAAAGAGCAACAGTATCACGATACAAGTTCTTCATTCGAATTAAAGGACTTAACCCAAATAAAGTAAGGATTTTTCTGAGATATAGCTCAAAAGATTTTAGTATATTCATTTTTTTCATTATTCTGAGCGCCAAAAATACCTAATCTTTCCATCATAGTTCATCGCAGTATTTGACGTCTATGCGAGAAGTAACATCTGATTGACAAAGATGTCAAGTGTAAAAATAAGCAGCACCAACCGCCTCCGTTGCTAAATATTGCTTTTATATAGGTTGAAAGCCTCTCTCGTCTTTAAGCGTTAAAAATATCTTTCCAATCCTTAGTTTTATTTTAATTTGAAAATCAGATAAATTTAAAATTGGCCTTCCAGTTATTTGCTGGCCCAACGAAATAAAGCTACAAGAGTAAAAATTCACTTGTAAATAAAGCATTTAATTGTGTAACATCATTGCCTCACGTCATTATTGAATGATTCACGGTGATTAGCCTCATTATGGTGATTAGCTATTTCGTCCGGTTGATTTGAATGCTTGGTGGACGACAGGCAGGCAGCTATAATTTAAATAAAATGCCTCTATTATTTTTTTCCAGTTCAAGAGTTAGTTAGGAAGTTAACATTGCATTAATCACAAACAACGAAAAGAAGATGCTTATCAGATATTACTATTTTCTGTTGATTTAATTTACTAATCCTATAGGTGTTCTCACCATTTATTAGTATAAAATGAGTTTTTTAAAAACGTTTTATTTAGTAGATTTATGACTGCGGTCAAAAGTAAATAAAAAACAAAATATCCAAGGTGTTATTAGTAGTGGATTATTTTAGCACCTTGAGATATTTCCTTCTCTATTCAACAATTTTTTACTTAATCTTTAGGCTTCCGCGACATATATCTGATGAAAAATCCATGTCGCTTGCGGGAATTACCATCGTGTAGATGTGTTGATGGACTACTGTTTCACCCCCAGTCCTGGAGGCGTCTTTAGATCGCTTGGACCTACGCGATGGTAATTCCCGGAACCAACATAGATTCTTCAATTTTATAAGTGCTTACATATTTCGTTCATATCCATTAAATAGCTATATAAAAGATACATGGCACCACATGTTTTAAAACTTTTCATTAATTCATTGAGACACTTTCTTTCTTCCTGCTGTATTTCTACATCGGAATTCTCATTCTACATAATATCTCTATCATTTACTCATTGAATCTTCTTCACCTGTGGAGTTTTAGAGGTTTTAGTGATCCATTAAAATTAAGTTAGTTTTATTATATAACAATTTCCTTTTCATGAGGAACGAGATATGGGTATATGGTGCCATTGTAGTGCCAATGTGTCCCATGTATTACTTTTCAAAAGCCAGTTAACAACATTTTGCCTACCCTCATATTATTCATACCAATGAAGGAATTGATTTTTTTAATTTTTCTCATCTATAATAAGTTTAGTAATTGAGTATTATTCCATTGTTTTATTCACATTCAAGCTCTAAATCCGTTTCTATATGAGTAATATATTACCAATTGAATACCATTTTCATTCCAGGTCAAAATTTAGTAAACCTGGAAGAAAACAGATGACTTTTTCCTAGCTTCTCAGTGGTATTTCTCAATTTTGATAGAGGGATTTACAATGTTAAGATGTAGGAATAAACGTGATAAGAAAGCTATGTTCAGGTATAGGTTCACATATGTACGATTAGTGAGATCTTGTTTTATTCACCGTTTCAAAATTTTCTAAATAATAAGTAAATATTACCTACGCCAGCCAGATACTTAGTTTTATGTGGGGCCTTTCATCATTAAAACACTTTGAGAATGAAAATACTCATAGAAACTCGACAGTAAACAGACTCGTCATATTATTCATATCCGTTATCAAGGAAAATACTTTTGCTGAGATAACTAAGAAGAGATATTTTAAATATCTCTTCCTAGTTTCCATTAATTAAACCGCAATTTGAATTTGCAATATGTATTAAGATAAAAAAGAGAGTATTTTACATTATGATTAAATTCCATAGAGTAGGATTAAATTCAAAAGATTTTACTGTAGAAATCTGATACAAGGAAAAAGGTAATGAAATAATTTAAGAAAATAGGGTAGTAGTAACTATATTTACGAACACAACGGCAAAACCTATGGGAGAATTTATGGGTGAAAAAGAGAGTATCTTTGCAATATTTATTTCTAATATATCCTGGAAGGAATATTCCATTGTTGATTCTCGCAAGAAGTATGATGACGTCAAAGCATTTCAGTTTTAAAGAAATTTTTGGGGCGTTTTGTTTCTTGGACCGAATTGCCAGCCCTAAACCTTGGGTCGAATTTCACCTGGATAGCCAACGAGACAATTTCCATTTTTCATGCAGAGTTCCAGAATAACGACGTCTTTTTTATTGAAATCCATGGCCGCCGCTTGAGAATGTATCCGTCCTTACAAAATTACAGTAGGAATTGTGGTATTGGTGCATAGAAGTGACAGAAAATTAAAACATAGGATCAGATGAATAATTTTTACTCATATTTTATGGTCCTAAATAAGTCCTGTCTGGAGGTAATAACCTCGCCATTCCAAGAGTGGTCAAATGTGTCAATTGAAAGAAGATTATATATATATAGAGAGAGAGAAAGCTATGTGCGTGTTACGTATTGTATGTTTGCATTTACATTAAAAAAAATATATATATATATATATATATAAATTCACTGATAGTCATAACAAACACAGAAACCAAAACACAAAAGAGGAAAAACTCACTGGTTCTCGAATTTTCGGTGGTCCAACCACCTTTCTCAAGAGGAATTAGGAACAGAACTCTGAGTTCTGTTCCTAATTCCTCTTGAGAAAGGTGGTTGGACCACCGAAAATTCGAGAACCAGTGAGTTTTTCCTCTTTTGTGTTTTGGTTTCTGTGTTTGTTATGACTATCAGTGAATTTACATTACACGTTTGTGGGTTTTCCAAAAAAGTATATATATATATATATATATATATATATATATATATATGTATGTATACAGTATGCATGTTTATGTACATATGTTATATATATATATATATATGGGTCGCGGTGGTCCAGTGGGTAGAGCGTTGGACTACTGACCGGAGGGTCCCGGGTTCGATTCCCGGGCAAGACTCTGGGCACCTGCAGCTCCACCCAAGCTAGTTGATTTTTCGGGTAACAGACACGTATATATATATATATATATATATATATATATATATATATATATATACATATATACATATACATATATGTGTGTGTGTGTTCAATGTAATCTACCAGTTAAGGTAGGTTTTCGATGGAGTCATCTACCAAATAAATGTTCTACAACTTATAACAAAACACAATCCAGCCACTTTCTCTATATAGTCCCTCTTTATCTCTGAGTTCATCCTTCCTTCCTTCATCCCATCCAACAGCCCTACCGTGTTCTTGCGCTTTCTTCGTTTTCCAAACATTTACCTCTCTTACAGTCATTAACATCCCAATGCCAATCATAACGCCCTTCATCCATTTTTTTGTCCTCCTTAGGATTTCTCCAAAGAAACCCCTCCCCTCGCTCAGCATAACTAGTACTTCCTCATCTGTTTTCCTTTCGGTCCATTTCACTTTCTCCATCCTCCTCCACACCCACACTTCTAAAGCTTCCAATCAACGTCTATTCTCCTGCTTCCGCGACCACGTTTCCGCGCAGTATGTAAATGGCTCCATATCAAAGTTATAACGAGGCTTTTTTCTTAATATCCATGCTTAACATCCCTGTCATCTCCCTCCTACTTCAGAAAGCCTCTGAGCCTAGCACAGTCATTCTACTTACATCCCTACTACTTTCACTATGTTGATCCAAAACAATTGCGAGTTACGTAAACTGTTCTCTCCGCTCTAATTTTGCCCTCCTATTTTTATGTTAAACTGAGGCTTTTTCTTTCTGGAAAATTGCATAACCTTTGTTTAATTTATATTGATTCTCATACCATAACTGTCGCACTGAACCTCCAATTCACTCAGCAAAGCTTGCCACCCCTTGGCTGACTGACAAATTAGAATATGCTCATTAGCAAACTTAACCAATTTTACGTATTCTCCCGGCTTTCATTCCAACCTCCAGTTCTTCCCATGCCTCTTTAATCATTATCTCCACATCTATGTTGAACAGCACCGCAACCCTCCTTACACTTCTTCCTAATTTTGCCCATCCGGGCTCTCATCATTCGTACCTGGGCAGTCAAAGACATGTACCGGTTGCATATTAGCCTCCTCTCCCGCCAATCTATTCCTATTTTCTGCAACATACTCAATAGTTTTTCCTAATTCGCATTAGCAAACACCTTTTTAAAATCTACGAGACAGGTAAATACGTCCTGATTGTCCTGATTCTCTATTGCTCTCGATTAGTTATCTTTTCACTGCGATGTCATCACGCGTGCCTCTCACCTTCCTAAACCCAAACTAATCATTCTTTTAGTAATTATTTTCCCTAATCACTATCTTTATGTTCTTGGTCCTGAGAACAACTTAAGATAATAGCTACTGATATAATTCGCGGGCTAAAAAGCGGGCATTGCTCACTGAAACTTGTCTCCTCATAGACCGCATTATATCATAGCAATCCAGTAAGTAATTGAATTATATTTAGGGAATTTCTTTTGTTAGCCTCACTGCTGTTATTTGAGCAGCTGAGTATCAATTTAGAGAGTAAATTTGAATTAGAATGAAAGATAAAAATGAACATTTGTCGTGATAAGTTTTTACTCAGTCACGAAAATTTTGAATCATGGCGAAAAGATTATGATCTTTAATATGAAAATTTTTGTTATTTGAAAAGGTTTTGGGAACTAATTGCATTATTAATAAAATGTCTTGAAATTGAAACAAAAACTATTTCAGAGTTTTAACCAATTCATTATTTCCCCTAATAATGAAGTAACATTAACTTCGTATTCTCCGACTCAAATCTTTATAATAGCGAGGAATTGGTTTTAAATTTTGACCATAGATATTTTAAGCTTAAATCTAGTTGATTTATTCACTGTGTCGGGCTAATTCACATTTTTCGCAGGAAGAGACACACTTTTTAAAATTCAACAAAAATATTTAATTCACCAATACGGGTTCAAAGAGCCTACTCAGTAGTTTTAGATCCCTGTGTAAGGTCTCCAATAATTAGGTGCTGAATAGATTTTTTTGCAAAATGAAACTTTTTTCAACCCTTGTGCAAAGATGAATAAAAACAAAACAGCTCTAAACAGTTTTCAGAATATGCCTTTTATTTTCTTTTTAATGAGTTTCTGAGATTTCCGTCAGTCTTTTATGTGCCTCCATTACCGTTGCAAAATTTGACAATGATAAATAGTTCACTCATTATATAATTCTAAACATCACTATAAAATTGTTTAAGTAATTTCAATTAATATCTGCTACCGTCCATCTTGCCTCTAGCATTTAGCCGTCCAATGTGTATGTGGCAGTTTGCATTTATCTTGAGAACTGTGAAATTCTTCAATAATATATTTATATTTACGTATAGTTTCAAGAGTCATTAGCATATCATTTTAATAATTCAGATAGTTTTAATATTTTCCGTTTTAATTCTGGTGGTAATTCACTTCATACGTTATATTTTATACCTAATGAGCGCGTTCATGTTTGTAACTGTACGCATGTATCCGTATATATCCGGACATAAGAGCACCGAATATAAGCGACAGTTTCGCCATAGCCTCTTGTCTGATATTAATGTGTGTAGCCGCAATGGCCCATATTGTCTAAGGCACTGCTTAACCGTGTAAGCATGTAGCATCAAAATATTTCTTAAAATTTTTAAACATCCCTTTCTTGTTCAACGCGAGCTCCTTCGCGCCGCGAGGTTTAACTTTTTGTGATCCACGAGAGACCAGTACGGATTTTATAAGGGTGATCCAAGTGCCCTGGTCTCATTTCCATAAACAGGGGATAGCGACGGCTTCCCATAGTTCAATCTAGCCTTTAAAGCACATTGTGCCAAGATAATATTACTAGATATCATCCACTGTCCTGTCAGGGCTTCACTTCTCAACTCTTTCCCCATTTTCCATTTCTACATACAAGGGCTAAAGAGCTAAAAGAAGGAGGGAGGTGATATAAGCGAGTGAAATGTGGGCCCAGGCTTCATCCAAAACTACGGCCAGCCTTCTTTCCCGAGAGCCTCGAAACTCTTAGCCTAAACCTCTTAATGGTTTTTCCTTTTCTCGTTATTTTGGACGAGCCCTCTTAATTAGAGGGTGGCCAACGGCAAGGAATGCTAACTTATAGGATAAGTTAGCGTACGTGACGCCACAGTTTTGGAGATGTTTATAAGGAATGCTACCAATCTGGCCGTTGTTCTGTGCGACACGGTAGTATGTGCTTTTAAGTTCACGATGGAAGTGATAAGGTATTTACCTTGGGTTCTGTCAATTACTTTTGTTATATGGGTCATTTTATCAAAGTATAATCGTCCCTGAGATAGTTTCAATTGCAGTATTGGCAGCTGATAAATACTATATTGTAAAATTAAGAAGTGATTATGTATTTTTAATGTAAAATGATCAACCAAAATAGAATAACCAAACAGTCTTGTGGAAATTATGTTAAAATTCACAGTTTGTTTTACTCTAGCGATTATATTCTTTTCATATTTCGGGTTAAGTTTTCATTGCCTGTTGGATGTTCTGTTCCTGAATGTTTATATCAGCATTAAATAAAGCAGGAATAAACATTAAATATAGTTAAGTATAATAACAATCCCTAATAATTATTTAGGAAAAGTATATTTCTGAATTTTTTTTGGCTGACGAATATGAATATTATTTTATATTTACAGAAACATGTTTCTGATCAGAAGCTGTAAAATCTTGTAGAATTAAAGCACACAGAATAACACACATATCTTAGCGACGTACTTCAGGATGTAAATTGTTTAGATTATTCGATTAATGCCTCTGAAAACAGGGTCTTTACATAATATTACTGGTCTGTTCTTTTATATAAATATTATAGTATAGCTTAGATTTTAGAGAGAGATGAATTGTGCTTAATATCATGAGTGATTGTATGAGATAATTAATAAGATGGGGCTATGAGATTTGAATAATAGGGTGCATAGCGATATTAAATATTTTCAAAAGTGGACTTTGGAAAAATGAATATGGAAAAATGGGGTGAAAAGAAAATCGATATTAATACAAGAAAAATGTGTAAGAACATGAAACAAATACAGTCTATGGATACGGTGGTTGAAATTGAAGTTTCAATCAACAAATATGTCTAAAACGTAATTTGGAGTGATTCAGGGAAAATTAATGAATTCTGAATGCTAAAGAGTATATATGTATGTAGTAAAGGTGTATTAGGTGGAATAATGAGTTCCATCGATAACAGAGATTTATAGAATAGATAAGATATTTCATTCCATTCCATAGAATAGAAAAGATATTCCATAGAAAAAGTATTGCAACATTATTCAAGGGATTTAAATGAGGACTATTGGAGGATAATTGCATCAAAATCCAGGGAAACTTGGAAGAGAGAGTATGATATTTACAATGAGAAATAGAGAAAATGGAAAAAATAATTGAAATAGAATGACAAATGGATGTAATGAGCATAGTATTTAGTGATGACACTTAAAATGCAACGGAGAATAAATCTGAAGGTAATATCTAGATTTAATTTGGATTTATAAATTGCTATTTCTCGAGTTTTCAAATGTTAACTGCGTCGATGTGAGCATTGGAAGTGAGCCAATGGACATGAAATGTCTAGAGAGAGGTTAATATGCAAATATAGTATGTTTTTAATATCAGAAAGACGTTTTAACTGAAAAATCTGAAAATTTGGCACATGAATCGGATTTGAAAAGTATGGGAATAAGTTACCACTTACTTTAATTTGTGGGCTGTTTAACTTGTTTTAACCCAATACCTGGAAAGTTGCGATAGTTGTAGCCTTGTACCAAAGGGTAGGATTGAAGCAGAAAATTATTGGAAAATATTTATCTTGGGAATATATGGATAAGAGGCAAATGTAGTGTTCATTGAAGGAATATGCTAGAAATTATCTGAAGAATGCGTTACAGTTCAAGACAAAAAATTGTCAGCGCAGATTTTTTGGAAAGTATCTCTCCGTTCAATTAGTCACCACAACAAATTCAAATGTTAGCTCCACGATGTATGAAATTAAAAAATATTTTTTTATAAACAAACTAATCCCTTTAGATATCTTTAACTTGTGGGTAGTCTTTTTCTAGAGAAAACAATTTTAAAACACACCATACCTAGCACGTTGAAACAAAGAATATGTCTCGAGAATATGTAACCTGAATTCTCACGTAAATATATTGCCCTTGAGTGATTTCAAGCGGAACCGTGATATCCACCAAATGAGGTGGCAATGGAAACTTTTAGTGTTCACACAGGGAAACAAATCCAAATAATAAATCGGAGATATGAGATTTTTTTAACTCACACGAAACTTATAGCAATTTAGATAGAGATGAAAGGTTGACGTATGGCGGAGAGTTTACCAACCTGTCCTCGTGCTCGCGGCTCAAACCCATGGCCTCAATAGCAGGACTCCTTTCCACGACGCCATTTCTTCAAACAAAAAATGCTCAATTGACGTTTTAAAAGCTCTACAAAGGGCGATACAGTTTGCTGAAAATTGTTCTGGAATTATTTCAAAGGAAGCTCAACGCGTAACAAATTATGGGTCCTTTAATAATACCGCGAGGTAAAAATTTACACGTTGAATGAAAAAGTGAGGCATATAATGAAATTTTCACGTACCTAAATTTCCACGGCGATAACTCACCAGAATCCTCCACATTTGCCTCACGTCCTCAATCACAACGTCGTATTTTGCCATACAGTGCAGGTGGAAGACTCGGTGAAAGAGCGCCGAAGGGAAGCAGCAAATAATGCGGTTGGAATGGGTGGAGGCGGGTAATTTTGCGCATGTCGTCCCGAGATGTGTTCCTCATTATGCGTGCAGCGCGCGCCAGTCTTAACACGATGGAGAGGAGATGGGTGTTTAAAGTTGATCGAGCCATGAGCAGAGTGTTCATTGGGGTGAATCTTATGAAAGATTAATGCACAAGGTCAACGGGGTGTTCCCGGATCAATAGGAAGATCCGGATAAATGGAGTTAGAGGGAAATTAGAGTATTGGCCTAGTAGGTAAAGTGGGCGTCTGGGGGAATCCTGCTCAGAAGGAAACGAATGGTTCTTTTTGCATAAAATCGGTCTAAAGCTCAGTTTCTCCCTTGGAAGCAATACCTTTTATACAAAAGTTTGTTCTCCCTGACGGTTGAAAATATTTTGAGATGTAACGGCTGTCTACAGGTAGAAGCATGTAATTCGAATGTTAATGTACTATTATAATTTTATTAACTTCCTAAATTCTTTTTTCGTTTATACACTAAGATTCTAAATTATTCACCGCATCTTCTGCTTGTATCGGCCAAGAAAATTAAATATATTTCATGGTATCATGTCCAATGACTTCCGTAGAATTAATAGTTGTCCTAAACGGGATATCGATGTATGTAGTTAAAAACTATCTTTTGAGATAAGAATAAAAAGGAAAATTGAAAATGATAGAATAAATACCCGTAATACGATATTCCGTGAGAAAAAAAATTAAGTTTTGTTTAAAATTATACAGTAAAAAAGTATGGTTTTGGCATCAATGATAATTCCGAGAAAATAATTTAACTTACATCACAAAAGACTAGATGTATAAAATGTTTCCATTGATGATTGACTGTGTTGTTGAAGAGTGCAACAATAATTGTAGATAACAGTCTTATTTTTCACACGTTGCCATGCTTTCTTTCGGAAACCAGCGTTTAGTTTCCTTTTATTGTTGCTTTAAAACTTTTGTAAAGGTTTTAATTCGATATTACAGTTTTCACCTAAATATTCATTTTCCTATAAGAAATAAAATTTCGGTACTAATTCCTCTCTAAAGTGATACGATAAACTACATTATCTTGATTTGACAGAAAATTAAACAACATCAGAACAAACTTAATTTTATTTTTTGGCATTCATGAATTATATCGAAATTCCTTTCTTTACAACTCTATAATTAAAAATGAAGCACCTAAACAGACTAAACGGAGTTCTCTAACTTCAGCCAACAATATGTGAACAATTCTCAAAACCTTCATATTTCACATGATGCAAACTAGAAGCATTGGCCAGACCGTCAGTCTAATGTGGTAAACATAATTTGCCGCCATATTTACACTCTCATATTCCCTCCTATGTTTAGATTGCCTAAATTATTGAGTACTGTTGTAATTTTGCTGGCTCAAATTTACATATAGGGCCATTCATTCCGAATCCATCTTTAGGGTATGAGTCCGTACGAAATACCCCGTCGTTGCCGTGCTTCCAATAAGAGAACTTCCCGTTTTAGCCCCTGGAGGGAGTATAGGTGGATGGGAACCACGGTGCGGGGAGGGATTCGGTCGGTGGATGGAGAGTTTAGATTGTGACGGGCGCGGCAGGAGGGTCGGGTGGGAAGCGGCGTGAAGCGGGAGCGGAGAGTGGTAGTCGGGAGGGGGGGACGATATACATAATAGCCTCGCTGCGTCTTGGAAGAAGGGGAGGAGAGAAGAGGGTAGCCGGGGTGAGAAAAGGCAGGTGTGGCAAATGATCATCTCAGCCCTTCCTCCCCAACCAACTCCCGCACCCCCTCACCCACGACACGCCCCGGTGAGCCGCGCGGCGAGTGCGGAGAGGGGACTTGCTCGCTCGGACAGCCGCACGATACCGAAAAGGGAAGCGTGATATCAGAGCGAAGGGTGGAGTGCGGAGGAGCGACCCGTGCTCAGCACGGACCTCCCCTTCCCGTCCCTTCCCCACGTGTATCCGGTGGGCGAGGAGGGGGTCGCACTTGGTTGTGGGCGAGCCCTCTATGGTGGTTTATCCGTGGAAGGGGACGCGTGGATTTCGGTTTCGTCGCTGCGGAGCGGAGCATAGACTAGAGGGGTCTACTTTGACTCCCCTCTCCTCTATGTCCCCTTTTCCTATGCTATTCCACACCGCCGTCCCCCTTTCCTGTCCACCCAGCGGTTGGTGTTGCTGCTGGTAGCCGCATTCGTGGTTGCGTACCTCCGGCAATACTTCTCGTGGTCGTTGCATCGTGGAAGCGTAGGCAGAGATGTGCTTCTGGGAATGGCCGCAGTAAGGGCCGCTCCAAATCCCTGTCCCCCTTCCTCCCGCAGAGGACGAACAGAGTGTTAGCTGCGCATTTTTCCCGATCGGCTAATGGAGTCCAGTTGCTTATGGATTGGCTCGAGTCTGTGAATAAAACGAAAGTAAAATCCTGTAATTGAGTAAAGGAAACCAGGTTTGAAAACTTTTAAAGTGTTACGTTATGTAAACTCCGCTTAGTTTGTTAACGTCGCACTGGAACATTAAGAACAAACGCCAAATTGAAATATTATTTGAATACCAATTGCCATTCTTCGTATATATTTTTGGTTTGCTCGAAGAAATTATACATTTGTCAAAATCTTTCTTTCTTAATTCAGATTTTGGGATTACTTCGAATTTAGCATAACAAATAGTAATGAAAGCTCTTAATCTTGACTAACTAGTTCAGCAACTAGTCGAACTATTTGAAAAGTATGTCAGACAAGGATTCATTACTTTGTGCTGGAGGCGGATACTGAAGATACAGTGAGCAATGGAGTATAATGAATATTGAGGGTAACCCCAAAAGTAAGGTCTCTAATTTTTAGTAGTAAAAAAACATTTTTTCTATAATATATACTTCATTTTAAATATTGATCAATCATATTTTTTTCTACATAATCACCATTTCGTTCGATGTAGTTTTGTAAACGCTGTAACAGTTTTTTAAGCCTATGTTGCACCAGCTCATCGTCATGTGCTTGAAGAAACGTTGAATTTCACCTTTCACCTCTTCGAGGGAGCTCAATCGCCTTTCGGCCAAGTTTTCTTTCAACTTAGGGATCAGGTGGAAGTCGCTGGAGGCTACTTCCGGACTATAGGGTGGGTGGTTGACAATGTTCTTACCATAGTCACGTGAATTTTACGTGAAGAATCAAATAGTTGCGGTTTTTAGTCTTCAGTCAGCATTCGCGGCACCCATCTTGCACACAACTTCCGATATTGCAACTTTTCCGTTAAAATCCTGTTGATGGTGCTTCGAGAAACATCAGGAATCAAAATCCAGAGTTTATCCAGCATGATCCTCTGATCATTACGCATGGTTTCCTCAACCTTAGCGACAGTCGCGTCAGAAATTGACAGTCTTCCGCTACTTTGTTCGTCGTGAATTTCAGTACTCCCGGATGTACACTCTCTGCACCACTCGCGAACGTTCTATAAAAATTGGATACCTTACTTTTTGGGTTACCCTCGTAGAAGATGAAAGGGCAACATAGTGTACTCCACCGACGGAAGGTACATAAATATTGTCCACAGCCTGGTTGAATCTGGATTAATCGATATCGTTGAAAAAGGGAAATGGAAACGTAGACTCCAATATGAATACTAACGAAGAAATATTATAAGTAGGCCAAGAGTTGTGTACGGTTGTAGGTATAACTATCAGGATAAAACTTTATTTAATAAAAATTAAGCTGGAGCAAAATAGGCTTCGTATTGAAGTACTTAGTTAAAGATAAACACAGTACCGTCGAAAAACCTGGGACTTAAAGACGTATTCATTAAATTATGACCATTAATCTTTTTGGCTTACAGTTTTACTGTCACAAATTGTCATTTAATCTCAACATGAAGCTTATCTCCAGTAGAGAAAACTATTCCTATTACTCGCATAAATTGTTTACCGCCTGCTTACGTCCTTTTATTAAAAAATCCCTTATTGTTTCTACCTCGCAAATATTTCGCTTATTTTTCGCTCACTTCTTCGCTTATTTAATGTTACATCTATGGGAATGTGATTTTGCACTTGAAACTTTTTTGTGGTATTTGAGAAAAATATGATGCACAAATTAATATGCCGATAAAAAAATTGCCTAAACATTTAATATTATGACGTGGAAATAAAGGAAATTATTATGAAAACAATATAACATATATATACACGTATATATTATATGGTGATAAACCTGTATATACATTCATTCACATGGATAATGATACAAGGAGAAGGATTAAAAACATATTAAAGAATGGAAACAAACCCAGGAATGGTGGTTTAGGCGGAATCGAGCAGATCACAAACGTAAAAACATTTATTTGACCGGGCCTCGAGCCACGGATCTTTGACTTACCAGGCCAATGCTCTAGTCATTAAACAATGGAAGAAACGTAATTCACTCTGAAATATGCTGAAATTTTATATATATATATATGTATTCATTCAAACATAGAAATAGGTATAAGGAAAGGGGATAGGAACACACATAAAAGGCGAACACAGGACATTTGGGGAAGGCGGTTTTTGAGCAGATCACGAATGTAAAAATATTTCCTTAACCGGGATTTGAACACCGGACCTTCCACTTACCGGGCGGATATATATATATATATATATATATATACATAGAAATAGATATATAAGGAAAGGGGATAGGAAAACACATAAAAGAGAAACACAGGAAAAGTGGGGAAGGCGGATTTGAGCAGGTCACAAATGTAAAAATGTTTCCTTATCCGGGATTTGAACCACGGGTCTTTTACATTTTAACATTTATCACAAATATTTTTACATTTGTAACCTTCTCAAATTCGCCTTCCCCACATATCCTGTATTTCTCTTTTATGTGTTTTCTTATCCCCTTTCCTTATATATCTATTTCTATGTGTGAAAATAATATTTGTTCGCGGGATTTTCGTGTTTGAATGTGTTTGGCCAATGTCGCTCGTCTCTTTTTCTGGCTATGCGTGCCATGAAACGCACCGTTTCTATCCTTTATAATATCGTATGAGTGCTTTTCTACCATCCTTTCCCCTTCTTGTGTTCCGCCTATTTCTCCTTTGGTGGGTGAAACAGCTCCCTAACGCCATCTCTCGGGCAACAACTATCGGAGCACTTTGGCGCTTTATAACATCGCAGATCTCAGTGTTAAACTGTTTCCTTATTAGCTTAGTTGGTAGAACATCCGCCCAGCAAGTGGAAGGCCGCTGGTTCAAATCCCGGAATAAGGCAATATTTTTACATTTGTGACCTGCTCAAATCCGCCTTCCCCACCTTTCCTGTGTTTCTCTTTTACGTGTTTTCCTATCCCCTTTTCTTATATTTCTATTTCTATGTGTGAAATGTAATATTTGTTCGCCGTATCGTGGGATTTTCGTGTTTGAATATGATTTCGTGTTTGGTTTCCTAAAACACAGTAGTCAACCCGAAGGTCGGTTTAGTAGGTGAGCTCACCCATGTACAAAACCCGACGGCGTGTGAATATTCACACACCAGAGTAGGGGGGCCAGTTCCTTTCCCTGTGCCGGTTATGGTTTCCCAGGAAGATCTGGTACCCGAAAAATCAACAAGCTTGGGTGGAGCTGCAGGTGCCCTAAGTGCCTTGCCCGGGAATCGAATCCGGGACCCTCCGGTCAGCAGTCCAACGCTCTACCCGCTAGACCACCGCGACCCGCTATATTATATATGTATAATATATATTATATATATAACTTCACACATAGAAATAGATATAAGGAAAGGGGAGAGGAAAACCCATAAAAGACGAACACAGGAAAGGTGGGTAAGGCGGATTTGAACAGATCACAAATGTAAAAACCTTACCTTATCCGGGATTTGAACACCGGACCTTTCACTTGCCGCACGAATGCTTTATTAGTACTAATTGGGTTTCCTTATTAGCTTAATGGGTTGAGCATCCGCCCGGCAGTGGAAGATCCGGCGTTCAAATCCCAGATAAGGAAATATTTTTACATTTGTGATCTGCTCAAAAACCGCCTTGCCCATCTTTCCTGTGTTCGTCTTTTATGTGCTTTCCTATTCCCTTTCCTTATATGTATTTCTGTGTGTGAAGTAATATTTGTTCGTCGTATGGCGGGATTTAGTGTTTGAATGTATGTGTGTGTGTGTGTGTATATATATATATATATTTTTAACTCTCTCCCGCCCTTCCCCCACTCCTCATGCACATCTCAGAAGGTAATCCATCTTCTGACTTG
This sequence comes from Hetaerina titia, assembly GCA_037158775.1. NCBI lineage: Eukaryota > Metazoa > Arthropoda > Insecta > Odonata > Calopterygidae > Hetaerina > Hetaerina titia. The sequence goes on along the minus strand of CM073779.1, from coordinate 62,912,501 downwards.
CAAACTCTGCCCGGCATTTTATATAGGCCAGTGCTCTACCCCCCTGAACCTCAGGGTGAACAATCATCGCGCCTCATGTAATCCCTCTTCCCCGTCCGTGGGTCTTCCCATCCCAAAACATGCCTCCCACCACAACACCCCCTTCAACCACTGTTAAAATGTTTCCGTGCTAGCATCCCTTCCCCCATCCGATAACCCTATAAAATTAAAAACAATGGAATTGGCATTGATATGGCTGTGTAAAGCCTATCAACATCCGGGTCTCAATGTCGTTCACTAAATGGGGGGGTGAGGCTGGGGTGGATGGAGGTGAATTTGTTTCTTGCGAGGTGGTGGGACAATTTATTCATCCGCATACATTTTGTCATCCTTGTCCTGGGTTTTGACTTGTCAAGCCCTTATGATGACTTGGTGAGTTGATTCCTTGGTCATGGGTGTTGTGGGATCTGTGGATGAATTTTTAGTTTTCTGTGTCCCTTGTTACTATTTCCGCATCCTCCTTATTCTATTTCCGCTCCCCTCTGGCCTCCCTTTCCCCCTCCATAACCTCCTCCTTCACCCCTCTCCCACCACCTGTTCTCCGCTCCGCTTTCTCCCCCTCCATATACCCCTCCTTCACCCCTCCCCCGCTACCTGTTTTCCCCTCTCCCTCGTCCCCTACTCTCTCTGTACCACGTACCCTTTTCCTTAGTCATATCTTATCTTCCGAAGAAGACGGAGCTCGAGTCCGTCGAAATTATCAAGATATTATTGTGAGTGTTCTTTTTATGTGTTCTCGTGCTGTGTGTTACTGTCTAAGTTTATATATATATATATATATATATATATATATATATATATATATATATATATATATATATATATATATATATATATGTATTTGTATATTTTTATTTTTTTATTTCACACACAGAAATAGATATAAGGAAAGGGGTTCCTCCATTTCCGTTAGTACGTATACGAGGCGTGTTTATAAAGTAAAGCCCGTTTGGTCACAGGAAAAAATATACTCATATGAAACATATTTTATTGGCACTGTTAGTTAGCTACAAACCTACTTCACTTATCTAAATAATTGTCGTTCACCTCTAAGCATTTTTCGTACCGCTGCACCCGCTTCTTTAGACCCTCTGCACAGAAACTCGCCGCCTGAGGGTTGAACCAATCGACAACGCCATTCTTGAGTTCCTCTTCGGTTTCGAAACGTTGTCCACGGAACCACTGTTTTATGTGCAAGAAAAGAAAGTAGTCGCTGGGTGTAAGGCCAGGACTGTACGGTGGGAGGTTTATAGAGTTCCCAGCGACCGAAAAACTCTCGTCCACTGGACATTCTTTGCTCTTTGTGCTGGTCGGTGACCATTTTCGGTACCCACCTTGCATGCAATGTGTGGTATCCGAGGTTTTCCGTAACAATATTGTAGACAGTAGTTCTTCCAAGTTGAGGAAACAGTTCAGCCAGGCCATTAATCGTCAATCGACGATCACAACGCAGTTTTTGTTCCACTTGCGAAACAATTTCATCGGTCAGAATACTAGGCCAACCACTTCGCTCTTCGTCATGGACATTTGTTCGTCCATTTTTAAAATCACAGCACCATTGTCTAACCTTTCCTTCACTCTTAACTGTAGGTTTATAAACTAGGCATAATTCCCAATGAATTTCAGCAGCCGACAATCCTTTTGCATACAAGAATCGTATGACAGAACGCACTTCACAGCTGGCGGGATCAACGATTGTCGCGGACATTGTTGTTTGCATGCACGGACAAGCAAACGACTTCTGAAACAAAACAAATGCTGCTGTAGCTTCTCAATGAATCAGTAGATGGCGCTGCAGGAGCGAAACTGTGTTCTGAAGCGCCAATATTTAAATATAAGCAAACGGTACTTACTTTAAGAATAAGGCTCGTATATAACCATAAACACAGTATTTAACCCGATGGTCGGTTGGGCAGGTGATGGCATAGTTCACTAAGCTCAGCAGGTGCCCAGAGTGTGGAACTGCAGGTGCCCAAAGTGCCTTGCCCGGGAATAGAACCTCCAGGGTTCGGAATAAAACCCTGGAGGTTCTATTCCCGGTCAGTGGTCCAACGTTCTACCTCCTGGACTACCGCAACCCACAATGCATGCATATATTGTGGGTTGCGTTGGGGGTGGGTACATGGATATGCATATACATATAATTATTATTATCGATGATATACCGGTTACGGTTTGCGTGGGTGGCGGGAAATGTTTCCGACTCAGAAAATTTCTGGAAAACTGTCTTCTATTTTTGTTATTTTTATGCTTTTGAAAAACATTCAGACCGTCCTTGTATATCCGATAATAATATATGTATTTAACTTACAGGTTTAACTCCGCCCTGCTCTTTCTCTAAAACCGCGCAGCCTTTGTTTCATTTTCATTTATTCTAATCATATACCAATCGCACTGAATTCTCAACGCACTCAGCAATGCTTGCAAACCGTAGGCTGGCTAATCCAATAAAGCTTGACAATTTGTATACTTGATTTCCTGAATTGTCTACTGACTTCCATCCCTATCCCCAGTTCTTCCCCTGCTTCTTTAATCGTTTCGCCCACATTGAACAAAAAAGGTGATTTTGGGTACCCCTGTCTCACATTCATTCCTAGCACAGCCCATTTGTACTATCCATCTGCCACTCGAACCATTGCAGCCTGAGACATGTACTGATGGCTGATAAATCTCCTATCCCTCTAATCTACTTCTATTTTCTAAAATACTTTGAACAATTCCATTCAATTCACTCTCTAAATCACCTTCAGTCTAAGAAACAGGCAAATCCATTCTAATTGGATTCCCTCTCTATTAGTGACCTCATTACTACAACGCCATCACGAGTGCCTCTCCCGTTCCTGAAGTGAAACTGATAATCCTCTGAGTAGTAATTTTCCCATTCCTCCATCCTCTTGTTGAAGATCCTGATCACCATTTTAGCTGCGTGAGAAATCCAACTTAATATTTTTTAGTCCTCCCATTTTGTACTCTTTACTTTTTTTGGAACAGGCACTAACACTTATATTACGATTTATTCCAAGCAAATTCCTCTACGAAATAGAACCAATTATGTATTCTGTAAAAACTCCCTTACGTTTTTTTTTGCTTTAAGTAGCTCTTAGGAAGTGTTACCTTCTCTCCAGCCTTATTTGGTTCCGAATCTTTGAAGTCCTTTTTCATCTCGCGGTCGAATAGGCCTGGACCTAAGTTATCATAATCTACGGCGCGTTCTCTTTAAATATCTCTCCTTTCTGGCCAAATTTCCTTACCATAAAGGTTCTCTATGTCTTTCTTCGTCTTTATTTGCTCTTTTCTGGTTCAACTAATATTTTTTCTGGTTCAACTAATATTTTTTCTGATTTTTAACACAGGTTTTCCCGTTGTGTACCTACCCTTTTTATTATTTGACTCTTTATGCTTCTTTTTACCTAATTTCGTATTTAAATTCTTCCATTACCTTATCTCGTCTATTCTCTAATCGCCACGTGGTTGCCTTCTCCCTTTCCTATTAAAAATTCCTAGTTTATTTTGAAGCTTTTGATATCCCTTTTTTGATTTTTTTCCCATTGTTCCGTAGTGGTACCCAGCTCATTATCCTCACTCATGAGTATCTCTACAGCCTGATGATACTCCTTCCTCGTCGTTTCAGATAATGCTTTTACGTTCATTTTTCTAAACATACTTCTGTGATTTATCTCTTTTTTTTAGAGGACTACTAGTTAGCTTTATAATTACTAAATTGTTTCCCACGTCCGGAACCGCTCCCGGGAAATTGTACAAATTCATCACGCTGTTCCGAAATATGTGCCCAAAAGTTATATAGTCTAACTGAAACTTTTAATTCAACTACAATTTTTTATGGATGCCTACTCCTTTTTGGATGTCTAAACCTAACCTTCGTGATGCAGAACTTTTTCTCTCCGGCGTCATTCTTTGCCTTCGCCTTTTTTCTTAGCCGTAGTGCCCCACCCCTATTCCATGTTTTCTTTCGCCTACCGTTGTGCTCCAATCCCCGTTCACCGTCAAATGTTTTACTCCAGGAACACCCACAATGATAACCTGCGACAGAACACAAACCCTCTTCACTTCTTTTTCACCTAGGTTACTAGGCCACATGTAAAGTTAAACCTTGTTTGTCGGTCCAGCTTCTACTACTGCTAATAATATTCAATCAGTCACTTTTGCTATGTCTACCACCCTTCTTCATACTTATTTAAAATACTATTGCTGCCGTTCCCAGGCACTATTCCTATCCGCTCTATATTACTTTGTAACAATGACTCCAGTAATCCCTATCTTTCCATTTAACTTCGAACAACCCTAAAATATATATATTTCCTCTTTTCTTCCTTCACTAGATATTCTCTAATTGTATTGTCCTCAGCATTGTTATAATATTCCATGTTCCTATTCAAACTAATTTGGCCCTTTTCTGAATTTTCTGTACTCATGTTTGTATCCCTTGATGTCGCTAAATCAAAGGATCATAGTTAATCTTATTCAAGAAAAGTCTATTTCTCTATCTTAATTATAATTCAGTAGATTTTGATGTAGATACTGCAAATTGTTAGAATTTCATAACAACTACACACGAAAGATGCTTCATGCTTACTATTTGGATGGTACGTCTTCCCTCTTTTGTCGGAAATTATTTGGCATTTGATTAATTTAATGCAAATTATTATTACGGATAATTTCATTCTCCAATTAAATGCAAATTTGTACGCGTCCATATGCGCATTTTTAATGTGAAGTGCTCAATCCACTATTCGGCCGATAATATTTTCGTATGTTTTCTATCATTATTTCCATAACAGCATGGCAGCTTGCTCACGTAGCTATTTCCGAAGTCATGGTATAGGATTTTGTTTTTATCGTATGCTGCAGTATCTTACACTCCTCAGCTTTTCATTATGTTAAAAAATGGTCAAAATGCAGATTATATTATCACAAGAAAGGATGGACGTGCTTGAGTGTGCATTTGTCTTCATTTTATTATGAAATTACTGTAAAATGCAGCACAATTCTCGTTTTAAAGAAGTATTGCTGCAAACAATAGTGGTGATAAAGCCGAAAGACTTACTCTACCTCAATTTTAAGACAAATGAGAATAATTCCTTTAGCTCTGGGTATTTTGCTAATGAGAGCTGACACACAGAGACGGTGATCGTTATCAGGCTACCTATAAAAGAATATTTCTCACGGCGTCTCTCAGAATGGTTGATTGCCCATGACATACGTTAGGCAATATTTAAATGTATTTTAAATTGGATTGCTGTCAAATACATCCTTAATAAAGTTTCCGCTCCCCATATTCTCTGCGGGAAGCATCTCAAATACTTCAAGCAGTAGCGCATCATTCCCGGGGTTTGGGGGCTGAGGCTCGTAAAGCTTGGTAACCATTTGTCCCGGCAGAATACGCGATAAGGTGCCCAGGCATTTCAAATAAGCGCGATTAAAAAAAACAAATCGTATAAACTACATTTAATATGGCGGATTTTTTGCTCGACTTTTCTGATGCGATGTATTTTTTCAGAAGCAACTTGAATGACAAAGGACGTGAATATGTGCACCATTTCCTTAACTCTTAATTCATTTTGGTCATTACGTTTTGGGGGGCGCTCTATTGAAGAGTCATGTTCTTTGAAAGAATCGTCTCTTCGCTCATCGCTCTCCACTTCCTCTTGGCTCTACTCCCGTACGCTTCCTTGCAGCCGAAAAAATTCGATGAACTCGGGAAAAGTCTTGAGCGGAGAAATGGAAGGAAAAATTATCATAATTTTAAATAACTCAGGCCTAAATCAGCAAATGCATGTCTACGACTTCTTGGGGCGGATATGAGCGCGGCGCAGCTGGCATCTGAGTTCGTTCACCCGGATGTCCTTCCCTGGAATTTTTTGAAAATCGAATTTTTCATTCACCCGCGTCCCATTGGAGTCGGCGGAAATGAAACTTCCACGACAAAACGATGTGAAATCAGAGTCGACACCTTGAATCGGGTAGGGGAAGAGCATACTCTCCCCCTCTCTTAACCCGAGGGAGTAGGGAAAGCGAGGATGGGGGGGGGGTTGGGAGGGAGCCATGGGAGCAAATGGAGGTGAGAAGGGAGAGTTGGAGTGGAATGAGATGGGGCGAAGACTTAGCTCAATCAAAAAAGAATTATTCGCGCCGCGAGAAGTAGGTATGGGGGAGAAAGAGAGGAATGGATGGAGGAATGAGAGAGAAAGAGGAGGGAGGGAAATGAAGATATGGGAAGAAAAAACCATTGCCGTTTGCCGTTCAGATCCAATGAGGAAGAATCTTTCTCCAATTTCCCGAGTGCTTCTTGAATTTCTACAGAAAACTGCAAGAATAGGGGGATCGGGTCGGTCGTGGGGAGAGAGAGAGAAGGAGGAAGAGGAAAGGGATCGCGTTGGAATGATGGGGATAGCGGGGGGTACTCCCTGGGGAGGTGGGTGGTTACCCGTTGTGAGAGGTGCGAGAGGAAAGAATATTCTCGGAGCGGGTTGGGGAAGAGAGGGGATTAAGAAGGGAGCTCTTGCGAGGCGCCAAACTGCGGCCTAATTAGCGGTCCAACCGAGCGGGCGTCGCCATCAAACCCTTCTCGCTAACCCATTCCCTGCTCCCCCAACAAACCCCCACCCGAGCCCATCTACCCCCTCCGATAGTACCACCCCCTCTTTACCTCTCCCGCCCGCTGGATACCATCCCCTCAGCTCTGGCCTCCTCCCTTCCCCACCGCCCATGGACCGAAATTGAGACTTGAACTGCGAATTGGATTTGCGGCGGTGGCCTATCTAGAGCACTGCTTTGCTCCATTTCTTTCTACTGGATCTTGCCTTGCACCACCTTCTCATGGGGAACGCTTATTATGGGAATATTTGGATCCTTTTTGAAGTAACTCGTTCCCGTTAATTCGGCAGGAACGAGTGGAATGGAAAAAATTAAAAGAGGTTTGCCTCCATTTTAGTTAGGCCACATTTCATAATGAGTGACAGAAGTATTTTGCTAGACTAGAGCAGTGAAATAAAATGTTACAATTTAGGAATTAGATTAATTAAAAGATATACCATTTGATTTTCTTTACCTTGAGAAAGTTTCTCTGGGAGATTAGAAAATAGAGAATAAGTCCCTTCAATCAACCGGTTGAACGTGCTGGACCAGAAATGAGATTCTAAGAAAGACAATGGAAACTCGATTTTTCGGCGGTCACTGAGAGAAGAGTAATAAAACCCAACATCATCTTAGGAGCGTTGAGAAGCATGAAAAAAATAATTTGCGATTTAAAAACCTAAATGCTGGCAAACCTAAGTAATATTCGCGATTTTAAAGAAATTTGAAGTTAGTACAAAAAATTACAAAAACCTTTCGGAAATCGTAATCACCGACTGATACAGCGCACGCTAAATTTACTTATCAACAACAGGTCTTCATAGCACACTCTCATTTCTTCTGTAACTTTTTGTGTCTTAATTTTACAACCTATACCCGCCATGCCCATACTACATGCGGTCCGACGGACTCGTCACTTGGTGAGAATTCGGGCTGCGTGCGATAATTGGAAATCAGATAGAGAACCATTGCGTAATCTTACTTTGAGCTTTTGCTAATTCTAATTTGCTCCACGCGGAATTATGGAGAAGAACTTGTGCCTGGAAATTATAAGATGTTTAAATGAAGCTCCACACAGGGGGAAACCTATGTATTTTGCATATGGGGGAGGAAACTTGAGAATATACACTTGCAAAAATGGGAAAATCAGATTAATCATTCTCCCACCACTTTCTCTATTTATATAATAGTTCCTATCGATGAATATCTGAAAAAATACTGATAGCCATCTTCCATGAAAGAGTCCACTCTATTTTTCAGACTTTCCTTCAGGAAACTTTATCCTGAAAATTAAGTAAATTTAAAATGAATCTTGTATCGAATCCATGCATGAGGTACAGGAACATATTATTGAGAAACTTTCTAACATCAGGGAACGCCTTAAGAGTAATATTTCTTGCAATGCAAGTAAAGTTTCACTGTAAAATATCAGGGTATTTGACTAATTTGAAAGGGAGAGTATTAAAATACTGAAAATTGAAAAATAAATCCTTTGCAACGTAAATTCGGTTTTATGTTAAGCACACCTCTCTAACATAAAAATGCCTAAATATTATTTATTTGCCAACACTCTGCTTTTGGTTGTACTTCTTTTCCAATGCTTTATAAATGAACTCATTTATATTTATGGAAATAGAATTATAGTTTGGAAATCTTAATATATCACCCGATCTAGCGGTGTTTCCGCAAATTTGCAGTGAATTTGTCATATTCCTCACCCGATGCAGAGTCACAAGAGATGTGACACTATTTGTGAAAGAGCAAGCCACAGTTCAATGGAGAAAATTTGGTTTCTGGCTAGTGGTTTTTTAGGTCTTTGGCGTTATTTTGATAGAGATTTAAATTTGTAAAAATTATAATGTTTACCAGCAGGGTTTAAATTAATTTCAAGAAACTGTGGGAGATGCCGCAACAGTAATTTTTAACGGATTTATCCACTAACATGCATTTCTTTGCCACAATTTCAGAGTGTAAAAATCATTCGCCTTGACAGGGATTCGAACCCGGATCCCTCGATGTCCGAAGGAAAGGGAGGGTTCGAAACCCGGTCAAAGCGAATGTTTTTAAACTCTGAAATTGTAGAAATGAATTTCATGTTAGCGGATGAGTCCGATAAAAATTACTGTTGCGGCATGTCCCGTAGTTTCTTGAAATTTGTTTAAAGTATAAACAGCCTAAGTGTTTCAAATTGGCTTTTACCACGTGGACTGTGGCGCGTCGCGCACGACTACGAATGCCTGTCACATTGTATGCACGGTATTCCTTCACAACATCTTGTTCCTTCAAAAGCCCAAAAATTTCAGAGTTTAAGAGGACGCCTAGATAGCTTAACCGACTAAAGCACTCGGCTGGGTATCGAGGGATCCAGTTTCAAATCCCGGTCAAGGCGAATAATTTTTACACTCTGAAGTTGTTACAAGGGTTTCGATTGCTTGAGCTTGAGTGTCCTAGTTTATTTCCCCTCAGTCAGCCTTGATCAATGACTGACGTCACGGTAGGTTTTGAAATAACTTTCCATAAAAATAAAATACAGTGTTTTGGTTTGTAACAAGCGTACAATGCGCAATATTATTCAGTTCGAGTGGCATAGCTATCACTTTTCGATAAGTTTGACCTGAATCACCCTGGCAACCAGCTTTATTTGATAATTAGTACTGAAGAATGCTGAAATTTATATTAAATGGACAAAAATCATATAAATAAGTTGAGCCAGGATATATATTTTAATATCTTTCTTTGATTTATAATGAATTAATTGATTATTTTTCGCAGCCGATTTTTAGTTTTATATATTTGTCTAAAACCTACCCTCACATCTTCAAAAGCGATCTTTAATATGTTTATCTGTACGAAAAAATATATTAAATGTATAAGTAGGAAATAAATGCTAAACCATACACCATAAAAAATGTGTATTGATACTACCAAAAAATCTTGACTAGCAGCAGAAGGGGGTTGATATAATAGTTTGCATTTGCTTTCCCCATAAAATACTCAGCATACTGTAATGGGACATCATTAGCCTAATACCTCCTAAAGCATTATTATTGTAACACATTAATATTTTCTTTTGAGTTTTAAGTTATGTAGCCTAGTTAAATTTTAATTGTCTCATTGTCGTTGAATTTTTCAGTCGGTTATGGTTAGGAGAAATGCATGAAAGGATGATTTCTCCGAGAAAAAAACTAATTTTTGTTGTTTTCACTGATTTTTAATAGAAGTGTAAAGCTCCCTATGTCTAACAAAGAAGACAGAACGCTACTGAGCGATAAAATTAGGTAAAAAATGGAATATGTTGATTTAAGCATTGCATAATTTGCCCACATACTTGATTCGTACCCAAATATCATATTTTTTACAACTTCTTTACAATTGGTGTAAAAATAATTACGCCAAGCGGTCTTATACAGAATCAAAATTATTAAATCAACTAGTATGAAATAAATACCCTTTAATAGAAAACTCTATATAAGAAAAAAGTTCCGCCGTAATGCTATACAAATCTATTTTTAAAATAATTCCTTTTTGATTGATTATTTCACTGAAAATAATATTCTATTCTAAAAACTATCATCCAAAGTCTCAAAAAGTAATGCGATTACCTAGAAAACTAGAGTTAGAAGAAGTGAATCTAAAACGAAATCTGTTATAAAATCAAAATTTTTTTCGGTCTGTTTTTTCGCCAAAAGACCATTATAATGACTATTAACCATTATTAATTTTTATTATTTAAGACGATCATATTCTAGAAAATTAATTTATATCGCCTCTTTGCATCCTTTTGAAAACCCCATGATCTTTTTTTAAATACCAGGGAACCTTATTAAATCAAAACGCCTTCAGAAATACATGCTGTTGCTTTGCACATTAGAATCTTGTCACATGAAGTGTGTATGCAAGACAAATTTACGTTTTTAACCTATAATTACATATGGATAATATATTTTGAGATGTTATTATATTTAAAATGGTGACTGCAAAATGCTAAAATACTCTTTATTTGGCGAAGTGTTCCCATACACACGCATATACATTTGCTCGATAGCATGCAAAATTTAATCCTTAAGTGAAATATAATAGGAAACCGATACTATGCTGAGACGGTACGCCGCAGTCAAGACCCCTTTCCTTTATTAAACGAGGGAACCACGATATTCGATATGGCTCCTCATGCCTTCATTTTTCTACCCCATTTTGTAAAGGTATGCATTGTCCCTGTATGTTCACGCCATTACTTTGTTAAACATTCAATTATTTTCGAAATAAAATACCCGCTTTCCTATTCATTACGCAGGCAGCGTCGAATTGAAATTCCTTCATTAGACATTGGAAGTGTGGAAGACATGTTTGAAGTGACATTTTTATCCTTGAGCAAATAATTGAGATAATATAAGAGCGCGGTATTTTAAATGTACGCTATTTTTAGGAATTCCTTCACTTTTTCAACATATGGCTTCAGTTGACCCTTAAGTGATCCCCGAGGAATATTGGTAAAGCATGGGTGTCTAGAGAGGATAGAGTAGTCGAATTACTGTTACACTGAATTACTGCGTAATTCGAAACTCAAAATGTACTGATAGACTCCAACTAAGCGGTCCAAGGGGTGACTTAATGATTTCAGCAATACATTAATTATACTAATAAATAGAGAATGTGTATTTTTTTTAATTCACCTAACGAATTGCTAGTATTATACGTACAATCTACACGGTGAGAGAAGTAAGTTTGTTAACATTTTTCTAGGTTCCTTACGCACTTTATTCTTTCATGTACAAATCCAGGGTATTATTTGTACAAACATATAATATAAACGTGGTCTATCCGAAAAGGATCCAGCCCTGCAATATTTGGAGGAAAAAGGCCCACCTAGGCCGTTTGAAGTACTCCCCTTGGGATCTTACACACTTATCTCAGTGTCTCTCTCACTGTTCTAAGCAATCGGCAAAGTCCTTTTTTGGAATGGCCGTCAGCTGCCTCGTCCCATCCCCCTTTAAATCGTCATCCGACTGTTGGGAAGACTAGGCTTTGGTTTCAGGGACATAGCCGGAGACACATTACTCATCTCATGCTATGATATTTTGTAGAAAACCTGGGTAATTATTTGCGTGTTGGAGCAAATCCCTTGCCACCGCTGCATGACACTCTTGTCATTTAAGAGTGCGACGAGGCAGTTGATGACCGTTTCAAAGAAGAGCTTTGCCGATTGTTTTTAAAAGTGAAAGAACGATGGAAATGAACGATGGGGTAAGTGTTTGAGGTCCCAAGGAGAATCCTTCGAAGAGGACTAAGACCCTATTGCTCTAGGCAGATTATTTTTCTCAAAGTATTGCATGGTCGGATCATTTACGAACAGACTCCCTGCATACAAAATAATACAATTATCAACCCGAACGTCGGTAAAAAGCCCAAAGGCGGGTGAACTTCAAATATCAGGTTTAGGGGCTAGTTCCTGTACCCAGGTTGGTTGGGTGCCAAGGAAGATCTGGTACGCGAAAAGAATCACAAGGTTTGGGTGAACCTGAGTGTGCTCAGAGGCGTTAGTATTCCAATGCTCTACCTGTTGAGCTACCACGGCTACATACTATTAAATATGCATACATATGATGTAAATATGTACAAAAATACTGATGCTATAGGAAATGTTATGCAACAATTATTATACAATTTGATAGCAGCCCTGAAAATGTACTAAATGTTCGGTACTAAATAATTTATATCCATCTTTTTGTATTTAAAGATGTCAGATGAATAAATTTTACCGATGCATTAAATTTCACTAATCTAATTCACTGGCTATTACATATATTACTTAATCTACTACGCAACCTGTTCAATACAAATTTTCTTCCAGGGTAAAAATATATGCATACATGTTTCATATTTGTTCTCCAAAATCTTTCCGCATCTTGTTCTCATTTGTAAATAATATCCCCCTGTTCTATACTGAAATCCGGGTTTTGTTTCTGTTTCAGTGCCGGACGGTAAGCCGCTCATCACGACAGCTCATAATACGAGTTCAACCTCACTTCTCATCAGCTGGAAGGCGCCGCCTAAGGAAACCATCCACGGCGAATTCCTGGGATACCGCATCTCCTACCGGCCGAGGGACAAGGGAGAAAAAGACGCCAAAGAAACCTATATTCGAGACCCCAAAGTGGAGGTGAGTGTTCTGTTACGCTTAATTTTTCTTTAGATGTGGTGCGTTTCGGTCCAAGTGAATCGTCTCTGAGGAACGTAAGAATCGGAACAGAGTATAAATCGTGTCATGGCTTTCTTAATAGGGTTAAGACGAAATGCCCCCAGTGCCGTGGAAATATGGTAACACAAATTGTAAAGCTTTAGATCTTTTAATGTAAAGAGTAGATGTTCCATTAGGTAAAATATGCCAATGAAATATATAAAGCAATACTTCAATACTTTGCTCAAATTATTTGGCCAAGGAATAAAAAATGAGTTGATAAACATATGAGCATTAAATAGCGATGATTTTTTTGTCAAAAATTCAATAGAATCACTTCAAAACTTTTTTATATTTTTAAATGAATTTAAAATTCTAAAATCTCCACATTTGAACCAGAGCAAATCATTTCAACATGCATTTTGTTCATTGGGGCAATGATTTATTTCATATTTTCACGGAGCTCTAAATCGGGTTGTGGAATGTTAACATTTTGTAGGACAAACGTGAGGCTATAACATGTTTTCGGGCAGGGAAAAGTGCACTCGATACTCTATGGTTACCGAACTCTGAAGCAAACCGTACCGTAGCGTGGGTGTTTGATAGCCCCGCTGGCTCCTTCCCCACTCCGTGAAGAGAACGCTTTGGTAGGACAGTTCCTGGAGTATGAGTGACCGTCGGAGGAAAGAGGAACAGGGAATTTAGGGACGGGAGAACTCGGAACGAGGAGAAGTCCGGTGGCGACTTTTCCTCACTTAGGGGTACTGTTAAAATTTAGTAGTGGTGATTTTTTCAATTGGATTTCAATCCCTGCTTCTTCATTTATGACTGGAAATCTCATCATGAATTCAATCTGAGGAATGAACGTCAAGCACCTTACCCATTAGCTTATGTTAGGGCCAGGCCAAGTCACCAATATCGATGTCATCCTCCCAAAAAAGCCTTAGATCCAGCATTCCACCTGGTTGCCCACCTTACCCTGATGGCTCAAAGGTCCTCCATTATCCAATGCTACTCTACAGTAAAGATTCCTTCGAACGAAGGTTCGTATTTAGGTTGAAATATATGCATTTATAACGGCAATCCTAAACTAAACAAAACACCCTCCTAGTTTTCCAGTCTGCCCATCGTTGAAATATACGACCTAAGTTCTGAAACGAGCACCCTCGATCGAAATTGTTCCAAAAATTACTTTAATTCTTTTTGTGCCAATTTTAATCTTCCCGACAATTTTTCAAAATGGCCTCAGACACGTGATGCATATCGGAGTTAATGTCCTCCGTGAATTGACGAGTCTGCAACATATCTTCAAATACAAGGATGTTTGAAGAGCTGATTTTGGGAAGGAATTGAATTTAAATATGGACTCTTTCTTCCCTCATGAGTGAGGGCAGCTCGGCTGAATAAGTTGGTTTTGCGAAAAATGAATATGATGCAATTGGTCATTTTCCACAAATATCAGCTTATTTACTGCAACAATGATCTGCTAACTCCTTGCCTTGATCTCGGGTGCATCGTTGACATCAGTTTCCTAAGAATAATATATAAATATACAAACACACAGATGTAGATTTTTAAAACATAGAAACACAGGGAAAGGACACATGCATCTGTAGTTTTGATGTTTCGACGGAACGACCGACGTCATCTCACCGAATCTATATATGTGAGTGTTTCTCTGCCTTAAAAATCTGCATCTGTGTGTTTATATACATGTATGTCGCCGAAGAGGTTTCCATTTCGAATATATATATATATATATATATATATATATATATATATATATATATATATATATAATATACATATAAACATTTTAACAGCAACACACAATATAAGAACACAAAACAGGAACCATCACACGTTATTTCTTAATAATTTCGACGGAATTGATTTCCATCTTCATCAGAAGATTAACTAGAACTGACCTAGAGTCCTAGCTCAATTCCGTCAAAACTATCAAGAAATAACGTGTGGGTATTCCTGTTTTGTGTTCTTATCTTGTTTATTGCTGTCAAAGTTTTTTATTTACCACTTCCGTGTTTCTCCGAAGAAACCATCTATACATATACATGTGCATGCAAATGTATAAAATATGTATGACTGATTGGATATGATGAAATGATAACCATGTAGGTTTTTCGAGATATCAGTATAAATAGATAATTATAGTAGATAAGGATGAAAATGTAAGACAATGGTAGACTCACCTACGCAAAATTGAATAAATCGCAATTAGCTCCCATTTTTTAATAAATAAATTGTTGACCAGGCCCCAGAACATATTTTATATACGTTGGTGAAGCCATATTTCCTAATAATAGTAAAATGTCGATCATGACATCCCAAGCATTCCATAAAAAATCGTTTTTTACGAACCGAAAAGACGAAGTAGCAGTGTTTGGAAATGATTAGTAAATTAGACACCTACGGAAGATCTAAACTAGATGTTCCATTTCAGTGGGATTTTATAATATATTTTCGGACGATACTCAAGTATCATATGGAAACTTCAAGTATATAATCCTTAATTTTACAGTGCATTCAATATCAGAGTTGTACTAATCAATTTTTAATGTTAATACTGCTCCCATGTGCCTACAAGGTTAGATACCGTTATTGCAAAAAAATGAGCATCATTAGGTTAAAGCCTTATCTTTTTCTAGGATATTAGTTTGCTAATGTTTTGGAAATAGACTGAGTAAAATATGAGAAAAAGGTATATAATTTTAATGGTGCAACAAATGTTCATTTTGTGGCGACATCTTTTAAGGCAATAAAACTTTTGTGAACGACCCTGTAGCTTATATCCGACAATCCCAGTTAGACGCAGAAAAAGTGTTTATGGAAGGATTTTCAGCAAGGTGTTCTTCATACTTTTCGTGAAAAGCTTCAAGAAGTTCATAGTGTAACGCTTCCTCCCAATCAATGCACCACTATTAAAATGCTCTCCTTGTCCAAGCATAATTCGCACAGAAAGACTCTTAATAGTCGGGACTAAACCACTTGCCACCAGAATTACACCTCACTCTTGCTCCTACCTAAATTAGAACTTGAATAATATTTTTCCTCCTCATACAGTTATAATAAAGTGATTGTAATTATAAGCGAATGAGAGATTTTTGAATGTAATATTGGTTGCTTTGTATTGACTAGCGTGCCGAAATATGTGATTTGCTATGACCGGAATTTAGAACGAAAACGTGCGATGATTATTGAAACCGTACCAATTCATGGCAGAGAAGATTCCAAGTCGAAATGTACCACATTTAGTAGCAAGTTTTAGCTGACAAATATAGATAAGATTAGTAGAATTATCTATTTTTTGGTGGGGACTCCTGTGTTCTAATGTACGAGTATGTATGTACGTATGTGATTGTGTGTGTATGTGTTCCTGTATGTATGTTTATAAGTGGGATCATAAACATTAATATATACGATCGTACATATCTCCTACCAGACTGAAAGGTTTAGTGTTCTATATACGAATATATACACTTGTTTCTGGTGATTTTGAAAAATATCGTGTATGATTACATGGGTCAGTGACAGAATTGACTAATTTTGCCTAACTTACGAGTATAGAATTCAAATTACAAATTGTTCTATGCCTCTGATATGCAAAGAGCTTAAGTATATTAAGGATTGAACTTCTGAATGCATATGTAAAATAAATTCTCATTCTACACGGTCTCATACAACCGTCCCACTATAATGCTTTAAAGGAGGTGATTCCACCCCTAGGCATGCAGCATCAAACCTTAGTTTACTCATTTCCTATTTATCATTGAATATGTTAAGTATTTAAATTAAAGAATATAATTTAAACTACATACGTCTGTAATGAAATTATGAAATTGTCAGTATTATTTTTGATATCTTAATTCTTTTTTTCATGATCCTCCGGTATGACGATGGGGCTAATTATGCATTTTCCATTCAATGGAGAGGGTTGCTTCCAATGTATGCAAGAGATTTAATCTGTAATTTACTTCGACTTTGTTAATGATTCCTAACAAAGGTACCCTAACTATCTAAATGCTGATTAAGCTTATCATAAGATGTTTTAAAAATCTAGTTCCTCTACGATCACTGTACTCAATCTAATATGGCAGATTCTTGTTTTCCTCACTGCTAGACTTTTCCGAAAGAATGACTGAAGCTACGCTGTTTGGTATTGTTCAATTTTAGGAATTTAATCTGCATAAGGTATTCAATATCCATGCATTTATAACTGTAATTCGCGGTTTAGGTACAGTACACTTATGTTAAACCTATCAAAAATCAAAGCGTTGGAATCATCGAATCGAAGACATTCCAACCAAATCGCCTGGAAAGTCTACCTAACGCCAAACAATCGTTTTACACTTTTCGTCGGTAGCCTAATAATAGGGGAAGCATGGATAAAAAAGACCAGCGGCTTGGTGGAATATTCTCCTCCTAAATGGTGTGACTCGTAAACGCTCAAGAATGGCACCACCCCCCGGCAATTCGTGAGCATCAAAGCTAGTGGGACCGCCTCGAGGTACTAACCTATTTTTCTCGACTAAGCTGCATACTAGAGGATTGTCGGCCACTAACTAACTTTCTCTTTCTCTCTCCTCCAATACCTTCCTCCATCCTTTCCCACAAAGAAATTATTTCTGTCGCATTGAATAACCCGAAGGTGGCCCGAACTCTCATTTCCATCCGGAATAAAAAAGTATATCCCCGCCCGCCCGGTTCTCAGAGTCTTTAACCCCTAACCCATTTTCTTCCCGCATCGCTCTCCTCACCCTTCCCTAAGGCTCACCAAAATTCTCACTCTTCCCTCCACAACTTTTGCCCCCCTCTTTTTCAAAACTCTTTCCCCTCATATCGCCTGCCTTAAAAATCTTTTCTCCGACCCGTTCGCCCCCGGCGCACCGATCCTCCTTCCCACCACCTCCCACACCTAACTTCCTCTTTCTCCTTCTCCCTCTTCTCTATTAACCTGCTCACGTATCCCATCGCCTCGTGGCCTGAGAGTTGGAAGTCTTCAGCTCACCAACTCCTATTGCCCCTCTGAAGACCTCCCCACATTCTCTCCAACAAATTGAGCGGGAAAAAGTTGGGGAAGGGGTCGTGTGGATAAGAAACAAAAATTTCCCATTACATAAAACGCAGAGTTGTCATGCACTCTTCCTCCCCGCTTAGGATGGCTCGTCATTTGGCCTCTGTGGCGGAAACCTGTCGGTTTTCAGGGATAATCCCAGGATATAACCCCGGTTCATTGATTGGTGAGAGATAGGTTTTATTTTAAAAATGCAAGGATGTGGATTTGCAATTTGGCGTAGGAATCCTGGTTGGAGTAGAAATTTGAGGCTCTTGGAGAAAAAGGATGGTCCGAAAAATGTCCGGTGGTGAGAAAAAGGTACCTGTATTGCGACCACTGCTGCGGAGCATTTTTCAAGAGTTTTACGATTACAATGAAAGATCAGTGCGACCACGTATTTGAATTTTTTCGTTGTTTCAAATTCTTACGTAATCTTATCACCTCTTGTAACATAAAAAACAATATTTTGTCGTTAGATTTTGGTGATGGTATAATATGTTCCCTCTTGAGCTAACAAACCAGATGACAATCAGTTGACTGAAATACCCTCGTGACACTTTTTTCTCCAGTCATTACTTACTGGTGATATGAGTTGCACATTTAATTTTATGAATTGAGCCAGTGAATCAACCTCTATTTAACGTGTAATCACATGATGGAGCGAAGACCAAGTTTCCGACCCATAAAAAACTAGCTTCTACTTATGCTACATCAATTAAGTTTATCATCGTCATTTCTTTACATATTTACTCAGGGTGATATTCAAGTCATTTGCCTTTATTTAACGCTATTTTACATTACAAATGTATTATTTGAATGTCCTTACTATTAGTTCCACCGTCAATAAATAGGTTAGTATTTAATTTTCTTATCTTCCTAACTTAAATGTTCATATTTAGTCTTCCTATTTTTAGAGAACATCGTTACCTTTGTTTTCCTTCGAATTATTATTACCAACTGATTCCTTGCTACTTAAAGCAACGATAGTTACCATTGGCCGACTGTCTAACTAACTCTTGATCATTCAAAAGTCTAACTGATTTGAAGAGTTCCCCACTTACTTTCATTTTAGCCCCAAGCTTTTCCTATTCCTTGCTTGCCATTTCCTTCGCATTATAAACTAAAAAGAACAGGTGACTGCCCTATCTGACTCCCCTCTCATGTACCAAGCACTTTAATTCTCCATTTCCTCCCGTTCCTTTGACAGTCTAAGACACATACCGGTTCCAGATAAGTTGCTTATTCCTCCATTATGGTTAAATATCCTTCAAAATGTTCATTACTTATGTCAATTTACTTTGTCAAACGCCTTCTCTAAACCTAAAGCAACTTTTAAACTAAAGTATTAAATGTTCTTTTCTACTAGTCTCTTAATTATTATATTTATGGTATAACCCAAACCATTTCAATTCCATGCGCTAAATGAACTTCTCCTTTGTAACTATTTTCTCTCTCTTTCGTGCCTTTTCGGGGATCCTTAGTACTACCGTTATACGTTTTATACAAACCTAGTATACCCTGTAATTATAGTCACGTTTTTTCACAATGGATAACCATCATTTCCTTTAGTTTCACAAAGTTTAGTTTCCCTATAAGACTATATATCTCATAATTAAATCACTCCAGGACTCTTCATGAGAAATTCATTGTGTAATATCCTTACGCAATTGTATGAAAGCTGTTCGGGATCCATTCGATTTTTTCCAAAAGTGCCTGAATCCACCCGTCAGTTTTCCCAATTACTGCATTCTGAGGTTTTGGCATATTGGACACCACTCCAATATGAGTTTATATTCAATGTTTCCCATAGCCTGAGTCAAATACCAAATGATTTTGGATTGTTATAAATTGGTTCGCACTAAAAATATTTTCAATATAATGCGTATCCAAAG
Organism: Hetaerina titia; assembly: GCA_037158775.1. Classification (NCBI taxonomy): domain Eukaryota; kingdom Metazoa; phylum Arthropoda; class Insecta; order Odonata; family Calopterygidae; genus Hetaerina; species Hetaerina titia. The sequence continues at coordinate 62,892,724 of CM073779.1, read as the reverse complement.
TATCAGCTATATCCCCAAGAATCTTCCTGAAGGATTTACGCTAGAAGAATTATCCTTTTATTACGGGCTACAATATTTGGGAAAAAAAGGAATTATAGATTATAGGAAAATGTTATTAGAAGTGAAAGTCAAAGAAAATATTTTTAAAATTATAATTAATTAAGATGATTAAGGGTGGATATAAGAAGAAACTATTTTCCCCAATGTACTAAAAATAAGACCGTGTATACTCGGTAAATTGCTCTTTGCTGAATAAATAATATTTTAATTGTTTCTTCTCTGTGATAAAATAGTTTTTAAGACAAATAGGCAAAAAATATTGTCTACATATAGTCACAGAACTAGTTGATACGATTACTGAGCTCTCATCACCACCACCAATCGGGAATAGATATGTTAAATATTTTTTAGATACAAACAAGTTTAATTGGGCTTTTCAGTTTTTCTTTGGACAAAACTTTTAGCCTTTCTACGGTACCTTACTCGGAACACTAGAGTGAAGGTTATTCCCGACCACGTAACTCACCTCATCCTCTCCCTATTATGCAGGCGATAGTGCAAGCTCACTGAACGCCTACGTGCGCCTACTTACTAAGACGGTCTTTCCCGGCACATTTCATAGCGCCTCATTCATCATTACTAATTCATATCGGTTAGAAGGTTTGGTAGGAACTGGTCATTAAGCGTACCGGATGCTCAAGGGACAGATGGGAGCTCGGTCAAACAGTTACATGGGTTGAAATGACTTGAAAAACATTAGAAAAGATTTTCATAGAGTTTTCCTAATTCATCACTCGGTAAGAAATTATTTTAGGACCGATATTGTTACAGAGATTATATTATTGGTAACTTGGAAGTTAAAGCTAAATTATTTATGGGTATTTTTTCGAAAAAAGGAATAATGGTTGATGTCATAAGAATAAATATGTCATCCAGGAGCAACAGGAATTTACTTTTGCCTTCAAATATATAGATTTATATGGCACGGGTGTTTTTAATCAGTATGTTTGCAATCAACAATTAAAATTTAAAGATGAAATTTTTAATGCTCATAAATATTTTTTTCTTTTATTGAATCATATATCTTTGATAGTAGGAGTGAGCATTTAAGGCCTAATTTTCCTTTGTAATTGTTATGACATAATTTATCTTCTCTAAGTACATAGTTGAAAAGCGAATGATTGTCATTCATCAAAATACTTATCCCAAAAGAATATTTTAATGATCTACTTCAATCTTACTAATTTTTTGTGTAGCCTTTCTGCTTTAGCGGAATTCATTTCGGCATTTTTGTCACTGATAATTATTCAAAAGAAACTTTGTATTCCCTCCTAGTTTAGTGATTAAGAGATTCAGTATTGACAAAAATCATTCCAAGATTGATTCTTCGAAAAATACTTCACATGGGAATTGACTTGACTAGCAAAAACATCAACTATTAACTCTGTTATTTTGCATATGAATGACTCACCAGCCTCAATTTCCTGAATCGATAAGCGTTCTCTATATTAAAGGGCAAGGGCGGCATAGATATCGAGTTCTGATGCTAGATTGTTACGTGAAACAGATTTTCCCCTCCGTTGCTATCGGCGCTCATGCAAGGATCTCGAACGGGAGCCTGAATATTTTATTAGATGAATCTCCCGTGTAATAACTGTTCGTCGATCTTAAGGTTTGTCATATTTCCTTTTATTATCCTTTTCAAAGGTATATGTTCTGCTGGTGAGCTTTACCAATGGTATGATTAATATTATATCTTGAATTACACCAGTATTACGTTACACAATTAGTAATCTGGTATATCGGTCAGGAATTATTGAGCAAATACAATAAAATTGCTGGGAAAACTTGAACTGACATTAATATGATAAAAAAATTAAAAATGAGAAAAGTGTTTCCCTGAGCGCAGTCACATTTAATTTCTCATGCATTTCATTAATAATATATCAAAAACGAAAAAGCATCGATGTGCATGGAAAAAGTGTTTCTACGGTCCTAAAATTACGTTAAGCAAAGTTGGTGGGTGGAATGAATTAATAATGATTATGTCACTCCTCATTGAATTGATTGAAACACTGGAATATGTATAATTCTTTCTCTTCTGCTGATAATCATGGAGAGCTTTTCTGGTTTCACAGTTTGGTTTGAAAATATGATCGGCTATCTAGGAGATTTGATTTTTTATTCCGAAGAGAATACAATGTTTTACCTCGCTTCTTGTTACATAAATTATTTTTTAATATAAATATATATATATATATATTAGAAACTTTTCCATTCAATCAAGATTTAATAAAGTAATAAGTCAAATTGCGCACATTTTCAATCTCTCATTTTACTCTTGCATACAATAACAGTTAAGAGGATAAATGAAATAATGATTACTTAATTTCTTTTTTTAGTAAAAAGCCGTTACTTACGCAAAAATTGTCTTTTTTTATTCTTGTTATACATTTCCGTTTCCATTGAGTTTCAGTAAATTAAACAGCTTAGGAAAAAATGCTTTCAATTTATTTCCTTGACTTGGTGAGAGGCTAATGTTGTGATTAGTATTTTCTCACTACTAAAATCTCACAGGATTGAAATATATGGCGACACCAGTGTTAGCAAATACAAAATATCACATGAAATAATAAAGAATCTAATTTTCTGATACAACGCAGTGTTATACTTTAAGCCACAGTAATTTTACTGGTCTTCTTCTCTTCAGAATTAGATATCTCTGCAATATATGCTTTGCATTCCTAAAATACAATTATTTTAGTTTATATCTCATACGTCATCAAGAATTGGGGGAGAGTTGGAAAATTCCTGCCTTCCAAATTGAGTATTAGGTCTTAAATCCTTTATCATTAGATCATATAATTCGAGATTTGCAAATAGATATATTTTGGGGATAGGATTTAAACAATAATTGTATTCGGTTTTTTAATTAATTTATTCTATTTCAAGCCCTGTCATTAATTCTTTACAATGAGATAGGTGTTATCTAAAACGTTTAGAATATTTGGAAAATAATTCTAAAAAACTCCGAAATTGTTAACAAATATATTGAAAATTATGTTAGAGCCTTATTATTTATTATTTAATAGTTGAGGAACTAACATAAATGCTCATTTGTACAAACTTTATTGGCATACTATCGGAGCGCAGATTTTTTATGTGAAAGAAACTATTTCAGTTAAGTATACTATTTCCGCTCACAATTGAGGAATACAATATCAATAGTAGTTGAAAAACCATCTTTATTCTGTTATCTGAATAACCACCTATAACCACTGAATAACCACTGTGAATAACCAACCTTACAAAAACTTTCTGTAATCAGTAAGTATTGAAACGGTAAATATTCTCTAAAAGTTCCCTCTTATGTTGCATGAATTTTCCAGATTGTATTAACAGGTGAATGGATCCTCCAATTGCACATTCGTAAAAATATTAATATATTACTATTTTAAGGTTATTATGCTGCAAGGTATTCTTAAAAATTATATATAATGTTACTTCAAGGACTATAGTACTTGGGCACTGATTCATATTATTTAAAGTTGGGAACTTATAACGCAAAAGCAATGCTTCTAAGCCATTCAATAAGCGCGCATCGATTTATATTACGACAAAAATGAAAGTATTCATCTATGAATGTCAACATAGTTTAATTTTTAATCATCAAAAAGTTGATATCGTGATAGGCATTGAATTAAGTGAAATGGTCTTTTCCTAATGACTAAATGGTTATTATTGTAGAGTTGGTGAGATTAAATATAGTACAGATACTCTGGTTTACTTTTTTTCCAGTATATCTCATCCAGAGTACCTACCCCTAGATTAAATTTTATAACAAGTTTGACTGTTTTCTTCAGAAACACGGTTTTTGAACTGATTTTCAATACTGGCACCAAATGTGTTATTACAAACGGGGTCTTTAAAGTAGAAAATCGGAAAATGGTTCAATCCATCATCTAACCAATCCGTGAATTATTAAGCGATAAGAATTTTTTCATTGCTTTTTATAGTATACATTATATTTTTTTGATTAGATGATGTTTAAATATCTAAAGTCAATGTGCGAAAGTTCTTCTTAATTTTTTCCGTTCGCCAAATTTCCTTTATTTTGCAATTTTAATTTTCCTTATGACGGATAGGTGACGGTGGAAATCATTATATTTCTGCAAGGTTCGTTTTGTAAAATTTTTGTGAGTGTATGTGTTGTTATACGTGGCATGTATATATAGTAATATAGCTTAAATATTTTTACTTTATTTCGTGCCTATCACGATAGCTACTTTTTAGTAGGCGATAACAAAATAATTTGTCCATGTTTTTCCAATGTTTGACATCAATCAAACAATTTCATCCGATGTGAATAGGATGCAAGTCGTGTATCTCCAATTTCGAATTTCCGCAAGGTTTAGCTTCTCGCTAAATTATTTGATTTAACGAATTTTTCGTAATCTGTCATTACTCTTTCCCCAGAGTAACGTGCATCCAGATACTTAACACATGATTTCTTTTCATTGTCTTCAAATTCATATTCTCAACCATGAAATTAATAATACTGAATTCTCCAATTGATTCAAACATTTTTGTAACTTTCTTGGCCTCCTTTAATTCCATGTTTTAATTTTATCTCTGCCCAGCCCTTTGTAGGCCATATTCACAGTCTCATCAATCCTTCAGTGAGCAACTCTGAACTCAACTTTCTTTTTTTACCTTTCCCATGTCCAATAATAAGCATAAATAATGACATGCATATTTATACATACACGATGTGTAAGCGGCGTATCACTTCATCAAGTCAGTGTAACTTATTGGCCTTGTTAATATGTTTTCGTGGCATGTTCCCGTTCAGCTACCACCCCACCAGCTGGGATATTACGTATATTTTCCGTGTAATACATCGAAATCTCCTGCGAACTCTGCCCATGTCTTCATCACAAATAGCTCTCAGCAAACAACTCACCTCACTCCACTATTCCAGCTAATATTTTTCATTACAGCTGAATTTATTTCTCCCCTCTCATGACCTACAAGCCCACTCCACCCATTGATCTTTTCTTGTCACAATCTTTTTGTACCTCTGTTCCCAAACAAAAACTCTACTGTTATTAAACTTAAAGCTTAAGCATGATTAGCAAGTTAAAATGCTCGACAAGTACACTTTTTGAAAAGAGTATTATAATTAAATGATTCTTTACTTTTGAGAAGTTTTAATTTTATATTTTTAGAGGTTGTGCAACTTTGAAAATTATGCTGGAACTCGTAGTAAATCCATGCTGATACGGAGTCAACTATGTCTAGTCAACGGAATGTTAGTTAATACGAATGTAACGCTAATACATTTTCTGAATCCTTATGTTTAAACACAGATCACTGAAAACGACTAATGTCTTTGTAAAACCTTAGAAGTATTGCTGAAACATTAGTGATATTCGACTTAGAACCCTATTTAAACTTTATAAGTCATTCGTTTCTTAGATTCGGTCGTTTCATTCTTCCCTATCAAAGCGTATTTCACCGTTCCCTATCTAAACGTACGAGTCCAGTGCGTTTTGGTCTTCTCGTAGAGTAGCTATTATGAACTTTTCTTTTCTTCTCTTCAATAAAAACTTGCTCCTCTCAATTTAATTTCTTAAGATTTATTTTACTTTTCTTTGTTTTGATTCAATTTTTTAGCATTCATTGGACCTAAACATTGATTTTTGTGGAAATAAATACATGAATAGGATATTAGTGCAAATATTTCTGACTGTTATCAATCATCGACACAATCCTTTGAATAATTGATTGAAGAGTATTTAATAAATGCCATAGTGAAGAACTTTTTATCAATGGCGGCTTCTTCTGAATTTTGTATATGGGCACGCTTTGGCTGTTTAGTACTTAGTCTTTAAATTAAAATTTACTTCTTAAAACTGGAATAACTTCTTTCTGCAATATAAAATCAAATTTCGATTCTAATCTACGATTTAAGAAATAGTCATCTATTAGGTTACCAAACTTTCAATTAGAATTAACGCAGCTATTCAATCAATAGAGCCGCAGGATATTTAATTAAAATTGAAAAAATTGTATGCAGGGGAAATACTTTTTTTATTTAGAACGAAGATTGGAATGTTGTAAGTGTTCAAAAGAGCAGGACTGTGATTTCATTTCAATAAAACTTAATTTTACTCGTGGAAAAAGATTTGATAAATTCATTTTTAAAATATTTTCATTTTCTTTCACCAATTGATTACACAGGCCAACAGTGTTTTTGTTGCCGGAGCTTTTAATGCTGATTTAAAGAACAATTGGGGTGCTGAATCCAATTATGGCACTAGTTTTTTCCTATCAGCTATAGTTTTCAAGATATAGCTATATTGTTACTTACGTAAAGAAATCTTCTACATGATGATATGGGAATATTATATTAAAAACACAGGCCAACAGTGGTTTTGGTGCCGGAGCTTTTAATGCTGATTTCAAGAACAATTGGGGTGCTGAATCCAATTATGACACTAGTTTTTTTCCTATCAGCTATAGTTTTCAAGATATAGCTATATTGTTACTTACGTAAAGAAATCTTCTACATGATGATATGGGAATATTATAATAATAACACAGGCCAACAGTGGTTTTGGTGCCTGAGCTTTTAATGCTGATTTAAAGAACAATTGGGGTGCTGAATCCAATTATGACACTAGTTTTTTCCTATCAGCTATAGTTTGTTTTCAAGATATAGATATGTTGCTACTTACGTAAAAAAATCTTCTACATGATGATATGGGAATATTATATTAATAATTATCTCATTGGCCTACAATATAGAAATATACATAAAACTTATTGACAGTTTATTGAAAATAAAAGGAACACCGCAGAGTGGTTATAAATTTATATACTTATAGATTTATTTAACTTTGAAAATTATTTTCCGGAATATATCAAATATTAAAACAATTAATCGTAACATGTGCCATATCTAAAAAGTAGAGCTGTTAAATAAAAACGGATTTCATATTTGGATTCAGCTCTACAAATATAGTTAAAATCATCACAAAGATTCCCGGCACCAAAAAAATTTTTTTGTTGGCCTGTGTTATTACTCCTAATTCACTTCGAAAGGAACGTATGTCTTTAAACATTTTAGCTCTATATATGTATATATCCATTCGCATTTGAATGCATTTAATTAGCACAAGGCGGCCGAGGGTAAATTCTGATTCTGAAATAGTTTCCACCAACGCTGATCCTCCAGCATCATCCTGAAGGAGAGAATCTTAAACCAACCCAATCCAGCCATATCCCTGGAAAGTAATAATCCATTCATTCAAGATTCTTCATCCATTAAAAATTTGCACCTTTACCCCAACCTTCCTAAAAACATATTCACGAAAATCTCAAAAGGTTTTCGCCGGTCGTCCCCTCCAAGGACCCTTCCATAGGTTTGTCACTTCCATAGGCTTGTCCCCTCACCTCCACCATGCACTATGGCTTTCCTTCCACCACGTGGCCCTTCTGTTTCGAACGCTACGAAGGAAATTGAGTCTGGGGACGCTACTCTCCCCACTACTCACTTCATTTCATTCCCTGCTTGTCCTTCTCCAACTCTCTCTCCCCACACACCCTCCCAACCCTATCCAAAGCCGACTGCTTTATCTCCCGGGCCCATACCACCACCCCTATCTCTTATTTTCTTTGGAATTGTCTTTCGAGTCCCATAAACCAGCTAGGAGTTTTTTGTATCAAGGATCCGCGGTGGGAGTTCTGAACCAATGGAGACAATTTCAAGCAAATCGACTTTTGTATAAATTACAAACGACGGCTTTGCACATCATTGGCACCCATTCTTCCAGTCAGCTCTTTTCGAGCTATCTTTTGGCTTTAAACCTAAGCAAGGGACGTGTGAGGAGGATGGTGAGGAAATTGATTTTTTTCCTAGCGTTAATGAAATGTGGTTTAATGCACCTGGTGCAGTGTTCTCTATTTTAGTAGGGCTTGCGTGTGCATTTGTTCAATTTGGATTTTGTAGATAAAATGTTGGAATTTAGGTTATTTTTTTATTGATTTTACTGTCATCAACTTATGAAAAATATTTTTTTCGTACTTACGACTCTCGCATGTTTTGTACAATGGGCGTAATTAAATGCGAGCACGGAAATACTTGTATTTTCACTCACTCAACATATTTCGTACGCACCCTTATTGTGTTGACTAATTGAAGGTAAAATATAACCACTTCGCGAATCCGATTGGCACCAAACGTCATTATAATAAAAAAATGGATTTATTAATTAATTTATTATTAATGAATTTCACGACCCAATTGTACATATTTCACGGTTTTATCAGGATAACTTTCAAGGTATAATTATTTATTTTATTTAAGTGAATTGTTTACAGGTGTACATTTTATTCCAGCATAGATTACAGCATAGGAAGTATAACTAGTGGACAACGCATGAGCATGACATATAAATTAATTATGAAGAATACACAAACTAACTCTAAATCGAATGGTAAATATTCACCTTATTCTCTCAGAATTTGATTTTTGTACTGTTCACCGAAATCATAATTGATAAATTATTTCTTCATATTTTTTTGGTTTCATGATTTAATGTTTGCCTATTTTATTTGCTTTAAAAAATTTAAAATGAATGGTTATTATTTAGAAGCGCATTCAACAATCCGTGTGACTGGTACAGGTTGTGATGCAACGTAAAAACCAAGGGTCGTGTTTTCGAGAAATAGGAAGAGTAAGTCAAAAATTTAAATTAGACATATATTAGGTTAAGTGGAAGGGTTTACCAAACTACGGAATGATAGAAAACAAGTTGGTCATTGTGAGAATGAAATAAGAAGAAAAATTGCACTGTGCAATGAAGCTTTTGAAAAGAGAAGGAAGTTAAATACAGGGGCAAAAAATTAGGATGCTAAGAAAGTTTAGTGAAATCTTTAATTTTAAGCGTTATTTTGTACGGCGCCGAAAAATCATCCTTTGAGATAAGATGAAAGGCCTAGATTGGAGGCCTTTGGGGTGATATTATGAATTAGGATAGAATATTTGAAATGGACGGAAAGGAAAATAAACGAAGTAGTATTACGTATGGTAGAAAAGGAGAGATGACTCCCAGGAAAAATTCAAAATAAGGCAAGGAAATTGAATACACAGCACTTTAATTGGCGATGATATGCCATTTTCTGTGATATGAGAGGAGAACGTCAAGAAATCATGGTAGGGGGAGGAAAAGAAAAGGCATATTGGGCGGAATGAAAGAATTAAAATCTATGCGCAATTCAACTTTTGAAATGTAATGTTTTACGTCACGTCAAGTAAATTAATGTTGTGTTTATTACGTGTGTATCCTTCCGTCACACGGGACAGGATTGTTAAAAACTATCAGCTTTTAACGAAATAAATACTTCTTTTAATAGCATTTAGACGTAAAAACTGTTGATTTCTTGTATAAGTTCAAAATTATTATACAAAGAAAAATAATAATTTAATATAATATTCAATTCAATTAAACTTCATATCAATCATATTTCATATAATAATATTGATATCATTTCAACTCGTGCAATTAAATTTTATTATTGGGGCAGCAATACACCGCCGGAGCAACAGATAAGTTGTCTGAAATAAAAAATTTACGAAATTGGATTGATTTCGTTGTCGACGAACGCAATGTTAGCCAAAAAAATTCGTATCCAGACAGATTAAGGCTTATTATGACATTATGGCTTTTTCTTATGTGGAGCTGCAAAATGCGATGAATACAGCCGGATGGTTTGAAAGAAACGAGGTTGTCCCTCGAAGAGAACGAGATGACTGTGTTATGGCATGATAAAGAATACGGGCAGGAGAGGCTGCGTGGGAAGTAAGCGTAGAAGGTGACCGTCTCTTACTCCCTACAAAGCCACATTCCATTTGAGGTCATAAAAACTTGTTTCTAGTACCTTTAGCCAAGGAATAAAAGCTGGAGGATCCGTTATCATATAGTTGGAGCCACTCCCTACAAAAAAAATTGTGGAATGAGATTTTTAGTTTTACGTAATCGTAAAAGCGTGGTTTGTGAAAGAAAACTTAAAGCCACTTGGAGAGTTTTCATACTTTTAAACACTCAGTGACAAGTTTTGAAGAGATCCTCGCTATTTTATAGTAAGAAGGCAATGTTTCATTGCTATTGTTGAGAAAAGAGAAGGGTAAGTTGGTTGATCGGTTGGTAATAAAATTAAAAGTCCTCGCTGTGGAAATCGCTTACACGGAAAACGGGTCGCATAGTCGTAAGAAGTAGGAAAACTTATGGGGAAATATGGAAACTTCTCAAAGTTTTTCCAGGTCAACATATTTTCTTTAACACTATCACATTGAATTTAAATCTATAAGTTACGGATGGGTAAGTTTAAAAGCTTTTAATTATAAAATTTGAAGAATTAGTAGAAAAGATTTCATATACCTAACTTATTAAACTTCAGTGATTTTGTTAATGGATTTTCTGCTCTTGGATTATAGGTAGTGAGTAAATGCGAGGCTGCAATTTATTATATTAATTTGGTAGCATGTTTATTTCGTTAATAATTTCCATACTGCTTAAACATCGTACAATATCATACTGTATAAACGCTAAACATTTACAAACTCAATTCTCCGCAACACTTAGCGATTTCCTACAGCAATAAGCTGTAAGAAAAATGAAAGCGGCAAAAGTAAAAGGGAAATGATTAATAGGTAAGTAATAGAAAAAAGTAAAAAAATATTATTGCGAACATTCGTAGCGTTTATTAATAGTGTTATTACTCAATCCATTGTTATTTGTGAAATAAAACATTAATTTCCAGTTCCTAAAAAAGGAAATCAAAAATAAATTAGAACCTTTAGTGCAATTTCTCAATCATTATGTATTAAAATTCACAACCAATAGTTTCCAAAAGAAGGATGGTGATAATTTACGAGAAATTCCCTTTCTAATCAGGAAGAAGATTTAAATTTTTAAATTCATGGCATTAGTGATAGATCTCAGAGTGATATGATAGGTGTATTTGATGAAATATTTAAACCTAAAGGGATATCATTGATGCATAAAAGAATTAAAAGACGAATTTAGCAGAGGAGCCAGAACAAAGTTAATGCAGCTATTGTCGAAGATAAGAGCTGCTTGAGGGATAAGAGTTCCGACTTATTTTACAGTTCAAAGTAAGACGTTTGGTAGCTATTCATGATGAACAGGGCTATCAACAGTAATAAAATTTTAAGAAAAAAAGTAAGGAAATTATGAGGAAAAAATTTGTGACAGAAGATATAAATTAATCTTGGGGGGCATATGACTAATTCACCACGAAATGATGTTATTCTGTTAGCTAAATTTCAAAAACTCCGCGAAACACCAAAAGAGAACCTTTATCCGAGGTTCTTACTTCCATGTACAAGAGAGGAGCTTTTAAAATTTGATTAAGTTTTCTTAAATGTTTTCCCTTACTGGAACTCGAATACATATCTCTAACTTGGAACAAATAATTTAGTGGAATTAACATACAGGGCGCATCAGTAGCTTAACCGGTAGGATAACGAGGGATTCCGTTTCGAATTTTGGTAGAGGCGCTTTATTTATGCATTGATAAATTCTTGAATTTTATCTAATTTTTTCCTTTAGTTTCATTCATTGTGCCAACAATTTTTTAATATTTGAGTTGTTATGGCGAATTTTTTATTTATTTTGAGTAGTTATATTTTCCCTTCCATACATACGTTTTCATGAGACTCCAGGAAAGCTAGAGTTTCATCTCATTTCAAGTAAGAAAAATTATTTACCAGGACTGTCTACTGCTGAATAACAGTTTTGTCAGTTTATTTGCATAATGTTACAATAAACCCATTAAATGGAACTCGTTTATTAAATTAAAATATCTTTCCGTCTATTATAATGTTTTCATCAGACTTAAACGAAGAAATAGGAACTAAAATTTAATATGCATTCCGATTTCATACGGTATTATGTATGATATCATATAACTAAAAAATTTTGTGAAAGACTAGATGCAAGTGCCGGTGAAAACCGTACTTACTCTAATTTTATTCCTCTGGTGACTGGCTAAAAATACCACGCCGCTATGTAATACTCGTAGTTTTAACGTAGTCATCCAAAATCTACCTCCGTTATTTATTTAATCCAACAACAGTATCACACCAATTTAATTAAACAAGTAATGATAGTCAAAACTTAACGGATAGATAATTAGAGCCCCACTTAAAAATATAAGTACTATTTACATAAATGAGGGAAATAAAGCAGTAGTAAAGGACGAGGTTGAGAGGAAGAAAGTAAGATAGGAATAAATGGCATGAGGTGTTCTGAATGAGTCGAAGTTCGGAAGGGGTCTCATTATGGCATTACTGGTTAGGCTTAAGATGGTAGTCCAAATAGATAGTATCTTCAATACAAAGTGCTTGTTTTGACGACTGATTCTTTGAAGTACTCGGTTAAGATAACCCTAGAAAGATGTTCTTATGATACCCTTCCTTAGATTGTTCCAAATTTTCAAAAAATGTCGGTAGGATAGGGGAATTTATATTATCAAATTTTATAGGTTCAGTTAGGAAAATACTACTTAACTTTAATGTATTTCAGCTCGATGCATTTCAGTGGATCCCTGATATGTGATTTTCTCTTTTTGACTCATCATGGGAGGCTCTCATCAATTTTAAACACTACATTCCTATTAAATCTAAGAAAAAATATACTTATTATTAGTATTTCACACCCTTAAGAATTCCACACCGATTCATGTGCTTTCAGAGATCAATAGTGGAATCCGCCAGAGCACAACATAAGGAAAATACTTCCGAAAATAATTCATGAAAATGATTTTTTCTTATTTGAAGTATTGTACAATATGCCATTAACTTCGGCACTGTTCATCCAAAAAGGTTCCATGATAGATATAGGTTTTGATTTAAAACAATTATCATTTCCGCCTAATAGATTCAAACTCTTGCGTATTCAATTAAGATTATTGGAGCTAAAATATTCAATAATATATTCCTTTTGGATTGGATTTGGAAACATTTCTGGTAGGTGTGAGTTATCTCCCAAATATTTATTCTACTGTAAAACCATCGCTCATTATCCTCGTTTAAAATTAATTAATGTTCGTTCATCATGTCATGGAAAATTCTCCAAAAAATCTTAATTTTATCTAATGCTAGATATTGAAAATTTTAAAGTCTCTATTGATTTCTCTATTTTTCATAATACCATATAAAAACTCATTGATTCACTAAATATAAGTTGGGTTAACGGATGTATTTTCATTGTATTCTACAGTTAATTCCTCTGAAAAAGATCACCATTTTTGGATGCATCAAATCAAATTTTCCTGATTTAGAGGTTTCAATTTTAATAGCGATATCTTAATGTCCTATCACCCCTAAATGCTTCATTAATATTGCCTTTATTTATGGAATCGGGTTAATTTCCAACTCTTAAGGCATGTTTTCATGTAAAAGAATTAATGAAACCGTAAAAATATATCAGGTGTCGAAATTAAGTTGAGATATTTTTGCTAGCTATGCTCATAACAAATTAACTAATATGTTCATTATTACCATAAATAACTAAGAAACTATGCTTTATCTAGCGTGTAAAGTAGAATAGAGCATTTAAAAGTGAAAACGGAAAATTATTAATAATCGATTACTGGTTTTTCAGTGATTTTATCGAGGATTCATTGTCAAAAACAAGGTTTTGCCTTATCATTATTTCCGATAAATTGCAAATATTTTTACTGTGAAAGTTTGTCATATATTTTACTCATTAAGTGAAGAAGAGTAAAATATTTTCTACTACCTAACAGATTTGATCGTATTGTAATTTCTGCAGCCGTAACTCACCGTTCAATAAGTTAACTGTAATTGCATGTGTTATCGTACAACGACTTTCGATTTGAGGCTGTACTCGAGGGCATAATTTTATTTAATTTTCTGTACCCTTGTAAACGAGGTAAAATGGTATTACCCTACAATAATTTCCGCGGTCCCGTATACACTTAAAGAATTCAGGTCAAAGAATTTAAACAGTTAAGCTAGTTAAGTAATCTAATGGCACTTTAGTTACAAATTTCATAGGCATTAACAAAGCTATTTTCTAGAGCTTTCAGGTAATGTTATTGTATTTATAGCTTTTTCTTGTATTTCTACCTATTCCCTGCCTTATTCCTGCATTCGGATTAGCCCATGGGGCTAGTGTGCCATAGCAAATCCGTTCGTTGGAACGCCAATCTGTTCGGTAAACACACCATTAAGGCATACGAGTAGTACGTGAGATCGATAATTTACTTTTAGGTCTTTCATGACTGGTAGCTTGGGTGAAATAGCGTTGAGCTTTCCGTTTAGAATTAACGAAAGTTCTAAAACCATACCACTCTTTACTTCAACACCTTCAATTGATAAGTTGATTTACACGTTGTTTGAAAATATTGGGCAATGATTTAAAGCTCAAGAATATATTTCTTGAATCCGTCAATTTTGTTCCGCAACAAAAAAAGAGACTGCGGTGAAAACTGATTAGGAAAATTTCACATACCAGGATGAGCCATTATTACAGAAGCATACGTGATGCTGATATCAGTATATTTTTTTAAGAATTTTTAATCGTGTTTTCATTTTATATCAGATACAAATACTGAAATAGAAGCGTTAGGATAAATAAATGAGTATTTATTTTGCCTGAACTTTCAGCCAAATTCAGTGGTCATCAAACTTTTTCCTTTCGATGAAAAATTATTCATAAAAATTTATTTTTTAGACGTTTTTGAATCACCTACAGGTACATACTTACAACTATGTTCTACACACCCTAAAACTCCACGTCATTTTTTACAAATCTACCTGTTCAAGTGTTATGGTTTTGTGAACAGGAAATGATTATTATCATTTGGCATGAATTTTGTTTATGAGTAGGTTTAACCGCAACTCATATATGTGTTTCCAGGATACTCATATTAAATGAAATATTGAATCCTTCTTAACATAAAAAACCTAATATGAGCCTGCCTCGCATAAATAACTTTATTCAAAGGCATTAAAATTAGAGGGAAATCATTTTGATGAGAAATTAGAGAGATATAATAGAAATATTTTCGTACAAAAACGAGTGAGCAAAAATAAAAATGGTGATTTAAATTCATTTAAATTACAGAAATAAAAGTTTGCAATCTCAATATCTTTTACATTTTTGCTGGCTGCATTCCTACGGGAAGAATTTGACAGGAGATCAACGAGAATTGTTTGCAGAAACGTTTAACTTTCATAGTTCGAATTTGAATGAGAAAAGGTTGCATTTCTGTCATTCATACAAAAATGACCATATTTTATGGTATGAACTTTTCTGTATATATCTACATTCCACATTTATGCAAATTTTAACATTCTAAATGTATTATATTTATTCTATTTCTATAAAAATTCGCAAATCCCAATTTTTTCTGGGTAACGGATGAGATGATTGCAAAAATGGATGAGAAAAGAAGATGGAAGAATTTAAACACGGAATTAGGCAAAATTAAGTACAAAAAGTGAAACAAAAAATTGAGAAGAACCCCAAAAGGCAAAAGAAGAATGGTGGAAAACGCAATGTGAGGAAATGGAAATTTTACAGAGGAAGGGTGAAATTGTTGCGCTATACAGCGAGGATAAGCTATAATCGGGAAATAAGAAGGGAAGATTTTTACTAACGGTTAACGATAAATGGGGTAAGATAATAGTTGAGCCAGAAAAAATCCAAGAAAGATGGAAGGAATACATAGAAACACTGTATGGGAAAGAACTTAGGCCGAAAGGGTTAGACATAGAAAACGAACATGACGTAGAAGAAGATAGCATAGGTCCAGGCATACTCGACGATGAAATAGAAAGGCCACTTAAGGAAATGAAAGCAAATAAGGCCGTGGGGGTGGAAAAAATCCCTGTAGACCTGTTGAAATGTTTAGGAAAATGTAGGAAGAAGACTCTATATGCACTGATTCGTAGTATCTATGAGGAAGGAATCTGACCGGAAGATTTTGTGAGATCAGTGTTAGTTCCTATTCCGAAAAAGGCAAAGGCTTCGTCAAGTGAGGATTACAGAACAATAAGTTTGATATCCCACGCAGCTAAAGTTATTCTCAAGATCATCAACAAAAGGATAGATAGTAAGGCAAATGATTACTTAGGAGATGATCAATTTGGGTTTAGGAAAGGAAGGGGTACGCGCGATGTCATTGCTGTAATGAGATCACTATTAGAGAGGATTATAGAATACATTCAGGACGTATTTACCTGTTTAGTAGATTTCGAAAAAGCATTTTATTGATTGAATTGGGAAAAATTAATGCACGTATTGCATAAAATAGGAATGGATTGGAGGGACAGGTGACAGATCCGCAACCTGTATATATCTCCGACTGCTCTGGTGCGAGTGGGGAACGGAGATTCCGGATGAGCAGTGTTAGAAAGAGTTTCAAGGCTGGATTGCCCTTTGCTTACCGGTGCTGTTCAACGTAGATTTAGAGGAAAGGGGAAAAGATAAAACAGGTGGAAGAGTTTACATATCTCGGAAGTGTTTCGGACCAATACGGTCCAAGTAGTAGTGACGTAAGGACAAGAATTGCGATAGGCAAGGAGGCTTTCTCAAGGAGGAGGGAGTTGATGACGGGGATGTTGAGTAGGGATGTTAAGACAAGACTCGTAAAAACTCTGATATGGACCGTAGGCCTATGTACGGCGCAGAAACGTGGTCACTGAAGCAGGAGGATAGACGTAGATTGGAGGCTTTTGAAATGTGGGTGTGGAGATGAATGGAGAAGGTGAAATGGACCGAAAGGGAAACAAATGAGGAAGTACTGGAGATGGTGGGTGAGGAGAGTTTTTGTAGAGAAATATCGCATGGAGGCAGGAAAAATGGATGAAAGGGGTATTGAGTTTGAGATGAAGGCATTCAGTGGAATGTTGAAAAAGGTAATAGAGGGAAGAATGGTAGGAAAATGAGGAAAGGGCAGGAACAGGATAGGGATGTTAGACGGGATGAAGGGAGATAAGAAGTACACAGAGATGAATAGGGACCTGATGTAGAGTAGGTTACTAGATTGGGTTTCGTTTGGAGTCACAAAATATTTATTTAATAGTTGTGTCCATCCAAATACCTACCCTAAGCGGTAGATTACCTAATAATACATGTTTCTATAATCGTAGCTGTTTTTAGAATTCCAGATAAAATAAAATGTGTGCATCTGTCTCTCTCTTGATCCGAAAACGCCAGCGTCATCTTTTTCATTAGGCATTAGGGCTTCCTCATAATTTCACTTGATGATAATCTGTTTCTATTGCAGTTTAACTTCTGCTTATTTGTTACAATCCAATGTTCGCTTTAGTTTATTTTAGAAAGAGTATGATTATAAAAGTACAATAATAAATCATTAAAATTCATGATAATTGAAAATTGTAGTATGAAGCTGTTCACAAATAATTTTTAAACTGTTAAAAATACAACAATATTAATATTATATGTGTAGCAAATAACTCATAACAAGATTGTGTCCACATTTTTAAGACTTATTGAATTAGTTAATTAGCTGTAAATTTGAGGAAACATTTACATAAGCGTAAACAAGGTAAATGTTTTAAAGTGGAGAGTTGAATTTGATGCAAGACAAGGATTATTTTTTGAATTTGCTTTTAGGATAATTGATGACTTCCAGGACAAACTGATGCACAAGCTTTTTACTGGAATAATTTTTAATTTTACATATTCTTAGTATTGTTATTTGCTGGGGGAGGAGTGTCTTTTCCATGTAATTAATTTTTATCAAACCCTTTTGAATATTGAAATTATTGAATTAATATAATTTTAGTACTAATATTCTAAGAAATCCTTCAGAAATTTCAATGAGGAAAAGGGATTAACTTCTTATAAATAAGCTGCTACCTTAAGCTTTAAACTACAAAATACAAAGTTGATTGTTGAATCAATCCGTAGCCAAATCTTTGAGCCCGAAATGGCTCATAATTTGTGAAAAAAACTTGGTATTAAATTTGAGCTTGCATTTATCGTAAGGAAAAATGTGACCTCTACTTATTTAATAGATTTTGACACCTTAATTCTTTATCATTTTCTTATTTCTTTATTAGCAATGACAGATTTTCACCAATAATTCAAGAAAATGATATAAATTACTTTCATTTATCATTATCGCACTTCGGTGAACAACCTACTAAAGTTTTTCATATGTTTCGTGGATTTCTGTCAGTAGCTTACGCTATGCAGGTGATTGTAGCTCGAACAAATGGCGGAGCATTGCACTCGAGGTTGTCTCCTCACGGGACTCTTCGGAGACCTTCAGGTGAGAAATTTAATTTGAGAATAATATATACTATAGGTAAAATAAAGTACAGCGTAATGAATTGATGAATAATCTGGTATTTTTCTTTCCAAATGGAATGTTCCCTTATATCCAATAATTTGAGCCTATACAATCCTGGTTGGGAGGAGAAAATATCTTATTTCGTACCATACTGAGTTTTCGTGAAATATTTGAGTATCCTTCACATAATTATTTCAAATTCTACAAGAATGTTAGGGATGAATCTGGCAGGGGTTACTTTCAGTCTTGAAAATACAAGCGATTGAACCAAGCATGTTTCACAGAACACAATGACAGTTGATATAATTCAATACGTTCTCTGAATCTATATCTTGTTTAGAAATATATTTTAGAAATTCGTTTTGATGAGGGAGGGAAGCTTTCCGTTAAATATGTCGTTAAGAATGCCGACCTCATCGTTTAAACATTTCTTAAAACACTAAAAATCGCTTAACAGCATGGAAAATCGAAGTATTAATTGTAGCTAGACCCCTCAAGTAATATAACTAATGAGCGAATTCCCATTCTGTTTCTTTTCAGGGAATCAAATTATTAAATTTAGTCACCTGATATCTGAAATCGTTTCTAACCGTAGTATTCAAGATACTCAAATCTACAACACATCTTTTGAATCGCCCTCGTGACAATAAATGTATTATATTATTCTTAAATATGTCCTAAAACTGTCACCAGTAATACATATGCACATGTTGTGACTGGGAAACATTTTAACTAGAAGTAAATTTCCTTGGAAGAATTAATTGGAGAAAAAAAGGTATAAAAGTAAACACCTTTGGAAAGGAATTTAATACGTTTGTTTATTCACGATGTAATTAACCCCTCGCTATAGACTCTCTCTAGTGGAAAACACTCACAAAGAAAAAACACTGACAGGCAGTTCACATTTACTCGTTCCTTGGAATTTAACGGGAAATTATTTTACACACGGTAGAGGAAACACAAAATATCCTACCCTCTCCAATTAAAGGTAATATGTTCAAGTGTTAAGACCTCGTAAAAGTACTAAACTAATAGGTAATATGCCCTCCAAATGGTTTCTGGGGAAATAAATCTCAAGGTAGGGACCCACTTATTAGATTTACATCTAAAATTGCCCTAGTTCACCCAAATGGTACATGAGGTGTTCCAAATACTGCAGTTACGCACAGGAAATTTTTATGCACACACACACATTAATACACTTTCGTGCAAAAGAAGGAATTGATACACATTTACTATGAATAGTCGAGATCAAATAAGAGAAATTACGGGATATGGTCTACCGGAAAAAGGAGAAAAGAACGAGCATGCAATAAGTAGGAAACAGAAAGGATAAGAGGATATAAAAACACGAATGGATAACAGCGCGTACGTCTATGTATTTCGCCCAAAAAGAGGTGGAAAGATGTTGAGTAAATAATTCAACACAAGCGCAGGGTGAATGGCGTAAAACTTCATTTTATATGTACTTCATTCCCTTTTGCATGAATACAATTTAATATACCCGTTCCTTGTTGTTATATTTTGTGATAACGTGCAAGGTCTTATTTTTGTGTTTTTTTCGTTCTTCATGGCATGCAAATGAAATAAATATTTACTTTCATTTAATCATAGAAATGTCTACTAGCGAGTTCCTCTGTCTAAGCCATTTTCTGGGTATTAATGAAGTGAAATGTGGTTGTAATTAATTATAAAAACTATAGCTATAAATACCATACTTTTATAGACTTGGTTTCCCAACTTTCGCACTTCGACGTGACCAACCTCCTTTTCAATGGACTCTTTGCAAGATCCTGTTTCAATGAGAAAGTTGACACCTTCCGCAGGTAGTACTTCCTTTGTTATTCAATAGCCGCATCTCTCTATCAGTAAACGTTCAACGTACAGCCATTTAGAGACTCTCTACACCATTTTTTAAGGACGAGTAAGAATATCACCGAAAGTTTGCGCGGTATTTTTATTTGCGAGTTTTTGGGGGGAAATTAATTGCCAGAACAGTTTTGATGTGGCTTATGTTTTAAAAAATATTCGTGTTAAGTTGAGATTTTTGATTGCTCTGTGGATGCGAGTAGCGTGTTTCATAAAGCTATGGTTACCTTCCGTGTTTCCTTGTGATAATCATTTTTGTACTCAATGAAACTGTTTCCAATATTTGTATAGCGCCATCTTAAATTCAAATAGCTTATCTTATATACGTACATATTTCACGAGATTCATTCATTTTCACATATATTATTTTCGAGAGAACCCACTATTTGCCGCTCTAAGATTCATTAACCTTAAAATAGATATAAGGAGGACTGATTGGAACACACCCAAAGGACAAACACAGCAGCGTTGATGAAGACTAAATTGAGCAGAGTACAAACACAAAATTTCTTGACAAACTTGACCTTCTATTTCCTTGACCAAGGCATTTTTAACCTACTACTAACCCACATAACCTACTAATACTAACCTAACTTAACCGACTACTGGAAATCTTTCGCTGGCTGGGCCGATACTCTACTTCAGCTATCGACGAAAGGTAAATTACATTGAAGTCTGCGGAGGGTTTATGCATTATTCTTTGGCCAGGATATAGCATTCAGGAACTGTTTCACCCACAATAAGAGGAATGGATAAGGACACAAGTGGAAAGGATAATAGGGAAAGCAATCTTACAGCGTCATAAAGGATAGGAATAGTGAATTTCGTGGCACGCATAGCCAAAAGAATGAAACAAGTCGCATTGGCCAATCACAGATTCAAACACGAAAGCCCGTCAAATGATGAACAAATATTGTTCGGTCAAGGACATATTTTTGCGCTTGTGATCAACTTGATTCCGCCTACGGCACCGCATGTGTTTGTGTATTGTATTCCTATCTATTTGTATATGGACCGCGACCCACCATATGTATGGTGGGTTGCGGTAGTCTAGGGGGTAGAGCGTTGAACTACTGGGTTCAATTTCCAGGCAAGGCACTCAGGGCACCCAAGCTATGTTATTTTTCGTGTACAGGGGAAGGAACTGGCCCCCCTACACTGATGTGTGAATTTTACACGTCGTCGGGCCTAGTACAAGCTAGCAAATTAGCGTAGATATTGAAGAGACACAGCGACTCCACATTTAAGCTCTTTAACTCTCATTTACATAACATAAATTTTTTGCTCCAACTCACATAAATGTTTACAAAAATTCGTTATTTAGCTCTGCGTACCCTCCATCTCCACGCATTCTATCCAAAATGCCCATTTCTTCTTTCCTCCACCTATCTTTCCCAGTATTCTCTCCCCTTAACCGTCTTTAGCATTCTTTTGCCTCTCCTGTATTCTTTTGCTCTACCTTCTTCGAATTTCTAGTAGAGCTGCCTCCCTCCCACTATGACGCCGATACTTTTTTTGCTTTTCTTTTCATTAATTTTTTTTACTTTCTTCCTTACATCAAAATTCAACGATAGCCGAATAAAAACGTGTGTGTGTGTGTGTTTGCAAACAACAAGTATGTGCTTTTGCAAACAGCTCCATAATATATTCACATATGTGTATAGTTCAACGATATAGCAATTTTCCTTAATCACTATGAAAACGACACTCATCTTCTCACTCACGCAGTTTAATCCAGTAAAACGTATAGGTTGCTAAATATTTTCATTTCTTCAGATCGTTTCCCCTTGGCACCGACACATTATGATGCATTGGTAGTTCAAGTTAAAGGTAATGGTGTATAATAGGTTGTAATCATATGTCACACTATTTCTACCGGGATGTGTTTCAAAATATCCAGTAATTATTGCTACATTCACGACTTATCTTTAACAGGCGAGGTTTTAATAACTTATTTGGAGATTGGTCGTTTATAACTTATTCGATGAAAGTCATACATCAATGTTCAAATGTGTATATACAACAATAGTTTGGAATTCAAAACTCGCTCGGAACAGATAAATCTGAAATAAAATACCTTTGGTTCCAGCTCACTTGAAGACTAAATCACCCTGGCTTAAGACCAGAGAAATATGTTCACTCGACGCATTTCCCGAACTTGACGCATATCCTGACATCACGTTTATTACATCTGTTAAAAAATTATCATTCTCATATTTATCTCATACTTCTGGGCGCTTGTTATGAGATAAAATGAGATAAATTTTACCAGCCATTTTACCAACATTATATCAGCCACTAACTCCACAATAATATCATTGGAGACATCCATCTACGTCACGGTTGAATGAGCTGTTTTCAGTCCACACATTTTATAATCTACTCATCTGCAGAAGCTTTTATGGTGACATCATTATGCCGCGTCACGCGTTTCTGGCCCAGAACTTCATTTTATTATAGGGGAATGGGTAATTTGTCGTGCCACTGATTGAACATGTCGGAGGGCAGGCCATTTATTCATTCGTTCGACCGGAGTCACGTTTATAAGTGTTGGCAAGGTGCGTGGGTTAAAGTGGGTTCGTTAGGGCCATAGTGGGAGAAGGTTGGCCCGAACGTGGTGCACGTTGGCTTGGAAGTGTCCCATTTAGCAGAGAGAGGATTGTATTTATAACGTAGCAGGGGAAAAGCGGAGGACTTAACGGCGATAACTGCCATACGCAGCGGCTGCATTGTCGTCGTGCCTCAATTTCTCTACCGTAGGGTACTTTATGTTTCTCGCTGAATTTCCATCTCCCTGTCCATCAATCTACTCATCCCCTAACTCCCGTATAGGATATACTTCATAAGACTAATGTAGTCGTCGCGATCATTTCTTTCGATTCCCCCTACCGATCGCTCCAAAGACTAGGGCATTATATTTCCCTCTATGGCCCAAGGTGCGAAAGAGGCTGGAGTCGGAAGGTAAAAGGTTTTCACCGTGCGCTCTAGAAAAAAAATTCCGTCGAGATATAGCATTCGCGCGTGTCATCCTATCCCATCCACGTCGTTATGGACGAGATGTGATTTAGGACGAGCCCGACCCCCAGACTAAACCCCCTGCTCCTTACACTCGTCCCCCACCCTCGAGGTAAAATTAACGCTTGATGCGCTCGCCCGAGCTCAAATGTTTGTCTCCCATTTCGCGCGCCGCTTGTTTTTATTACCTGTCGGCTCTGACGAGCGAGTGAGTGGCATTGCGGGGGCGTTGGGTGGTGAGGAGGCCAGCAAAGAGGTCGGCGGGTATTCGGAGGACTGTACTGAGAGTGTCGACAGGGGCACTCCGGGGAAATGGAAACCGTCGTAGGAAAGAGGAGTGGGACTCGACGAACATTCGTTCATATTTTTACTCCCGCCTTAACCACTCGGGGTTAGTGTATCCCCTGCAACCTCGGGAAAGTTCTCTTGCATACCATCCCAATGGTTGTTTGGAGTCCGACAGGACGTAAAAGCGAGTGCTTGGAGAAAGGATAAAAAGGGTTGGGCATCATGCGGAGGAGGTTTGTGTGTGGAAGGGAGGCCCAGTTGCGTCGGAGGCTCTTTTCCACATATCGATGCGGAGAGCGTGGGCGAGGTCGTAAAGGATACGGAGGCCGACTGTCCCCCTAGCAATATTTGTCACCAGGTGAGTTACGCCGCCCGGGGCCAGGTTCAAAACACGCGGCCTTGGCATCGAGCGTAGTAGCGCTCTCGTCGCGTTATTGCGGAGTGGGTCCGAATCCGTACCATCAGAGCCAACTCTTGCACAACCCTCTCTCTCTCTCTCTGACCCTTTCCCCACCGCCGTCCTCCACACATCCCGGGACACCTCCGGCAAAAGGCCATTAAGTTGGTTTATTACCATTCCAAGAATATTTTTCGGTCTGGTATATCCGCGACGTCGAAACGTTTCGCTACTTATCATGCGCATTTCGCGTCTGCAGGGGATAATGAATTTTATTTGAAGGGAGAGCCGATGAATTTTAATCGGCCGCCTACATCGGCGTGTACAGTTCGGGACGATATCCTCTTGCAAAGTCAATTAATTAAGTGTAGGCGTCGATATATCACGTTTACCTCATGGTTTAGGTCATTTGTAGCCTGGAATGAAGAGCGGAAGCATTTGATGAATGAATGGAAATCCGGAGACTTTTTTCGCTTCCTATTCTGTCGATGAGATAGTCTGCTTTTACATGGCTATATTAGCAGGTCAAAGTTTTTTTTTTCTGTTACACATGACCATGAATAAAGTTCATTGAAATGGAAAATTACCCTTACACGTAATTACTGTATCAAAAGTAATATTGCACTAATATTAGACCTGCAAATTAAGTTGTGGTAGTTAACTTAAAAGAAGGAATACAGACATAGAGCATAGAGAACATCGGATCGGCAAATCCAAGTTTCATGGCTTAAGTCCTATTCAAGAAGAGTATTTTTGCTTGGAATCCGCACCCTTTCTCCTTCCCGAACATCCTTTCAACACACAAGCAAAGAGACACAGAAGTTCACACAAACAAAAAAACATATATGTATATAGTATATATATATACCAATGTATAAAGAATATATATATATATATATATATATATATGTACATAGATTATGTGGAAGCACTCACGAGAGCAATATAATATTTGGACGGTACAATAGAACACAGAACAAAATAAATTACACGCAAAAGGATACTCATATTGTAGATTATTTAAGCTTTCGGCCTACTCCGAGGCCTTTTATGTGTTATCTAATTTATCCTGTTTTCTATTGTGCCGTCCTAATTATATATATATATATATATATATATATATATTTCCTGTGTTTGTCTTTTATGTGTTTTCCTATCCCCTTTCCTTACACCTATTTCTGTGTGAAGTAATATTTGTTCGCCGTATGGCGGGATTTCGTGTTTGAATGTGTATTTGGCCAATGAGGCTCGTCTCTTCTTCTGGCTATGCGTGCCATGAAACGCAAAGTTCCTATCCTTTATGATTTCGTATGAATGCTTTTCTACCATCCTTTCCCCTTTTTGTGTGTGTCGTCAATTTCTCCTATGGTGGGTGAATTAGCTCTCTAATGCCATCTCTGGAGCAAGAAAATCGGAGCACTTTGGCGCTTTATAAGATCGCAGATCTCAATGTAAATCAGGTTTCCTTATTAGCTTAAATGGTAGAGTACCCGCCCGGAAAGTGAAAGGTCCGGTATTCAAATCCCGGATCAGGACATATTTTTATATTTGTGATCTGCTCAAATTCGCCTTCCCCACCTTTCCTGTGTTTGTCTTTTATGTGTTTTCCTATCCCCTTTCCTTATGCCTATTTCTATGTGTGATGTTATATATATGTATACTATATTCGTAATTAATATTCTTTACCCTAAATACCTAATTACGTATAAAATCAAAATAGAAAATGGTTTTCCAATACCAGTTTATATCTTAAAATTTTGATGCCTAATTAATTTACCCATATCGCGAGAATCTCATTGTACTATAATCATTGCACCTCATCCCATGCCTCTGCCTCTGGTCCTTTAGTTTGCTCAGCAATGAGTACAAACTCTTGATCGGGTGGTTTAGCCGATCTAGCTCATATGGTAAACAAACTGATGTGGATTTTCCAATATCAAGCCTTTTACATATATCTCTAATCATTTTCTCTTAGTAAATGTTGTAAATAATGGGTAATGCCGACTGTAACACTTGCAAATTACTGAAAATTATAACTCTACATTTGCTGTCCCCCCATGGACGATCTTAGCTCTTCATCTTATTTTCACTTTCTGCAGTAAGTTTGTTATTTTTATCTCATTGAGTCAGTCAAGTGCTTTCTCAATAAACCCTGAGCAAATAGCCATGGGTCATTCCACGCCACTTCTGAATCGAGTCGAAAATTGACCTCTCGGATTTAAATGAGACTGTTAGAAAAAAATAGTTTGGAGCGGTTTGCAAAAGCACATACTTGTTGTTTGCAAACACACACACACACACGTTTTTATTCGGCTATCGTTGAATTTTGATGTAAGGAAGAAAGTAAAAAAAATTAATGAAAAGAAAAGCAAAAAAAGTATCGGCGTCATAGTGGGAGGGAGGCAGCTCTACTAGAAATTCGAAGAAGGTAGAGCAAAAGAATACAGGAGAGGCAAAAGAATGCTAAAGACGGTTAAGGGGAGAGAATACTGGGAAAGATAGGTGGAGGAAAGAAGAAATGGGCATTTTGGATAGAATGCGTGGAGATGGAGGGTACGCAGAGCTAAATAACGAATTTTTGTAAACATTTATGTGAGTTGGAGAAAAAAATTTATGTTATGTAAATGAGAGTTAAAGAGCTTATTTATTCCGGGAACTTTTTGATCAAGGTAGTATATATATATTCAAAATACGAAGTCCCACCATACGGCGCACAAATATTCATTCATTCGAGTATGCCTGGACCTAAGCTATCTTCTTCTACGTCATGTTCCTTTTCTATGAAAGAAATATATATATATATATATATATATATATATATATATATATATATATATATATATATATATTCTTTCAAACATAGAAATAGGTATAAGGAAAGGGATAGGAAAACACATAAAAGGCGAACACAGGACATGGGAGGAAGGCGGTTTCTTGAGCAAATCACGAATGTAAAAATATTTCCTTAACCGGGATTTGAACGCCGGACCTTCCATTTGCCGAACGGATGTGCTACCAATTACATCAGCAAGGAAATCTAATTTACACTGAAATCTGCCATGTTTTAAAACGCCCAAGTGCTCCTAACCATTTGCCAAAGGAAGGCTTTTAGGGAGCTGTTCCACCCACCACCTGTGTTCGCCTTTTATGTGTTTTCCTATCCCCTTTCCTTGTACCTTTTTCTATGTTTGAATGAATATTTGTGCGCCGTATGGCGGGACTTCGTATTTTGAATGTGAATCTGGCCAATGTGGCTCATCTCTTCTTCTGGCTATGCGTGCCATGAAAACGTACTGTTCCTATTCTCTATGATACAATATGCTTTCCTACCAACTGTCCCCTCTTCTTGTGTGTATTTTCTATTTCTCCTTTGTTGGGTGGTAACTATTGAAATTATAGTATTGTTGGTCCCTTTAACGTAGTCTGAGGAGTAAAATTTATTGTTCTGGAGATGAATGTAAAATTCTAGGAAAGCAATATTCGAATCAGATATAGATAATGTAAAAGATACAGAGAAGGAGGCGTAAAGAGAGGTAATGAAAGATGATAAAGTTTCGTGTCCCTGGGACCAAAGGAGGAAAAAAATGTCAATGTTGCTGGCCCAGAGGAGCGGTTTAAGGGTTTGTTGGTGAAAGAAGGAATGTTCAAGTTTACTTATAATAAGAGTGGCGTATGCAGGAAGTACACGCGTGCCCATTGCAGTGTCTTTGGTTTCTAAAAAGAGTTTGTTATTAAATTTCAAAGAATTTATGATGAGTTATGATGAGTTTGTTCTTGAAATCTGTGGACGGGGCAGGTGCTGTGGCTCGTAGGGAGAGAACAGATAATATATCAGGTATTCTAGGCCTTCTTATTGGGGAATGTATATGTTGAGGGATATATTGTCTATTATGTCCATAAGAACGGTCGTGTTGTGAGGAATTGTGATTGCGCGTAATCTGTCCAGAAAGTGCTACGAATGTTTGATGTACGAAGAAAGTGAAGTGGCTAGGGGTTAAAAGTGGTGGTCTATTAAAGCGGAGATTCGTTCAGTGGGTGAGTTGATGTAAGAGACACTAGGGCGTCCAGGGTAATTGATTTTGTGGATTCTGTGGAGCAAATAAAATTGGAGGGTCTTAGGATTAGGTGGAAAAAGAATCGATGTTACTTTGGATGAGAGTCCTTTTTTGGAACCCAAATTTGATAAAAAAGAGAGAATTTCTTCTGTTTTGAAGATTTAGGATCTTGGAGCAGGCGAGCATAGCAGGAAATATCGTTTAATTGGCAAATGGCTTTAGCATAGTAGTATTTTTTGTTTAGCACGACAACGGATGACCCTTTATCCGCGGCCGTTATTATTATATTTTTGTTTGAACCTAAGTATCTGAGAGATGTTGTATCAAAGAGGGAAAGGTTGTCTGCTGGCTTTAAGGAATCTATAAAGTTTTATCATATATACATAAAGGGAAAAGGGGCGGAAACAAAAAGGCGAACATAGGAGGAGTAGGGAAGATACGATAACTCACTGAATTCCATACAGAAAATCTCTCCTTGACAAGGCTTAAATCGTTCGCCTTCGACTAGCAAGCCACACTTTCAATTACCCTAGGTCCTAAAACGTGTTTTATAAGAATAAGAGCCATAAATAGGAGCTCCTAGAAAATATGAGATTTAAAGTGAAATATTTGTTTTTTTCAAAGTTGTATCTATTATTGCAATAATGTGTCCTATTATATCTCAAATTTACTGAACGACGGAATTATCAAATTTCACATTGTTCAAAGATGTTTTGCGACCCGCAGTCAAATGACACAGCGCACTCTACTTCATGCTCAAGCTATATTCTTGCCCAGGAAAATAAATTTCTTGACGGAGTAGGTCTTGATCATTATTATTGATACGATTTTCCTGCCAACGAATCTGCTATCCCGTTCACTCAGGGGAATACGGTAGAGATAATTTACTGATTTGGCCTGGTTTCATATATTTTGCATACATTCTGTTTTAAAATAAACTTTCCGCAACTAAATTTTTAGTTCTTTCGTGGATTTGTAGCGTAAAATTTTGCCATAAAAAGACTTCTCTGTCAATTGCACCTGGTATTTATAATATCATTTAAATGGTTGTCGAATTTTCCTAGCCTGTAGGCTCCTCTGTTACGTTTTGCATCTAGTTCTCAATTTAATCCCATTTTTATGCGAGATGTACGTAATAAATGATTACTTGAAAAACAGAATAAATATTATGACTAGGAGTTTCCCTTTCCATAATTTATGCCATACATTCCTTTCATTTATTGGCATTGCTAGGATATATGAATCTCATATTGAACATTTGAACAATTGAACGATATTGATTTAAGAAAGATTTAGATTTTAGAAAGAAAGCCTAGATTTTAAGAAAGCTTTCGATAAAGTCCCTCATTGCAAATTACTGGCGAAATTGGAAACTTATAGAATACACGAAAGCATTATGAACTGGATTAAACAATTTTTAAGTGATCGTGTTCAAACAGCCGTCCTGGACGGTGTACCATCCGATACTGTCAAGGTCACGTCGGTTGTACCACAAGGAAGTGTCATAGGCCCCCTTCTATTCCTTATTTACATAAATGACACCGGTACCGTAGTTAATAGCAAGCTCCGTCTTTTCGCCGATTATGCAGTAATTTATGGGGACATTCGTAGTAAAGAAGACAGTCGTGTTAGCCAACGACCTAGATGCAATTCAAAATTGGTACGATACATGGCAATTGGAATTATTTTTTGTTAAATGCGTAGTAATACATTTTTGGGAAAAGAGTAATTCCCTCCCTTATGGTTACAAAGTAAAACAAACCAAAATCGCGAGGATAGATTCCTTCAAATTCTTGGGTGTAACAATTACTCACGATCTGTCCTGGGGAAAACACATACGAGAAATATGCGGACGTGCTAATAAAAAATTGGGATTTGTGAAAAGAGTGCTAGGTAAATGCGACAAAAAATTTAAAGAACGATGTTTCCTTGACTTGGTCAGGCCCCACCTAGAGTATGCTGCCAGTATATGGGATCCTCAAAATAAAAATTTGATTTCGGAATTAGATCGAGTTCAGCGGAGGGGGGCTAGATTTGTCAAACATTGTTATGACCAACGCAGCAGCGTATCCACTTTGCTCGACAATTTAGGATAAGATTCTCTTACACAGCGGCGTTTACAATATAGATTAAACTTATTAAAAACATTTAAAGATGGGCCTTTTCCGATGACATTAAGGATATAATACGGACCCCAACGTATTACGGTCGAAGGGATCACGAATATAAGATTAGAGAGATATACTGCAAGACTGGCAGGTTTAAAATGTCATTTTTTCTAAGAACGATAAGGGACCATAATGTTTGTAGTCGAAATTCCCCAGGACTTAGTTCATTACAATAAGTATCAACGCACAGGTTAGAGACTGCGCGAGGATATGTATGTTAACATATGTTTGTGTAAATACATATATGTATGTATGTGTATATATATATATATATGCATGTATGTATTTTTTTTCTTACAGGTTCCCCCTACCTTTCCTCACCTATTTGATGACCCCAACCCCCTCATCCCTTACTCTTCCCTCATGGTTCTATACCTCCTGCCACACAGCTTTATTGGTGTCGCAGGGTATTTATGTAGATGTAGATGTAATATCCTGCGAATTATCTATTTTAAAAAACTTTCCCTCTAATAAAGTAAAGAAAATAAACGAGGGGATGTATATCAATAAACATTGAAGAGAAGCAAATATACACAAGTAGTGGCTCATTATCTTTCAGAAAATTGGGTGTTGCCTTTTTACCAATATTTCGGGCCAAGAACAGGTATAACCTATTCTACGGAAAGTATATTTGATTATTTGAGTTTATGATCTCTGATTGGCCTTGAATTCAAATTTCCGACTTCTTCCCTGACTGGCTTTGACCTAAGAACCTGTTACTTCTTGCGATGCCAAAATAACAGGGAATAATGTTTTTGTTGAACATTAAAATATTTTAAGGACGTTTTAATAATACGTTCGGTCTTTGTACCGATCTCTTTTTCACATTACACAGTGATGGCATATGCTGATCGCGGGAAAATGAACCAGTACAGACGCAGTCTATTTAGATCTAACCTATACTTTCAGGATACGCTCCTTGTGAAACATTTTTTATTTTTTCACCTTTTTTATTCATTCATAATATTTGCTGAAAATGTAAGAAATGTGATTTTTTAACAGAATGTAACCGAATTCCGAAGTAATTTTTTATGTAATGAAAGAATTTGTATTCAAACTTCATCATTTTAAATGCTAAATAATCTTTAGACAAAGGATAGGCATATTTATAAATAACCCTCATGCTGACGCCTTGCAAATAAAAATCACCAAGACATTTAAGAAATGAAATGTAGCTCTTTATGATGTCGATGCATGATCTGGTATTTTATATTTCAGTGGAATGTTTTCTATTTTCCTCCAATTCAGGCTTTCTTGACTCATTATGTCAATTTAAAATAGATATGCTGAAGAAAGTGTTTTTTTCCAAATTGGTAATAATTTCAAAATATTTCGCTGAGATACGTATGATTTCTCTCCACAAGGACTACAAACTTGACGTTGTGGAAAAGCTTGTTTGTTCCGATGGCCCTTAAGAGCTCAGCTGATGGTCATATAAAAAAAACTTGCTAATCGAAATAGAAGGCAGGAACATAAGACATAGAAAAGGGTCAAACTAGTTAG
The DNA here is from genome assembly GCA_037158775.1 of Hetaerina titia. Taxonomy (NCBI): domain Eukaryota; kingdom Metazoa; phylum Arthropoda; class Insecta; order Odonata; family Calopterygidae; genus Hetaerina; species Hetaerina titia. Next base: position 62,861,048 of record CM073779.1, on the reverse strand, counting down.
AATAGTAACTTTTAATGTTGTGACAATATTGAGGACTGGAGATTAAGAATATATGAAATATAGTGCTGGAGATGGGGCAAGTATAGATATTTTAGGCCTTGGGGAGATAACGTGAATGGATAACGGGGATTGCTGAAGTGAGAGTTATAGAGTAATAGTTATGTAGCGGAGGGGAATTGAGCCAGCGTGCGATGGTTTTAGCATTACACAAAAATGTAGGTTAGCCCGTAGTAATAATATATCACGCTAGTTAAAAAATATTAGTAGAAATAAAAACTGAACCATCGAAATCGGTCAGTGTACATGCCTAAGTGCCACGAATTAGAGAGGAAAATGTCGATAGAATGTGCGAGTCATTAGAAAAAATAAATTTAGCTGTTCCAAGAAAGAAACATTTTACAGTTATTGAGTATTTGAACGCGACAGTAGGCAAAGGAAGTGATTGTAGCGAGGTTGGGGATTAAAGATCAAATGTAAGAAATGACCACGGGAAGGAAACTACTGAGTTCTGCAGACGAAAGGACCTGGTCATAGAAAACGCCTGTGTTTTAATCACCACAATAGGCAAAGTTGTACAAAGAAAAGTTCGGGAGATTCAGAAGTTATTCAGGCTATTTTTTATGAGGGACGGAATTAGGAAAAAGGCTATTAGTTCACATAGCTTTCGGGAAGCGGATGCAGATAATAATTTAGTACTATTAAGGTGTATTGCCAGAATCAAATATATAAAAGAGAAAACAAGTTTGAGGAAAGGGAATGCACGAGCGTTAACCGCATCGATTAAAAAGAAATATTTGCTATCTTAGAGAAAATCTTGATTCATGATAGGGAGCTGGGTGAAATGGAAAAATGTAAATGCACCGAAAAAGACGGACACTAGCAACGGATACAAATGATATTGTAGGAAAAGTAAGAGTTAGGTAGAGGTCTTTATTCGAGCGAAATTGAGGCCAAATCGTCTCTTCTTCCATTTAACCCATCGCTGTATATATATGATACTAGCCATAAGATTTATAATTACATGCATACACATATAGAAAGAAAGACACACATTATGAATAGATTTTCATATATGTACATCTGTGTATGCTTAAGTACACAAATATAAATTAAGTATTCACCTGTATATACACAAAAACTCAAATTAAATGATACTGAAGAAATAGAACAATGAAATAGGGAAAGTCTAAGCAAAGAATGACGGGAAAAGCTAGGGAGAGCGTTGCATTGTTCACCTAGTAAAAACCCCCACGCAAGCGCGAAAACCCCCACGAAGAAAAGAAGGTGTAAAAAACCTGGAAAACCCTATGATTTAGAGTAAAGATACAAGCACATTTTCACAATTATTTCTTTTTATATACGTCTGTAATTATTTTTCTGAGATTGAAATGAAGAAATTAAAAGTAATAGGCAACGGGTAAGGAAACAATAGTTTAGTGGTGATTTGATTAGAAAGTTAAGCGAGATAAGGGAATGGAAGAATGTAAATGACATTACGTATATGCACGTATGAAGTTTTGAAGTGAAATATAAGGTAATAGGCGAAATATATAAAATCAGGGAAGCATGGTAGAAGATGCGGTGCGAAGGTATTAAATGGAAGGATAAAATAGGTGTACTGTTCAGAAAAGTAAAACCTCTCCCTGCAAATACGATAAACCCTATTAAGAACGGGAAATCCTTGTAAATAATCAAATAAAAATCAGAAAAAAATTGATTGAACCGGGGAAGATTCAATAGAAGTGGAAGGAAAATATAGAATAAATATTCCGTAAATATATTATTTCGCCGATAAACTTATACATAGAAAAAGAATACATAAATGACGTAGAAAAAGTTATTTGAGGTCGAAGGATACTTAATGGATAGAAAGAAGTGGCATTAAAGGAATTGATATCAAATAAGACCATACGAGCGTATTAAATTCACGTGAAACTACTAAGGGTTTTAGGAAAACGTGGGAGGAAGAGTTTCTATGGACGTATTTGTAGCATTCACGAGGAACTTGGCCTGAATAATTGGTTTGATCAGTGACAGTATTCACCCCGAAAAAAGGAAAGGCAATCAAATAAAATAAATCAAATAAATATATCAGGAAAAGTGTTTCTCAGAATCATTAATGAAAGGGTAGAGAGCAAAGAAAATTATTGCTTACAGAATAATCAGTTTAGGTTTAGGAAGGGAAGATACAGATGTGATACCAGAGAAATGAAATGTCACCAAAGGAGTGGAACTTATGAGCAGATTATAAGCTGGATGAATGTTTTATTTCGCAGAATTAAAGAAAGAGTTCTGTAGGGTGAATAAGATAAATTTTAAGAATGTATTATAGAAAAAAGGAGTATATTGGTGGTATAAGAGGCATATTGGCAACTTAAATTTATCACAGACTGCTCAGTGGCGTAAAGTTAGATTAGGGGTAAGATAGCGGTGTCCAAGTGCAGCTCAAAGTATACTAGGTTTGTCTTAAAAGTATCAGTAACACTATTTCCCTGACGTGTCCGTGAAGTATTGAAATCAGGCTGTCGGTTAAGCGTGTGCATGATTGCGGAGAGTATTCCCATATATTGAAAATTAACACTGTACACCCTTATCGCTGAAAATTTGGCGACGCGAAAGATCCATGCTATACTCGTCCCGAAGGTCTTGACGGACGACCAGGAACAGAGTCAAGTCTCGGCTGGCATAGGCCTTGTGCAACGACATCTCGACGATTCCTCAACTCCCTTACGGTCTCGATTTAGCACCAGTAGAATTTTTCTATAAATGGGAGGAATATCATCAATTTGAAATTACAATGCATTTCAATTAGATACATCTCTTCATAAGTTTGATGCATATTAATGTTCTCAGCATGATTAGCAAAACAGATAGCACAAAAAGAAATGATATCCCACTTCTGAAATTTTTAAATTCATTTTCCGACCATTGCTCCGAATGGTATTCCGCAAAACTATATTGCTTGATTTCTATCCCAACGATGAAGATTTGCGAGTAGGGATTATAGTGTAACTCTTTTGTTATTTTACATAATTTCTTATGATGATAACTTGAAAAAGAGTTAATTAATCTAATAAATTTCTAAATCTATCCTGACTTATCATGTCATCTAAAATCTCTGTGTAGTAAAATAAATACATTTTGTAAGTATTCCAATTGATAATACTCTTGAAGCTTACTGTGGATGGTGCATGAATGATAATATAACCAAATAACGTGATATCTATTTAACTTAAAATTTTAAAATTTTGTTTAAATAGGCCGCAATGCAGTATGTTCATTTAAAACTGTGAGGATAGAATATCTTAGGCTTGAGCGATACGAAAATGTCCTACGTGTATAATTTGGTTTCAATTCAAGCTCTTCAGTCTTCGTATGAGCGATACTAAATTATCTTCAACGCTTTTATTTGCAAGGAATTAATCGTTATTTTTTCGAGTGATGTATGCAATACGAAGGATGTGGCTTCTCTCACACGGGTTAATTAGGGAAAGAACGGAAATGTGTGCCACTAAGACTTAACTCTCTCCGTTGTATCAAATTGTGGCTTAGGCCAACGAGGAAAAATAAATTGAATGAGTGCCTGTCAACAGCAATATCTGCGTCACGGTATATAGCAATTATTCGTAAAGTATTTCCCCGAATACACAGTTTGTGCCTGAAAATGACTTCGTATTTTTACTATCCCTTCTCTCTGACATTCGAAAAATGGAATTTAAATCTGTGATCAGATAATTTGTATTCCGATTTAACGAACTTCAAAGAGTGCGTTTTAATTGAATTTTGAAGCTCTCTTCCAATATTTGTGACTAAATTTAAGTTTTTCTCATGGTTCAGGTCATATTTTACAACTACAACTGAGCTCTGAAAAAATCCGTGTAGTCAACGAGCAACCACTATGGTCTTTTAGTCACGTAGTCACGTATCGAACTCACGTTCCACGAAAATGTTCAAACCATAACTATACTAAATAGGTTATTACCGTATTTATTTAGTCGTAAGGAAATTCACAACCCTGATAAAAATAATTTCTTATCTCTGCATGTTTTCTCTATTTTTATGTCTACAAACAACTAACTAAAATCTTTGAAATAATTGAAAGTCGTAATTACCTGTAATGTGTTGCTTTGAAGCATAAATTAAATCCGTTTTTGTAAGAATATCATTATAAAATTGGCTGTTTTCTTAACGTTTAGTTTATTTATACCATTTCATTTGGAGCTTATTGAGATATAATTAATCAAATCAAGGCGGCAGTGATTTAATCTTTTAACGTTTCGAATTAATTTATCAACGTAATTCACAATCCTTCTTCATACATTCACCCCTTCCGTATACGATTTTTTACTTTATTCCTCTAATATCGCAACTTCATTTGTCTCGGTCAATAAATCATTCGTTTAAAGCCTCCAATTAAGACCGTTATGTTTAATTTTGTGACTTAAGCCAGTGGTGTATCACAGAAGAGACTTCTATATTTTTGAAAATCCTAACAAATAATGGTAAAAATAAATTTGAAATGAAGTATGTGTGAAAAAAAATTGTAACTTAGAAATCAACACTTTGAAATATATATATAACAAACATCTTTGTAAGTCCACAAAAATAAATTTGGAGAATCACATTTAAAACAAAAGGTTATTCAATGTATTCAATATGTGTTACAACTGTACGTTATAGATACAAATTACGAAAGAGACTTAATGGTAGTAAATAAATGAAAAATAACATATGTATATGTATAATAATATAATGAGATATGATACATCCAAAATTTTATTCGCACCACCTATACATAGATTTAAGCTCTAAGAGTTAAAAATGAAATTCAAATACTAAGGTATCACTATATGATAATTTTCAGCTCAATTTTCTTCGGAGAAGATTTGAATAGGGAACAATGAATTTAAATTAGAAGAGAATAACCGAGCGTAATGAACTCGTCCGCCATGTGGTCCCTTTTCTGCATAAACCAATTCTACGTAATTGATCCCGACTCCCTAATTTAAGGTTTTCCGGCGAAGACTAGTCTAACATGAACGAGCAGTTCTGATACCTTTCTTACTAATCTTGAGCTAGAGGAATGATTTCTTTAAAAATAAATTAATGTTCACCTATGTAAAATGTAGTAAAGATGATAATTAGATTCATATTTTATTTATAAATTACAATTTTATTATTTCTAGTTTTTTGGTGGCTCATGTTCCATTGCTTACTATTTGTGCTGAACTATTTTGAAAATACATGGCCATTTAATTGTCATACACTGTTGATACGTAAACATAGTTCTGGTTTGGGACCTAGGACTTTGATTAGTCTTTCTCTAGGAGGAAAAAATGCTTGCTGTTTAACATGAAACTGTTCCTCGACTATTGTAGATGTGTTAATAATTTGACTTCCACTTCTCTTATTGGTCAACAGGATATATGTTTTTTATATAAAACCGTATTTGGAAACATATTCTGCAATTAAAATTTTAAATAATGGATAAAGGAGATTTCATTTGCGAAACATTCAAGTGCTTGTCATTTTTAACGGCTTTTCACGGCGTTCCATTATGTGGTCATTTAAATATTAACATAGACAATAGAAGGAAAGTGTCTCTACCCAGTGACTGATGGGAAATGTGAGGTGGCGAGCAGTTTAACTCTGTAGTAATTCCTTTGACTCTCATAGACCGCAGACCCAATGGTGATTGAATTTGGGTTATTGAACGTAAATTAATCTGTGGTCATACACTCCTGTTTGAAAGTTAAAGCGATTTCACTATTGATAGATTTAGGTAATGAGATCTTTTGCTATTAGCTTCCATGTTGGAACCTTCAATCAGGAGCGGATTTGCGCATCCATATACGATTAATTTGTCATGCCACCTCCAAGTATGACTCGGGGCGCGCATGGCGCCGCTTGAATCCACCGACTGACTCTTTGTTGGTTCGTAGAAACATTTTGCGTGAAACCTAAACACATAATTGGCATTACTCCGTGGGAGACCCTGGTATGGCCGACGAATATTAATCTCTGCTTTATGATATTATTCCGCCCCAAGGGGTTTCAGGCTACAATATCGTTTACACCATTCGAGGCCCAAGGGATCAAAACGTATCCCTATCGAACTGTGTGATACACTCATGAATTCAAAACTCAGAAGGCGTTTCTGTTGTTCTACCGTAAGAGATTACGTCACTGATACAATCTAACAGATGAAAATTTTCATTTATGAATCGAAATATTCAATGTGATAAATCCATTTATGTATAGCGAGTGAGGCGTTAACTAAGAGAATGTCTGGTCTGGAATATCTAAAACCTGGAAATAGGTAAGGCCGCAGAATGATGTTTTACCAGTTGGCTTTTATATATGCGATCAAAAAGATGGTTGATTCAATAAAAAATGCAAAAGGAAATATAATAATTGGTAATGTATATGGTTGCATACATCTGCATTAATCAATTAAATCCAATTAATATTGTGTTTTTGGGTATGAAAATGGTTTTTTCATTCTTTTTATAATTTGTTAAATTATACCGGAATAACATTTTGACACAAAACACGGAATCAAACCAGATTGATATTTTCTTAACTACATTTGTATTTAAAGACTTTTGATTTCATATTAGTAAGAACAATAATATTTACTGGATTTCCACGGATTTACTTATAAAGGGTTCGTCCGGAAAATAAGTGTACTGAGCTCAGGAAAAAAATGTATTACACTTTTACATATTTTAAGCTAATATTCCTCAAAATAGGACCCTTGTGAGTCGATACACTTGTTCCAGCGGCGTTCCCATTCCTGGAACGCTCCCGCGAAGGCATCGTCCGGAACCTCCCGAAGACACGTCGTCACGGACTCTTTGACGGCGTCCAAAGTCCCGTATCGCGTTCCTTTCAAACTCCTCTTTATCTTCGGGAACAGAAAGAAGCCCGGTGGTGCCAAGTCCGGGCTGTAGGGCGGGTGCGGCAGCGTTGCCACGCCGTGCTTGGCCAAAAAGTCTGACACGACAAGCGCGGTGTGAGACGGCGCTTATGATATTTTCGCATCTGTAATTGGTCCCTAATAATCTCGTGCGATATTGTTTTTGGCACATTACACTGCTCTACTATCATCCGATCACTAAGACGACGATCAGAGTTCAGTACATCGCGAAGTTTTCGCACATTTTCGTCGATGAGTGTCGTTGATGGGCGTCCAGGCCGTGGTTCGTCGTCGACCTCTTCTCTGCCCTCCACGAACATCTTGTGCCACCGAAAGATCATGTTTCTGGACATGGCTGACTCCCCGTAAGCCTGGTTAATCATACCGACAGTTTCGGTAGACGATTTCCCAAGCTTTACCGCAAATTTGATGGAATAACGCTGCTCCAAAGACTTTGGCATCGCGTTCCGCGACGTGGGTCGAGCGTGGAGGTTCGCGTTAACAGAGCTCCTCACTACACCACAGCTCAGAGCCGACTGCCTTTTTCAGCGTCCCTTGCCAACATAATTCCCTCCAATCGCAGCCCGTCAGAGCGGTGCTGGACGCGCTTGGAGCGGCGGGAAAAAATCAGTACACTTATTTTCTGGACGAACCCTGTATCATACTCAATGCAAAGGGGCATAGAATAACCAAATCATTCTATAAAAACACATAGAAAGTGAATAGTCGTTTTGAAACGTATCTGGCGAATAGATGTATCAGCAGTTTTGTGAACATTGAAGGCTTCTCTGTCTTCACCCATGTTAGTGGAATACTAGTTGTCTAATTCAACATTGTCAATCAAAGTATTTTGATTAAAAGGACACTTAATATTAATGCATATATATTTATTTAATTATAATTCATTTAGAATTTATTTAAAACTGGAAGTTTTTATTTTTCTAATGAATCATCAATTGGTAATAAATTGAAATAATATCACTATGTTACTTTATTAAATACTAATTAATTATATATGATAGTTAGTGGTCAAAAAATCAACAAATATTTCATCTCGAAACACCAAATAACTCAATTAATATTAAAATAACATCTGTGATTAACACCTTTTAAAAGTTAAATGTAAAATCTCACCTTCTGTACACTCTATTATATGCTTCATTACGTCGATTTTATTAAAATTGAAGCAGTTTTCATTACCACAATAAAGTAAAAAAATAATTAATGGCCTAAATTGTCTGATTAAATAATGAAATTTGTTGTAAATATAAAGGGTGCCTTAAAAATTTATATAATTATATTTTTTGTTTTCCAAATTCAACTGACTCTTATTTGTGTGACTTTAAAAAATATTTCATTAAATAAAGTTCCTTGATTGAGTCCGTCAACCAGATAACTCCAACAAAATGAATTATGGACCTTTCCAATTACATTAATTGGTAAAAAAGTTATTCAGTCATGGTATTTTAATATTAATAATTATACTTATTGACTAAGTTACTGTAGGTGAGGTTAAGAATAGATAAATGGTTGTCAAGTAAGAAAAGTTCTTTAATAGGATATTGCTGTAGAGAAAAATATCACTTGAATACAAAAACAATATCGCAAAAGTCTAATAATTTTTATATTTAAAATTAAATAAATATAACGATTGGTCTCTTTTTAAACTTTTTGAGCAGAATAGTGCTTTAAGTATTAAACTAAAATTTTGTTTGTTTATAGTAATTTTTCAATCTCCACATTAATGGATTCTATGGTCTATCTTATGGCATATTTAAGTAAATAAAATTCTGTGAATTAACTGGAGAGGCATAAAGTAGGTTTTTTATATGCTTAAGATTATTTATTTAATTCTCTAATATTCAAGTTATTCATATAATGTGTATAAGTCTTATTATGTGCGTATGATATTCAATGTCCAGCAAATAGCACATCACCTAAATGTCGGATCTCAGTAAACAACCAGCTTTGAGAGCATTCAACTCCACATCAGCCAAAGGAAGAAATATCTATTCTTATGGATAAAATTAATGACATACTAGTAGTTGGTGGTCATTTTTACAACTTATTTCTTCACCAGTAATGTCCTTCCAAGACTTTCCAGCAGAACACAGAACAAGGAAAAAATATATTCGGCCGTTCGAACCGATATTATTTTTAGTTAATAGGTTTTTCCAAGAGGATCTTCATATGAAACCAGGATATCCATTAAAAACTTCGTTTTGTGCACAACCGAATCTCCGATTCTCCCTCGGTATTGTCGAAGAACACTTAGCATATAAGTCATTAGTAAAACTATGTTAGTACACTCCATATGTGATTATCTTTATCTCTCAAAATCGTTCAAATAAGAAGTATTTGCTCATAGTACAATTAAGGTTTAAGTAGAGCTTATTTCTGTATATTCAAAAAAGCCAGGGATTGCACTCTTACAGCATAATGCAATTTAAAAACATGAAAATGCGTTTAACTCTCCCAGATTCAATTTTTAACTCAGTTAGGTAATATACTCAATATTAGACGTAAAACCAGGAAATTTGAAGTTGACGCTAGAATATTAACATCATTTGCCTTTTAAAACAAGCGAAATGTTGTTCTCACAAATCTCGATATAAAAACCATTCTTTGATTACTTCATGTCCTGTAGCTGGAGGTTTTTCCGGGAAGAAATTTTGAAGAACACTCTGATGGGGCAAGAGGAGCCATTAAATGAAAAATATGGAGATTTTGTAGGTGTAATGGATAAAGTTACAATTATTGATATTATTTTAAGCCGAGTGTCAAAAAACGTCTCGTAAGACAAATCCGTTCCACAAAGGAAACAGTTCACCCTTGTCTTACTACCAGCTACGGATTTTATCATCATGTGTAAACACACAAAATCCCTGGGAAAGCCCGCGCACCCTAATTACGGCGGTTGACGTCGGATAACGCCACCGGTGACATTTCATTGGATTTTTTTGTAACTTATGTCTAACAGCACCAGCAGCCGACATATTATTGAATTTGGGGTAAAAGAGATACAAGAAATTATAAAACTGCATTTAACAACGAATGGAAAGGGTTATTTCTCTTGTCTATCATAACAGTTAATTCTACACTAAGTTATACGCTATAATGAAAGATCCTGCATGTAGGTAGTCGTAATAGCCTCAATTTTAGCACCTGGATGACGACGAGTGAAAGTGGTGTGGGTGACGCATAAGTTAAAGAAAAATGACTTAAACTATTCACTTTTTGAAGAAAGTTTCTGTTAATGTTTATAAGCCGCACATAACAAATTTACCTTCATTTGTTAGTGGCTAACGTTTTCCTGAAGGTTTCAACTGATCAAAGATTAAGAGGAATTAAAAGAGCTGCTTTCCTTTATTGTCGCGGTTGTAACTTAATTTTTAGTTTTTACGTGGGCGAATATGGTTAACTGAATCCTAACTGAATCCAACAGGATGGGTAAAGTTTGTATAGCTCCACGGTGAAATGTACTGTGAATTTGATGTAGCGAGTTTAGCAGACCTTTGACACGTACTACAGGCCGCCAATCAAGTTCACGTTCGGTAACATTGAGTAATATTATGATATCACTTGTGGGCACATAATTCAAATTTATTGAAAAACTGTGTAAGTCACGTGCCCAAGCCTTAATCTATGCAGTGGTATTCCAAGAAAATACCAATCTGGCTTTAATTCAATTGCCTTTATTTCATTTAATTTTTTATATTATTTTTGAAAAACAAATTGTAATTATCATTTTCACAAATTTGAAAAGGAGAGAGGATTAAAACTGATACTTGTCGGAGCTATATTATAATGAATATCGTAGCATCAAATAGTTTTTGGTTTCACGATATGGTTCTGTAGACTAGTTTCGCTTCACTGTAGCTGCATTTGCACTAATGAGTCCAGGGGTAGAGCTTTGAACTTCTGACCGGAGAGCCCAGGTTCGATTCCCGGGCAAGCTTCTCTGGGCACCTCCTGCTCCACCCAAGCTATGTTATTTTTTGGGTACCTGATATTCTTGGGAAACTATAATCGGCACAGGCAAAAGAACTGGCCCCACTACCATGCTAATATTTGAATTTCACACGCCACGCCGCCGGGATTGACTGAATGAACTCTACCCACAACTACCAAACCAACTTTCGGTTAATGGCTGTGTTTATCATTATTTTGTTATTTTCCTTTTTAATCTAAAGTTTAAGGTGGATATTGGCCACAACTACCTCGTATTTTTACATTATTCTTCTAAGATAGCACAAATCAACTCCGAACCCATATATATGTATGTATGCGTGTGTGTATATACATTTATACACACACAAATTACGAATTATTTAAAAAAAGATCACTATTTAAATACGTACTTAATTTTATTAGTTATTCTTAAATCAACTTATTGCCTTTACAATACAGCCCTCGGTTGCCAATACAACCCTAACAACGTTTCCAGCTTTCAAATGCCGCCTGGAACGCTTCTTTCGAGATAACCTTTAAGTCTACGGTACAGTTTTCTTGTATGTCCTCAATAGTTTCAAATCAGGTCCTTTGAAAGTGAATTTCAACTCAGGTGATTAAACCTGGTTTTATGTTTATAATAGATAAAAGTAAGCCCAGTCATCCCCGAGGAAGGGACCATCTTTCCCACACGCAAAAAATCGCGGTTGTCGCAATCGAACGTGAAGGTGGTTTTGATCATTTTCTTTGGTTGGAAAGGGATTATTCATCTTGAATCTGTCTCCAGAGAACGAATAACCAGTTCTATAAAGAGGTGTGAGAATATTAACACTTAGTGGAGGAGACCACAAATTTCGAAAAACAAGTCAATCACTTTTCTTTATATCTATATCCTTGTGTATATATATACGGTTTGTGTGAAAGGTATACGGAAAAACTTTTTTCTGATATGTCCGTGAAGTGCTGAATTCAGATAGTTAACTGTGTAGATGCTTGCATATCATGTTGGCATTAAATAAAATGGCAGTGTACACCACTATCACAAAAAATTTGCTGATCAGAAAGATCTGTAGTAACTCGTCCCAAAGGTCTTAACGGACGACCTTGAGCAGAGTCGATGGCCTGTTTGCGATGACCTTCTGCAACGGCATCGCGACAGTTTCCAAACCCCTTTACAGTCCCAACTTGGCACCAGCAGACCATTTTTCATTACCAAAAGTGTAATCCCCCTTCTACACAAGGACACTACCATGGGAGCCGAAATGCCGTCAAAGATTACACGCACCTTTGAGGAACTTCCAGGATTCACCTACTAGGGAGCCTTGGAGTCCTGAAAAAGTGTGCCGACGCTCAAGGGATGTATTTTGAAGATTTTGAGGCATTGTAGCAATATCTAAATTAAATATACTTTTATGAAAATTTTCCCGATACTTTCATACCAACTGAGGGACAGGACAGGCAAAGGACAATGAAAAAGGAGAAGGAGAGATTTTGGGGTGATCGGAAGGGGTAAAGATCGGAACGGAGAAGGGTGTGCCTCCTAGTGTTCAGGTTCTGACCGACATCCGAATAGATGGAATGAACCCAGGTTAATGCCAAATTGAAGGTTTTTAGTTTAGCGATGTGTTTGAAGGGGAAGGAAAATTAAAAAATTCATGGAAACCATCGTTTGCTGAGAGATTATATGGGAAGGTATGCTTCAGCTCTGGTAGAGAAGTTAATGGGGAAGATGTTTCATATGAGGCGCGGTAAACGATACGGATGTTGAGGGATATGTTTCATTATCCGACGTAGATGGAGGGATAAAAGTTTTAGGCTTTGTTGATAGATTATATAGCCAAATGTGCATGTTGTCATATGCATGGGTGTCGTGGAATGAGAAAAAACGTAATTTGAGAGGTGAGGCAAATGGTAGAGACGAGTCATGTTTTACATTTTGGTCCATTGCAGGGTACCGGTGTGAATTTGTTGCTATTGAAGAAATTAGAAAATGGTTTGGTGGATTTAAAAGTCCGATAAATTGAAAGACTTTTAAAGGTAATACAGGGTTGGTTGCAAAATGTGTTTATCGTATCTTTTTAGGTTAGTAAAATTGGGGAAGGGTTCATTGATAAGATACATAAAGTGTATTTCTGGGAAGTACTTTGTGTAGGTGGACAAGTTTGCGCGTTAGAATCTTAGGAAGCTTGGAAGAGTTAAATTTGGGAAGCAATATATTGATTGGAATCATTTTGTGATAATATTATCATACAAGTTTTATTCACTAATTTAAAAAATTTAGCACTCACATTATAGCAATATACTTCACAATTTCTGAAGTATGTTAAAATTCCACAATACTAAGATTCCTTTGCAGTCTGTTACTTATTAGTTTGAAATACTTATATACATACATACACATAAACACGCATATTAATATATATATATGTATATATATATATATTCAAAGTGGTAGGGACGTAAGGAGAAGAACTGCGCTATGAAGGAGGCTTTCTCAAGGAGGAGGGAGTTGATGACGGGGACGTTGGGTAGGGATGTTAAGACAAGACTCGTAAAAACTCTGATATGGAGCGTAGCGTATGGCGCGGAAACGTGGTCACTGAAGCAAGAGGATAGACGGAGATTGGAGGCTTTTGAAATGTGGGTGTGGAGAATAATGGAGAAGGTGAAATGGACCGAAAGGAAAACAAATGAGGAAGTACTGGAGATCGTGGGTGAGGAAAGGGGTTTGTTGAGAGAAATCCTATGGAGGCAGGAAAAATGGATGAAAGGCGTATTGAGCGGTAGAGGAATGTTGAAGAAGGTAATAGAGGGGAGAATGTTGGGCAAGCGAGGTAAGGGCAGAAACAGGATAGGGATGTTGGACGGGATGAAGGGAGGAAAGAAGTACACAGAAATGAAGAGGGACGTGATAATAGTTTGCTAGGTGGGGGGTCACAAAATGTTTATTTGATAGTTGTGTCCACCCAAAAACCTACCTTAACCGGTAGATTGCCTAATAATATATATATATATATATATATATATATATATATATATATATATATATATTTTAGGTAATCTACCGGTTAAGGTAGGTTTTTGGATGGACCCAACTATCAAATAAACATTTTGTGACTCCCCACCTAGCAAACTAATCTATATCAGGTCCCTCTTCATCTCGGTGTACTTCTTTCTTCCCTTCATCTCGTCCAACATCCCTACTCAACGTCCCCGTCATCAACTCCCTCCTCCTTGAGAAAGCCTCCTTGCCTAGCGCAATTCTTCTCCTTACGTCCCTACCACTTTGACCGTGTTGGTCCAAAACACTTCCGAGATATGTAAACTGTTCTACCTGCTCTATTTTTTCCCCGCCTATTTTAATATTTAGCTTAGCCTTTTTCTTTCTGGAAAATCGCATAACCTTTGTTTTATTAATATTTATTCTCATCCCATATTTATCGCACTGAACCTCCAATTCACTCAACAATGCTTGCAACCCCTTGGCTGACTGAGCAACTAATGCTTGGTCATCAGCAAACCTAACCGATTTTACGAGTTTTCCTCCGACTTTCATTCCTATCTCCAGTTCTTCCCATGCCTCTTTAATCATTTCCTCTACATATACGTTGAACAGTACCGGTGACAATGGGCAACCCTGCCTTACACCTCTTCCTAACACTGCCCATCCGGGCTCTCCGTTCCCCACTCGCACCTGAGCAGTCTGAGACATGTACAGGTTGCGGATCAGTCTCCTGTCCCTCCAATCCATTCCTATTTTCTGCAATACACGCATTAATTTTCCCCAATTCACTCTATCAAACGCTTTTTCGAAATCTACAAAAAAGGCAAAAACGTCCTGATTGTATTCTATATTCCTCTCGACTAGTGATCTCATTACTGCAATGGCATCACGCGTATATCTTCCTTTCCTGAACCCAAACTGATCATCCCCTAAGAAATCATTTGCCTTACTCTCTATCCTTTTGTTGATGATCCTGAGGATAACTTAAGCTGCGTGGGATATCAAACTTATTGTTCTGTAATCCTCACATGACGAAGCCTTTGCCTTTTTTGGAATAGGAACTAACACCGATCTCACAAAATCTTCCGGCCAGATTCCTTCCTCATAGATACTATGAATCAGTCCATATATGACCTTCTTCCCACCTTTCCCTAACCATTTCAACATTTCTACAGGAATATTGTCCAGCCCCACAGCCTTATTTGCTTTCATCTCCTTTAATGCCCTTTCTATTTCATCGTCGAGTATGCCTGGACCTAAGCTATCTTCTTCTACGTCATGTTCCTTTTCTATGTCTAACCTGTCGGCCTAAGTTCTTTACCATACAGTGTTTCTATATATTCCTTCCATCTCTCTTGGATTTTTCCTGGTTCAACTATTATCTTACCCCATTTATCTTTAACTGTTAGCACACATCTTGCCTTCTTACTTCCCGATAATAACTTAACCTTGTTGTATAGAGCACCATTTCACCCTTCTTCTGTAAACTTTCCATATCCTCGCATTGCGTTTCCCACCATTCTTCTTTTGCTTTATTTGTGGCCCTTCTCAATTTCTTGTTTAACTCTTTCTACTTCATTTTGCCTAACTCTGTGTTTACATTTTTCCATCTTCTTCTCTCATCCATCTTTGCAATCATCTCATCCGTTACCCATGGTTTCCTTATCCTTTTCCCGTTAACGGTTCCTATAGTGTCTTTAGCGGCTTCCAATATCCCTTTCTTGATACATTCCCATTTTTCTTCGATAGTACTCAGTTCTTTACCGTCATCCATCATTTTCTCTACAGCCTCCTGATACTCCTTCCTCGTTAATTCATTTACTGCTTCTAAATTCCATTTCTTAGCCCGCCGCCCTTGCCTTATCTTCTTGAAACGAACATTACATTTCATAACAACTAAATTGTGGTCAGAGTCCGCATCCGCTCCTGGGAAACTGTGCGAATTTATCACACTGTTCCTAAACCTGTGCCTAACCATAATATAATCTAACTGATACCTTTTTGAGTCACCTGGCATTTTACATGTATACCTACGCCTTTTGTGGTGTCTAAACCATGTGTTAGTGATGACTAACCCCTGTCTCATGCAGAATTCAATTGCTTTCTCCCCGCGTTCATTCCTCGTGCCTAACCCATAGTCCCCCACCTCACCACCATCTCTTCCTTCGCCTACCGTCGCATTCCAATCCCCCATCACTATCAAATGTTTCCCTGCAGGAACACTCGCGATGATATCCTCTAACTCATCATACATCCTATCGACTTCTTCCTCCTTGTGGTTGCTCGGTGGCATGTATACCTGAATAATGACCAAGTTCGTCGGCTCTGCTTTAATCTCTACGAGTAAAATTCTATCTGTCGCTTGCTCTATGTTGACTACGCTTCTTCCTACCCCTTTATTTAAAATTACGGCAACCCCTCGTTGGCTCTCGTCCCCGCCGCTGTATATTACTCTATAATTGTCACTCCAGTAATCCCCGCTATCCTTCCATCTCACCTCGCAGAGGCCTAAAACATCTATGTTACCTCTTTCCGTCTCTCGCTTAATATTTTCTAATTTGCCTCTCCTCAACATTGTCCTGACGTTCCAGGTTCCTATTCTAACTACTTTCGTCTTCTTCTGCATCTTCTGTCCTGCTGAATATATATATATATATATATATATATATATATATATATATATATATATATATATATATATAAATTTATATTTATATTTATTTATATATATGTATATATAAATTGAAATTAAATGTGTTTCTCTTATCGCGGAAGTAAAGCAGCTAGTTTCGTAGACGAGGTTTGTAGTATAGAGAAAAAATTCCATTACTTTTTTAAAATACCTTTACACGAAATGCCTTATTAAATGGTGGCTACAGGGATTTCTTTTGAATATTATTAACTAAACATTAACCATCATCATACATCTATTCTTCGAAACAGATCAATTCCGAAATATATTGAGTTATTTGCGGAATAGTAAAAACCTTGATATCAAGAGTTATGTCCTCAATGATTCTGGTGAAAAAAATATGCGTTGCGAATAGAACGCATTCAATTTGCGAATTTAAAAACATCCACTTGCGTATATAACATTCCAATTTTTTTATGTAAAATTCATCTCTCTGTCTACTTTATTCTTTATTTTCAATTTTGAGACCTAACACTCGGGACCTTTCAATTAACGCTGGTGAGCATTCATGCGGATTTTCACGACAAAAATTCTGTTTTAGATAAGGGTCGTTCAAGTTTATTTTCAGCTCATGCTTATACGCAGTGTGAAATTTTATTGATTCTTATTTCCCTTCAATAATAAAAATTGAAAACAGACACCAAATCATCACAGTTATCTGCTGAATAACAGCGAAAGTGAATGGATTAATTATTTTTACTCTTTGAAAAATTTCCTCTTCAATATTTGCGGTACCAGGGTGCTAAAAATCACACAAAAGGGCGACTGAATACTTTTCAATAAATGAATTGCAGTTGTTCCATTGAAATTGATTAGAAGTGCCATCATGCTACTCAACCATTCCACATCTACATTATTATTTCCAGAGTGTTTTGCAGTGAAATGAGTGCCAAATCGTTTCGAATTTAAATTAAAGGAGTTTTATTCTCAATTTCTTATCGTTCCAATTTATGACAGCGTCGATTCCTCATTAACCTCAAATATCATATAGCTAATTTGATGAAGATAGCCATAACGGCATGTTTGAACACCGTCTGCTTAAACCAAGAGCTTTTTAATTCAATAAATATTTCAGGAGATAAAGAACAAACAAAGAAAACAATAACAGATCAAGGGACAAGATGAAATCCATTTTTTAAAGCTTGAGGAACATATTTAGAACTTCAGATATATGATATTTATATCCTAAATTAAGAGGGAGTCTGAACTATTATCTATTCTAGTAAGATTGGACGTCGACTTGAATTAATCCTCGAGGTGGTGAGCAATATACTTAGAGGAAATAACATTATCACATTGGCCAATATACGTAACCCAGCCCTTTAACTGTGCCAAATTGATTAAGTTTTTTAGCCCAGAAAACAATGTGGGGTACTGATGATACAAACTCAAAAATGAAGGATACCACAAGCTATCAACTTATGTGAAAGAGTTTGTTCGTTGTTATTACAACGAATGAAACCTCATTAAATTTTGTCGCTATTTTAAATATTTATGTTTCCTAATTAAGACCGTTGAACCCGGATTGGGTGTCCGTTTGTCATACTATCAATGGAAATTAACTGATAGGAGCATTAAATCGGAAAATGATAAGGGAGCCATGACTTTCAAGCAAAATAATAAGTAATACAAAGTTGAGATGAAAACGTATGATTTAAACATGTCATTAGGTTGAAGAATGTATAAAGGGATTAACAATAACCTGCGGTGGGAAATTATCGGGAACATATTATATGGTGAATGAAGCAAGGTGGAAGACGCATCGCAGAAATACAGGAATTTTTTTAGGAAGGGTTTCATAACTCCAGTTTACAAGAAGGTAAAATTACTATTTGAAATTGGGAAGAACATTTTCGGGCTCGCTGTCAAAACTGCATAATAAAATTTCTTAATCGAAGTATTATAGATGCAAAAGAATTATAAATAATACAGAAAAGATCACTATGGTATTGGAATAAATGATAAAGTCGATTTTACATCAGGTAGGTTGGTAATTATTATCATAAAAAAAGGATAAATAGTAGAAGAATTGATTAATAATGTAGCGATATTAGGACAGGAAACATAGAAAATATAAACTCAATGACGTAGATAAGGAGAGCCTGCGTCTAGGCAGTCCTGTTTTCGTGATAGAATTTGCATCGAGGGAAATAATATTAATAAATGAAGAGGAAATGGACAATATTTCCATTTGTCCATTATTCATGTGTGGTACCATGTCAACGAATAATTCACCAATAGAAGGGAACTTAGAATGTATTTTTTTATTTCTTAAGGTGTTTTATGGGGTGAATTCGATAGATTTATTGAATTTATTGCAGAAAATATGAGTAAATTGGTAGAAAAGCGACATCTGCAACGTGTATATGTAACAGCCTGCTTAGTTGTGGATAAAAAATGGAGAGTCGGGCTGGGTACAGTTATAATAGGGTAGAGAAGGGGGTATCCATTTTCACCGGTGCCACTCAAAGTGTATGTGGTGAAAGTTATTAGAGAGGAATGGTAAAAACTAAATATTACGAATGAAAGTTGGGGGAAGTGTTTATAGAATAAGAAAGGTTGTCTGATGGTCAAGCTTTAATTTGCCAAGCAGACAAGGGATTGAAAAAACTGCTTACCGCAGTAAAAAGTCAATGGCGTAAACATAGGATACGAATAAATTGAACGAAAGAAAGATTTAGCAACCCTAGTAATTATGGGGTATTGGATTAATATAGCTGTAACAAAATGCATTGTATAAGCAATGGTGAAATTCCTAAGAAAAAATTCGAAAAAAGAATGGAATGGTGTGCATATTCATTGTAAAGTAAATATTAATGATGGCTAACACATTGAATATTCGGGAATTTCATCCTTTGTGTATGTCATAAAAATGATGTTCTGTTTAATACATGTTTCATTCGTTACGCGTTATTTATAAATATTAGCCAAAAAATAGCCACATAAACGCCTGTTGAAAATGAATACTGCTACCGATACACGAATGATGTGCGTGATGCCTAAATTCACGGGGCTCAGCAAAAAACACCTCTTTTTCAGCAGTGATTTTGGTGTGTGCGTGTAGAAGTGAGCTCGCACTCGTATAACCCTTTATTTCTCCAAACCCCAAGCCAGTATCCTACACCTAAAAAATCTTATACTTCTCTTTTAAGGTGTACATCTATCTCCCTTGCCCTTCCTATCCTTACCCTCGAAATAAGTTCATGCTTATTCCATAGTCACATTTTTCGAGGAATGTCCATTAAATGATAACAAAATTTAAATCCCTTGCATTGCAATTGAATTAAGTAAAAAATTTACTTCATTTTTACTTAGTTTTTAAGGTGTATGTGGTACAAGTTTTAATGAATCTGGTATTGAGTCAAGGGCAAGCATGGAAATTTGAAAGATGTTCGGTTTGCTTTTGTAACGACACATTTACTAATAGCACATCATGGACTTTTAATTTATAAAGGTTTAAAGGAAGATATATATACATATACACACACACACACACACATATATATATATATCCTCTTAAAGATACATCAAATAATGGTATTTATCAGGTAAATAAGATTAATATGCTAATCTTTAGAATAATTATAAACATAACTATTATTATATTTTCCATTCTTAATATACAGGTTTTTTAATATACAGGTTTTAGATTTTTCCCTTGATTTAATTATTAGCAATGAACAATGGAGCCTGTGTATGCGCTTAGAATACAGAATAAAAAAATGAAATTTTAAATTCATGAAACTAAATCAGAGACAATTAATCATTTACCCAGCGATCCCCTGCAGTTTCCACCCTTCTCTTTCTAAATGGATACCATTTTATGCCTTCCAAATGTTTCATTTACGTTTGACTTGGAAACGCGTCTACAATACTGTCTTCACATCTTATCTAAACATGCTTTTTCCTTAGTTTTCAGAATCGTCCGTTACCCTAACTGATTTTGGATTTCTTTCTTGTATATTTTCAGCAAATATACAAGTTACTCTCTGTTTCCTATATGCCAATTCATTTGAAAATCATATCAATCCTTACCAATGTGAATGTGTGGATATACATATATATCTATGCATATAATTATACATTTGGGGGCGGAAGTAGACCAGAGGAAGCTTGTCTGCTTATGGAGCCGAAGGCCGGATTTGGCAAAAATACTTCAGCTTAAAAACGCTGGTTAATGGTTTTTCGGAAAGAGGCAACTAGTCATCAACAGAAAAAATACAATAATGCTATTTTGGAACGAGGCAACGAGAAAAATTAACTCCTACTAAACAGCTACCCTGAACCCATGGTAAAAGGCCGTAGTATCACCTTAAGGCGCTGGTGACGCAGACCAAGTGAGTAGGCCCGTAATCACCTGCCAGAGGTACTAACGAGAGTAAAGATCAAGGTATCAGCCGCACTACTGCGATGTGTAAGATGTGACAACGAGAAACCACAACATTATTCTCCCTACAATATTAGGCCTGGTAATGAAAGTAGAGAAGAATGTAGTAGCTGAAGTAAACCTATTCTAGGATTGAAATACTAATGATTATGTATATATCTTCGTTTATGCAGTATAGAGGATATACATATCTTAGAAATGGAACGCTCTTCGGTGAACAAAAATTATATTAAACACAGATATAGATTTTTGAAACATAGAAACTAAAAGAAAGAACACTCATATGTAGTTTTGACGATTCGACGGCACGACCGTCGGCATCAGAACGACGGCCGAGCCTCCAAATCGTCAAATCGTCCTTCCAGTTACACTACGCTCACATATGCTCCGAATAGTAGGTACAGTTCATATTCATTAATTTTCAAATGTAACATCTTACTCTAAATCACTCTTCTAATATGAATTCCATATGAACCGAACCATAAAGTGGGGTGTTCAAGTTTTAACTTTTATTCTTAAAATTTCTTTATTATCTATAATATATTGACTACATTTTTTGTAGAATATGTTATATTTTATAAAAGTTTTATAAAGAAGTTAATATTTTTTTCCCTGCGAATTCAAGATGGAATGACTCTGTTTTTCAAAATTCATTAGATGGCCTATGATTAAAATTTCTTATTGAAAAATGTAAAAATATACTAATTTCAACCCTAGCACTTAAAAGATACATATTTATTTTTAGAGATATAATTAAAATTAAACATGGTATGATATTTTCATTCAAATTTTACCTTGTAATTTTACGTTTGTCCGATTTCCAATGCCCTTAAAAAGATGTAAATGATAAGTACTGCAAAATAAAAGTTCATTCGTCATTACAATACTTCATATTGTTCATTTGAATGTTCATTCGTACATTGTTCATATGATATGTATTAGCATTATTACGTATAAATAATTCTTTCACCCGAATTTTTTTTTTTAATCTGGCCCTCTATTAATCCTTACTAAATCGAGAGTTCTCGATTCTGGAAGTTCTATTATTTCTAGCGTCCATGCATTTCCACTTCATTTTCCACTTCATAAACCAAAATAGACATTTTCATCCAACATAAATATTTCAGTCATTGCGTGTCATATCTTTCATTTCCCAACCAAATGCATACATTTCTTCAATGTAAAACTAACACCAAGCACAAAAAGTAAATAATACTCATTTTTTGTATGTTTCCGGGTTACCAGTGCTTTCATCGAACATAATTATGCCAAATATTGGGTGATATATCTTTCATTGATCCACGTAATACATAAATTAACTTAAACGTAAAACTGATTGTAAACAAAGAGTAAAAAACCCTGATATTTATGAGCTTTGGGGTCGGCTATGTCCTGCGGCAGCTAAAAGCGCTGTCCATACATAATGTAATTCCCATGAATGATGTTTAAATACCGTAAAATACGTCATTTTATGTTTGGCACGGAAAAAATCGTAGAAATGTTAGAGGCTTCATGAAAGGTATATTAAATCTCGTTCGATCATTTTTTTAACCGTTTCGGTATTTTTTTGAAAATTCCACCAATCATAAATTCATTTGTTCTTATCGCAAAATTGACGTGTTAACCTCCATTATATTTTGCTTTCATCGTTATTCCCGGGCTCACATAAAATCATAATTATCTCTAGGATCTAAAATTAGCTACTGTTTTAACTTCAACATTGACCGTCGGGATAATTGTAACCAATATTACCCACGTTATTCCCAGCGGTGATCACCTTACATGGTGTGAGTGAAGCCAAAATAATTAGTTTAGCGTGTTTGAGTTTAATAACATGGAACACTTCTGGTGAAATTGTGACAAAGTCCATTGGAGTGCTCATTACGTACGTGCCTTCTAATCCACTGAGCTGTAATTATCACTTACTGGTGCAATATATGAAGGCAATAACCACCATGTAGGATACAAAATAACTCAATATATGTCCCCCGTGGGATAGCCTATCTCTTCCTAAAGGGATTATCTAGCTTTAATTGAAATATATGTATAACGTGGAGCCAGAATTACGTGAATGTATTGCTTAAAACGTGAGAGAGAAGAAATTAAGTTAACGAGAAGGAAAACAAGTGCCTGCATACGTCTACAAATTATTTTCAAGATCTAGGAAATCAATCTTGAAATTTCCACATTGACGTAATGAAACGATTGTCCAGTTTCTTTAATTACGTTATACGAACAATTTTTCTGATAAAACAAACAGTTTTCTGCTAATACACATTACTGTTGACCCTAAATTTGTATGTTAAGTACTTTTTGTCACTATTATGATCTTATTAAGCGTACAAAAGCCCATGTTTTATATAAGCAGGTTTCTAATTGTCGGTATCCTTATTTCATCAAAAAAGGTTTCAAGGATCTGTGCAGGTGTGAATGATATGTATGTGAATGCATGGTAAAATCTTCTGAGAACAACGATATTCAATAATTTAATGATCCCAAGTCCCTAGAATATGAGATAGATATTCAGCGTATAAAAATATTCATAATTAAGAAAGGAAATCAAGCTATTATTAATTTAGTTTGTGCTGTTTCTGCTGATACTTTTCTCTTAATATCGTACCTACACTTATAAATCAATCTATAATTTTAACTTAAAATAATAGTCCAAGTAAAATGAAATAGGACAAAGAATCTCTCACAATCGCGAGCATCTGTCCTGAGGAACATTTCCTTATCTGTATTTTAACTACTTTTCATAAATATTTTAATAAATCGCTACACATTTTGGGATTACTTTCAAGGTAACATAGTTACTTTCGAAGAAAAAAATCTTCGCTCGTTAGATGATGACAGTATATAGGGTTTGGCATTTGATCCCCGGGGTGCAACCACGGAAACAAAATACTAAGCGGATTAATCTCCTTAAATCAAGATAAATCTGTAAAAAGCGCGGATGCTCTCGTCAAATGAACACTTGTACAATTAAAATTAGGATTTAAAAACAATGGGTAAAATCTTTTTCAACTGTGCCTCACCGACTAAGATCTTTTCCAAAATTCTTTCTGCATGACAATTCCCACCTACTCATGTGGAGCCTTTCTCTCTTTTATTATGATTGGCTCTATGTGGAATGGTACCTTCATCCTTCCATTTTCCTTAAACGTTTCCCAATGCCACATCTTTTATCGAATATCTTCCTCTAATTTAATATATTATAGTTCCAAGGCTTACAATCCCCATTATTTTTCTTTTTTACATTATTTAATAGTTTGTTCTTACTCCTAGGTTTACTGCAAGGAACCATGTGTCCCTTCCTTATGGTTGGTATAGATTTCTTTCTTTATTCATTTCTTTGTAAACTTAAGGATTTTTAATTTCTGAAATTATGGAAAAAATATGGGATGTCTAAAGTGAATTTGCGCAACTAACGATGAAAAAACAGGGTCTTACCGCCTTGTTTTTCATAGAAATTGACATGAAAATATATACTTAACAATTAAATTAATTAAATAAAATACAATTTAATTACACAAACAATTGCATTGGAAAAGTACATAAAAAAACCTAGTTGACGATGCAGCAATACTTGTCTTTCCTACTAAAGATTCATATTTTCGTAAGTATAAAATAATCGAATTAATGTGAGTACAACAGCACTTAACAGCATCATTTCAAAACTTGATGCCTCAAAATTATTCCATCATAAATTTTAGAGTTTGTATAGAAAACTAATGACCTCCGAATACTTAAACGCTGTAAATTTATAGCGTATCGGTTTACAAAATGTACATGAATGAACACAAGGCACAAAATGCACATTTCATTTATCACTACTGAACTGAAGTGTTAAAAAGACTCGTAAAGTCACGATAAAACCTCTTTCAGGGACGATTTTAGAAAGTATAATTCCCGGTACCAGTCGAAATAATGTATGAGTGAAAACTATATTTCTGAAGGAAATTTGATGCACTTAAAGTTATTTTAAAGCTAGTAACTTATTCTCCTCAAAACTTTGCTACACAAATGAAGAGATACCTTTTAGACTTTCTACTTGCTGTCAATGACACACTTACGTTTATTGAGTACAAAAATAACTGTTCTCCAAGTGAAGTGCTGCCAGGTTCAATGTAGAGTTGCTTCAAAGTTGCGAAGTTCAATGACTTAGAAGTACAGGGACCGTTCATGGGTTTCTACTATAGCTGACGGCGATGTCTGCGTCAATATCCTCTTCAAGTGTGCCGACACCTGCCCAACATCCCCTCTACTTTCCAACGGGGTGCACGAAGTGATAATCGAATTCATTACTAGCTTTCGAAACATCATGCCTCGAACAGTTTATTTTCTACCCGGGGTCGTGACCTTACGGACTTTAGATTGGCCTTCCTCTTCCCATAGTCTAATTTTCAATTATTTGGTGGCGTACGCGCCTAAATTTACTTACCACACGCTGAGTTCGGGCGTACACGACTAAATTTACTTAATTTACGTCCAGTCGTGCTTCATTTCATTTTCCTCAACCTTGTCATTCGAACTTTTGAACGTTTCTGAGCGGAACCCGTGAAAATCTACCACCAAGGAAAAATGCCCACAATGTTAGTTCTTTACTTCTAACATTTCTGCTTTGTAGTTAAAGTAACTAAAACATATCACAACTTTTATTAATTTTACTAATATAAACTCCTTTTGTATCCTTGTTTGAATCTGTGTATTATCTAACAGATCTTTTGGTGTATCTCATACCCTACGGGGGATACATCATCCATTATTGAAATGTTTGCTTTGATTCATACTCTATGCATGTAATATAATTTATCAATTCAATATTAGTTCTTGGAATTAATGGAATAATATCTCGATGTAATTTGAGTATGTCTTTTTTCATTTTCTAATAATTGCATCAAAACATTTTTTTCAATTTTCTTTGGGATTACTAATACAGAATATTTAATGCATAGCTAAAAATTTAGTTAAAACATTATAATTTAAGAATATTATTTAGTGATAATATTGAGTTTATAGCAAAATGATACTAAAAATAAAAAATGAAATTGTATACAACATTTTTCAATAATATTAATTTCTTATATATATATATATATATATATATATATATATATATATATATATATTTATTTATATGTAACACTTGGACGGCACAATAGAACATAGAATAAAATATACCTGTATATCACGTAAAAGAACACTCACCTTGTACATTGTTTCAGCATTCGGCCTACTCCGAGGCCTATTTTTAGATTTCAGTGTTTTTAAAAGCATGCGATGATGCTCACATTAATTATTTTCGAATTTCAGCGAGTTTGGATTTATATCCACACTTCGCCAATATATTTTTATATAGGTAACCTGTAAATCTTGTATTCTACTTGCTGTAATTAACATTCCCGCGGGAATATATTTTTTACTATCATGAGCCAGTTCAATCATTATTATTATAGCTAAAAGCCAAAATTTTCCTTCCACTACACGAAAATTAGAGATTCCCTGTCCCTAGAATGATATTGTAGCATATAAATTTTATATTTTGTAGTCATTTGTTTAAGGTAAGTTTTGGATGACTAAAGACTGCATACGCCTACTTTTCTTAGTCTCGCCTGACAAGACAAAACCTGACACCTCTCCATGCACAATATCTGCTTCAATTATTTTATATCTCCTAATTACCTTCTTTCTCCTGCCCCTCCAGTTATTTATGATAGGGGCAGAAAAATACTGTTTGAAGGCTAATTGTGCTGAAGGGTTTCCATTTTTGTCAGTTTTCAGCAGCACATCGCCAATCAAATTACCCCGCAACTATCCTGCATTGTTCGGAAACGCTCATTGTTCTCCTCCCACACCATACCCAGTACTTCTTTGATTGATTTCCTATCTACTCCCTTCACCTTTATTATCTTACTTTATACACACACCTAAATTAAATCTCCAATCACTTCCTATCATTTTACATCAACAAACAAAATTTTCAGAGCCCTATAAAATCACGATTCATCACAAATATTTTGATAGCATGCTATTTTTTGAAATTTTGATCGGGTTCTGGTAATTCTGGGCGTTATTTTGTTTGGAAATGACGTGATTTTTGCAAATAATATGGTAAGGTATATAATGAAAAAAGACGTTCTTGCTAGAAAGTAGTTTTATTCCATGGTTTCTGGCAGTGTTCGCCCCTGACAACAACCGATAATTTCTTAGAATCTCGATATCTGGTTAAATATTGTAAAATAATTTGGTATTTTTGCCTTCTTTACATAATTAATAATACTAATATCAAAGGCGATTTTTCCCATGTAAGTGATGATTACGTTCTTTCCCTATGACACGGCAAACTCTTGTGGAAAATTAGCAGATGCTTAAGTAAACAACCTCAGTACATAAGCGTGTTTATGTATATACGATAATATATACATATATATACCTATATATACATATACATATTCAAACTCGAAAATCCCGCCGTACGGCGAACATATTATTTTCGCGCATAGAAATGGACATATAAGGAAAGAGGATAGGGAAACACATAAAAGACCAACACAGGAAATGTGGGCAAGGCGGTTTTGAGCAGATCACAAATGTAAAAATATTTACTTATCCCGGATAAGGAAATATTTTTACATTTGTGATCTGCTCAAAACCGCCTTCCCTACCTTTCCTGTGTTGGTCTTTTAAGTGTTTTCCTATCCTCTTTCCTTATATGTCCATTTTTATGTGCGAAAATAATATATATATATATATATATATATATATATATATATATATATATATATGCGGGTCGCAGTTGTACAGGGGTAGAACGCTGGACTACTGACCGGAGGGTCTCGGGTTCAATTCCCGGACAAGGCACTCTGGGGACCTGCAGGTCCACCCAAGCAATGTGATTTTTCGGGTACCAGATCTTGCTGGGAAACCATAACCGCAACAGGGAAAGGAACTGGCCCTCTTACCCTGATGTGTGAATATTCACCCGCCGTGGGCTTAGTATTGGGTGAACTCTGCCATCACCTACTAAACGGCCTTCGGGTTTATTACTGTGTTTATAGTTTATACCTATATATCATCTCTATTTTGTATTGGTTTTACCCCTGGATGTTCCGTGCCCCTTTTCCTCAGCCAAGGACTACTATAGGGTTTTGACTACGTAATCTTCCACGCTCATATACAAGGCCTGATCTGAATTACCTTCTGAAAGCACATTGTTGTACATCATTGGGTCGTTCCCGCAACATAAAACTCTCTTCCTTATGCACTATTTCATGATCATGAATAGACTATTTAATTAGAAATGATCAGCGAACGTTTAATATTTTTGACATGATACATAAATATCCAAGAGAGGTTTTTTTATCTTAAATTCCTGCGTTCAGGAATTTAAGAAAAAAAAACAGTGTCGGGAACCACCTTCTTTTAGGGAGAGTGCGCATTGATTCAATGAGTGTTCGCGTCTAAACGGCGAAGAGACACCTGGATGTCTACCATGATATCTATTTTCTATGTTTAATTTGGTAATAATGCCCTCTTTCATTATACTTCTTTGTAAAAACTCGCCAGCTCCTCGCTATATATTTTATAACAGGATTTGGCATGGGAGATATTTACACACTAAACAAAAAAATAATATACTCCCTAATATGCATCCTGCCTTCAAAGTGCTGCATTTAAAAGGTTCATAAATGAGGATTTGTATAAAACTAAATGTTTTGCCACCATCAAAATGTGGAGCTGGTCCTTCCTCACCGTGGGAATTCCATGCTCCAAATTCTTCATAGAGTAAATCTACTGGACAAATCGTGAGAGTTAAATACCACGAGCAGACGTTTGTCACCCGTAATACTCATTGATTTCATAGGAACCGGAAAATGAGAACGTACGCATCGTCCATCACAAACTCTACGGTCTCACAGAGTCTAATACGTACATATGCACGGCGATATGTGCGAGAAATATTATCTAGTTCTTTTACGATTATATGGTCGAAGAATATCTTTTCTAAATGAGGAATGGTTTTGGAGTAGTTCTGATACCCGAGTGTGGAACTTTCATGGTTGCCGCTTTGTAAATTCCAATTCCTAAAAGGGAGAGAGCCGTTGTTTTCGTCCCCTCCCGTAAGCGTTGAAAAAAGGGATCTCTCCGGAAAGGTGGAGTGGTCGAGTTGTACATCTGTCAAAACCCTTTTTTACCGGCTTCTCACTAGGACGCCATCTGGCGACAAAAGATCGCAATCAAAAGTCACATTCTTTAGTTGATCCCAGTGTCCTGCAGGGTGAGGGTGGAGCACAAAGTGGGAGGAGGTGGTCAGTGGATTTGGGGGAGGGGTGGTGAGCGAGGAGCGGCGAACTCTCATTGTCCGCGATACGGAAGGGACGTAGAGAGAGAGGCATCGGGCGAGATGGGTCGTTGAATAAATATTCTGCTGCAATGCCTCTCCGTTGTACACGTAGATAGCGGGGAGCGGCTCACGTTACCCAACCTTGTGATGCTCAAAATAAATCCCAGCTGACCGTTAATCAAGGAGGGATTGTAATGTGAGCCATTATGCTTCCATCCAGCGAGGTTCACGGGTGAGAAGGGGAGGGACGTGCGTTCAATTTGGCCCCCGCAGATGTATTTACGGCACATGCGACGCTATTCTACCGGCTAAGAACGGCCAAGATAACCCGTAAAAAGTTTTTTTCCCCCCTCGGAAAAAGAAGTGGGAGGAGGAACATTTTTGCGCCCCAAAACATAAGCGTGGTTGCCTCTTGCCCCAGATCCGGGTCACAAATGAAGTATCCCCATGAATGAGATAAAGCGAGTCAAATGAAACGGTTCTGCTTGGAATGCGAAGTATCTCGGTGGGGCGCTAGTTTTTAACTTATTTGCCAGCCAGCGAAATTTATTCAAGCAATGCTTTTGTTGGCCTTACTACTAATTAAATTTAAAATTCTTCCAGGGGGAAAGCTGACGGAAGTCGTTAATTCCCGCACAAGCCCCAACAACTTTTTTTTTTCAATTCAATCTTTCGTTGCACTTAGTTGGATGTATTTTATAATAAGCACATTGGATAAAGTAGTGAAAAAGGAGACATTTTATGGCCACAGGTCATATTTTAAAAATGGAATGCCCGACACAATGTTTTATCACTTGAGTTATAATTTCAAGAATTTAAAAGCAACATTCCTTCATTTTCTGTAGTAAATGTCAAGTGAAAATGATTTCCTGGTGTATTAGTCCTAAACATTTTTTCCTGAAAGATACTAGGTATATGACTGCCAGAATCCTTAGTGAAGCATTGTTATATCCAAAAAGGGGACGAACATCTGTATCAAAAATGTATAAAAATCAGTCAGGGTCAGTATAGCTAGACCATGATTTGAATACATAAAAACGTTACACGATTACATTTTACATCCTAAATAGTGACTCCAGATTTGATAAATATTATCAGTATTCAAATGACAGTGCATAACAATGAAAAATTACGAATAGAAGAATATGAAATTCATTCTGAAATTCCAGTGTACGCTTGACACATTTTATAGGCCAATCTCCATGGTCGTACAGGAAAACAATAAATCTTCCCGAAATAATGAAAATTACAAAAATTTCACATTGTCAACCATATTAATCTCAAATGAGACGTCGTGTATTATATTTCTGTGAATTTGGCATGACTACTTTTGCCAAGCCCATGAAATAGGAGATTAAATTATTACTAAACGTAAATTGTGTGAGCAAGTACCTTTTGGGGCTCTAGACGGAGCGCCGAGTAAAATGTTAGGATATTTTTTTCCCGCCACCTGAAAATTGATTGTGAAAATTCTCGGGATCATTAACGTACGGCGTGAAGTATTTAATTTAAAACAGATGCACTCGCATGTTCCGATCCGTTGCTTATTTTTTTCTGTCGCGTGGAAAAAATATACGTATATAATTTCCTCAGTGCCGGGGGAGATCGGAGCGCTGTAGGGTTTTGGAATGCTGGAGTGTGTCGAGGACGGGCGTCAGGGGCACGGGTGGGGTACAGGAGGGGGAGGGGTGCAAGTGGGTGGATGGTGAAGGGGTTGGAAGGGACGCGGTTGGGGCTTCGAGACGAGTATCGAAAGAATAGGGGGCGAAGGGAGTGGAGAGGTGCGGGCGGCCGAAGAGGCGAGGAGTTAGCGGGGCGGGTGGATAAAAGGAGCCACTGCTCCCATATTTATCACCTCCACTTTCGGAATGCTGGAAACCATTTCCCTCGTATATTTTGTTCTAACGCGAGAATTATTTTTCGCCAGCAGAGACATGTGGATGTTGGGGGGAGAGGCAATATGTCATTGACCTCCGCATAGGACTCGGATGTGGGGTTGGAGACGGGGGTGGTGGGAGCGTAAGGGGTCGGGAGGGGAGAGTTCTGAAAGGAATTGGAGCGAAGTGGGAGGGGAGGGAGGAGGAGGAGGCGTTAGAGGAGACAGCGAGTTCCGCGGAGGAAGATTCCGTGGTGCCTTCCCCTTTTTTCTCCACTACTCCCGAACGCCCACGCCGCCCGAATCCCGAGAGGCAGAAGGGAGAGCCTCACCCCCTCCACCCGTCGCTTGTTCCCTCGCTCTTCCCACGCCAAAGATCCCCGTTCCACACCCGAGCGACTCCTCAATCCGTGGGACACGGAAGGGCCATTAGTAACCCAGGCCACCGCGCGCTCCGAGCACCAAACATGGAAGCGACGGAGTAAGTAGGTGCTCTCCGAGGAACTTTCCAACTACGAAGTCGTAACCGGCATATGCCGCCGCCGATCGCTTTGGCACCTCCTCCCCCTCGCACACCCACCCCGCCACTCTAGCCGTCTCCTCCACGCCCCCCACCCAGGCCATCATCCTTGCCCCCATTCCTCTCCCGACTCCCACGACACACGCCCACCCTCCACCTTCCGCCCAGATCATCCATACCCGTCGCAGCCCTTCCGTCTCTGGGCCCATAAGAGCCCTTCCTCCGCCACTCGCCCGATTCTCCTCCACTTATCTCGTACCTCCTCCCGTGCTTCACACTTCACCCCTCTTCAACCACCCTTTCCCACCCATTCCGACGTCCTCTTTTCCCCTTAACGTTTAAACCTCCGCGGTTGCCTTTTTAATCGCATAATCTTTCACGGGTCCCGTTCACGTTTGCTCCGTTTACGGTACACATTTGCGTTTCAGCCTGAAGGAATTTGGTTCTTTATGGGGCACGCAAGAATACGATATATTGGACATTTTGTACCGTCGCCGAAATTTGGAAGGGCGTTGTTTGTTTGTGTATTCCGTCCAGCGTATACAATATACTAAACTGATACTACTACTGATACTCTAAATATAAGTGTTATTTTCATGTTTAATTTATTCATATTTTTTATGTTTTCTAAATTTTTGGAAGGGACACCAACCAGTCCAAAAGCCATTTACTTACTGAAGTTTCAAAGAATAATTTTATCTCAGCCACCACGGAGACCGTTCTCCATATCTGCTTCTAAATAGGGACGTATTGAAAGACCTTGGATATTTTAAGATTCCTCAGTTGTTTTTGAATTCTCACTAAGCTTCTTTCCGCTAAAAGCATAATATTATAATTTCTTTTTTTTATTTTAATTTCACGGGTATAATTAAAGGAGTCCTTGTATTTTATTCTGAACGAGTAGCATTTGAATTGAGATATCTCTGTTATTTTGACTCTCGTTAATGAGATGTACAATAGCGGTTTTCTCTCTCCTCCCTCCTGATCACCTAATCTCCTCACACTAATTCTAGTCTCAAAGTAGAATAATGCTTTCAAAAATCTCTTCAACCCATTTACCATGCCTTCTAATCTTCAAATCTAGGGTTTAAGTGGTAAAAGAGACCATCTAGTCGTAGTTGTAATTGTGAAACGACAACATAAATAAATGCCGATACACGTTATTTTGTGCAGTTTAAAATTAAATACGACTCATTATGACAAGAAATACATATAATATCACGTTCACATCTATTCAGAGAAGATTACTCTAATTTGTTTAAAGTTGCTTTAGCTATATTGTACCGCATAGGTATATATTCATGATGATTCATTTGATGAAATCCTTTATTTTATTACCATTATTTCCAATGCCTTCGTCATGACTATCTAAGGAAGCAAGTATTGACATAAATAAATTAAGTTGGAATATAATAGCAAAATACAAATTAAACGATATTCATATCCTAAGTCTCTGTGCCACAAAATGTTGCGGAGCATATTTGTGCGCCAGTACTCACTTTCAATGTTTTCACACCCATTAGTTCGTTGAAATTTTGGTTAATAAATTGTATTATAAACTGTATATACTTCATACGTATCATTCTGTTCTCAAAAATATTATCGTTTTAAGAGCAATACCAGCATATTGTTTTATGTCAGAACGCTGACTACTATCATCTTTAAAATGTAAATTAAAACAGAGCATGATGAGCATTTTTCGGGGATGAACAGGACATCATTAATGGCCATTTACATCTTCCATCATAGCCAGTATCTCATTTGGTCGCGCTTATACTTGTGTAATAAAATCATACTAAATAATGGAAATGCAAGTTAATGAAAGATAAACAGTAATATCTGGCTGGCTTTTTGCAACCTCAATGCTGTAAAACGAGACGTTTCAGGCGTTATATATTGGTATATCATGATTAATTATAAATAGCAATTTCCCAAAAAATAAAATTTTATTTTCTGGAAAATTGTTGTATTTTAATTAATCGATGTTGTACGTACATACTTCTCTTTATGCTATCAAGAGCGCATCTTAAATATCCTGTTTACTCAATTGCTAGTCTAAATCTCTCCTTTATTTGTTTTTTGAAGTGTTTGTAACCATTACTGTACCTACTTCTCACAGCAGTGACTCAATTTACCCTAAGCATTGCAGCTTTTATATTCCCAAGGGTTAGGTAAGAAGACATATACGACTGAGCAGCAGATATTCTGAGCGGCCTGACCTATGCTGGGCAATCAAATAAGACATGAAATGAGGACGAAAAGCTGCATGCACTCTATATATTTATTATTTACATTTTACGAGCTCCGCTCTAATAGCTTTCATGAGGACTGCTTCATGAATAAGTGAATAGACGTACATTGATGGATTTTCTACTTATCCGGCTTGAACAATGATAGAATCACCTGTAAACCTAAAAATATTATGAATAATGATAGTTTGGAAGAAGCAGTAAATATTACACAGTTAAAATCAGTGGCGGAGATATCATTGATGTAATGTCTAAATTTTCCAAATTAACTTAAATGCATAAACATATTGTTCGGTGTCCTTCATATTTTAGAATCTTGTTTTAAAATATCCAGTAATAATATTCGGCTCTCGAGAAAATATCTGTAGTTAGTCATTAATGAGAATATATTAATGCACAAAATATGGCAATCATATTATAGTACGTAATTTAGCTTTTTTTCATTTCAAAGGTATAATGTAAAGTCGGAGAATTTCCAGGGAAAACCTCCTGATAAAATGGTTTTTATCTGGACCCTGAATTCATGTCAATTGACATATCTATTCCCAACAGTAAAAAATGCATACACTGTAGAACATTTTCATGTAATAA
This sequence comes from Hetaerina titia, assembly GCA_037158775.1. Classification (NCBI taxonomy): domain Eukaryota; kingdom Metazoa; phylum Arthropoda; class Insecta; order Odonata; family Calopterygidae; genus Hetaerina; species Hetaerina titia. Next base: position 62,826,515 of record CM073779.1, on the reverse strand, counting down.
ATTCATAAAATTGGTGGGTATATTTGGCTAAGAAATTGTTGCTCATCCAGAAAACACGGATAATTACATTACACCTTAATCAAGCCTATCTTACCCGCAAATCACAGAGAAGTATCTTGCATACAGACAAATAGGTCACTAAGAGATGGTATATTTGGAGATATACCTGGTGTCAGGTTTTATCTGGGTACATACCTTCCCCCGATACTTATTTCCTTGTTTATTTTTTGTATTTGTGCGATCGGCGGGTCCCTGGCATAGGAGGAATACGTACAAACCCTGTACTATTATTTGTGAAACGCAAAAGTCCCTGTTTTCGAACACACCAGAGTGATTGAATGAGAAGCAAATAAATGAGAGCGTGCGTCCATCCATTTTATAATTTTGTATTCATCTGTGTGATTGACTGGTCACTGGCATACGAGGAATCCTTGTAAACCCTGAGTGGGTGTGTGAATGCGAACCACGAGAGTGACTATCATCCCTATACACTCCCTAGTGATCTGATTGAAAGTTTGTTTTAGTTTTTTTTCATTAATAATTTTACTTTATTGTATTTTCCCAAACACACCCAAGTGGCCTAGTGTGTGTTTCTATCTGTCCCCTTACTTGTAATTTTGTTTTAAATCCCCCCCAGTGCTAATCAAGTTTAAGGTCTCGGTTATGTCGTTTTCATTGAGAGTTGGTGTTTTACGGGGGTTGCTATTTATATGTATAGCCTTGACAACACTAAGTGCTCTAGGCGCCATCTGACGTTTCCATCTGAAAGCTTGACCCCGTTTACCCTTGCTCCCTTCAGAACATTTCGACGATTGATCATAACTTGTGTTGCTTACAGTGACTCAAAATTTTATCTCAGCGAAAAAATAGATTTAAATCGTGAGCACTTTCGTGCGGTGATGTTTTACAAATTTCGACGTGGACTATCAAGACAAGAATGTATCAACTTGCTTTCACTTTTGGTGATGAAGCTGGTTTATCGAATTCAATCATGGCCGCCGTTCGCTCAGCGACGAAAGTCATGAAGGTCGTCCAAAATCATTTGTTGTGCTAGAAATCATAGATGCTATGCAAGAACTAGTTAAGGACGATCATTGTGTGACTTATCGTGAGATTAAGGCATCCTTGGGGATTAGTATGACCAGCATCAATTAGATAATGCGTGAACATTTAGCTCAGAATGAAATTTGCTCGCGTTGGATCCCGCATAATTTGACAAAGCTCAAAAAGATTCTGTTGTCAATTGGTACAAAGAGATGCTCCAACAAATACAATCGTGGTGCATCAAAAGCTATGTATAACATATATATAAGTGACGAATCTTGGATCTATGCGTATGAGTCCGAAACAACACAGCAATCCACTGTAGTCGTTCCCCTATCCTACAAAAGTGATTTGTGCACGAAGCACATCGAGGCAAATGGTCACCTGTTTCTTTGGATTAACTAAACATGTGGCAGCCGTGCTGTTGGAGCAACACAGAACCGTGAATTCTAAATGGTTCACGAACATTTGTTTGCAAGAAGTGCTTGATGAAATATGGAAAAGAAGCAACTATGAAGGATCACTCTTCGTCATGAAATTGCAAGCTCTCACAGATCCGCTGAAACAACTACCTATTTGACTGCCCAAAACGTCAAATTGATTGGTCACCCTCCGTACAGCCCTGATTAAGCATCAAATGACTTTTTTCCGTTTATCAAGTACAAATTGCTTGGCCAACGTTTTCAGGACCTGAAAAGCCGTTGATGCATTCAAAAACCATGCTTTGATGGTACGTCATTCGGAGTGGGAAAAATGTATAAAGCCGAAAATTGGTTCGACCGCATGCAAAGGTATTCATTACCATGAAGATGACTTCGAAGAACAATAAAGCCATTTTCAACAATTCATTACTGCCTTTTCATTAATAGGGCGAAAATATAAATAACAAACTTCGTAATGTGGTACTGGTTCTATAATCCGTTTGGTTGAGTAAAGAATGAACTATTGGAAAGAATTTTTCAAGCCTTTTGTTAAAAAACATGTTCGTATTTATTTTGCAAAATTGACAGTTATTGGTCAACCCTTCAATGTAGGTGGGAAATCAATTTTTAAATAGCACCTAAGGATTTATCACACTTCAACACAAATGATGTAGTCTGCTAAGTCAGATGATATTTTTCAAACGAAAGGTATGGACTATTAAACCCTATCCAAGGATATGTGGTTAGAAAGTACGGATATGGACTTCACAATTATGTTCAACGATGACAGACAGGTTAAGTTAATTCTTTCCGCAGTAGCTCAGGAGGTGCTGCTTTACGCCACTTCCGTAGCAATTGGGAGCGAGGTGGGTGTGAAGAAGCAAGAAAACTCAACTTATAATTGAAAAAAACTGACACAGTTATTTGCATTTTCTTTTTAATCATAATAAAACTTTGCGGCAAATATTTATTTGAATATAATGAAAAACTCTAGTTCTCTACGGTTTATGGAATTTTAATTAAGGTTTCTGCTGATAACATCGGAAATAAATATCTCTAGATATATGGAGGGGGCAAAAATTCACCTGGTTACATATATTGTTGGAAAATACTGTCATGTATTAATGGCAATATAATTTGCCATCACTAGTGCCCTTTAGTAAAGAAGATGTTGCATCTAAATTTTACTTCGTACTTCACTTACATACTTAATTCACTTTACCACTATGTATATTTACCATCATAAATATCACTGAAAATTGTAACTTTAAAAGTCTTTCTGACACTAAGATTTATGAGGAGGAAGCACGTCAGGAAGTATCCCACCACGAAAGGCTTAACCACTAATTAGAAAATCTTCTTTAACACTATATGTATATGCCATGAATTGATGGATCTACAATCAATGTCTTTATTCCATTTTTCTTTAGAGCATTATCTCACGTTTTCTCCAAGGCAGCAGTTGTATACTCTCGTATTGCCTACTCTAGTTCTCGTATGGCGTCGCATGGCTGTGGATTTCTCCAACAGAATTAGTGTTCTATGTGCTCTTGAGTGAATTCTCCCATGTCTTGCTTCATATGTATAAAGAATTTTTATATGTGCTAGATTACAGGTCACAAAATATCTATCTGATAATTGCACAATTAATGAAATAATGTTAATTTACCTTAGCTGCTTCCGTTTGGGAGCATATTGACAAGAATTTTGGCTTTCCAATTTCTATCCGATAATTCAAAATCTTCGTTTCCTTCATGGTATGAGAGCTGTTTCTCTATAAATAACACCTTAACTAATAGTTTCTCCTATTTTTATTCATGACGACACCTGTGATTTTTATAGTATTCTAGGTAAACAATATAGTGTTTTATGAACGGAATTTCTATGCCCCCTCTCCATCTGGGAATATTATGATTATGACTTACCACTAAAATTATTGGACTGCTTATCCTTTATTTTGCTTGTATCAGAAAATATATGAGAAGAGAAAATACTCAGAGATAAATTGTAGGTTTTCCCAACACAAGGAGCCTCTTAGAGGCCTCCTGCATCAAAATTCCACAACTCTGGGTGTTCTCCTCGAAGTACTTCGGGAATTAATCCGTGTTAATATTCCTCACGCAGGGAAACCCCCAGAAGTTCCGAGAGCTGGCAGACACCTCTTCCTGGATATTAATTTTTTTCTCGCTTTCATTCATTACTACCTTAAATTTATTTATTATCTTCTGTTCATATTTCTCAAAATAATTGTAATAACGCAGATCAGATTCAAGGTGCACGAACCACTTATCCAAGAATGTCGTTATTAAATTTATTGAACTTTGGTAAACTAGTAATATTTCTGGAAACCTTAAAGTTTTTTGACAATGGGGGTTGCCCCCACTAGTTCACTCCTAATCCCTTCCAGGTGGAGCCCGCCACAGCTTTGGCTCCATCTGGCGGTGCTGCAGCTCATGTGCAGCATTCTTTGGCACGAAGAAGCCTGGGAGTGAAGATTAGTGCATGCCGACTCTCCCACGAGTGAAGGTTGTCACCAAGACTTCCATTAGCAAACCCGTCGATCCCAAGTCCCCTCCTTGAGCTCTCCCGCGGCACTTGCACTCCCACCCGTTCCTTCGTCCTTACGGTCTTACCTCGTGTCCCTCCCGCACTATTATAGGCGTCCTCGCGAGTCTTCCTGCGTGGATTCCCACGGCGTCCACCCCACGCAGAGGATGACGGGACGTAAGATGCCGCGGCGCCTAATTGATGTGCTCCGGCAGAAGGCAGGTTATCAAAGGATTAGGGCTGGCGCCTCGCGAGTGGGTCGTGCGGAGAATAGCGGGTCTCGCGGGGTTGTCGCAGCCGGTGGTACGCGGTTTGCGGGACTATGGGATGTGAAGCGACGTGAGTGGCGACCCTTCCGTGTTAAGCAAGCCCCCTTCACCGTCGCATATTGTTATAACGCGAAGCAATTCAGCGCGTAATCCCTCTCCTCTCTGTTTCTTCTCGAGATGGAATTGGCACAAATCGCATTCATTAGTGCTTCAAACATGGCTTCGAGCATTTGAATAAATTTGGATCAAGTATTGTTATTCAACCGCTATTTTTTTGCGTGTGCCGGTTGACTTTATCTAATATTCAGTATCTCAGCAGCTCTCCAGTGATCCAGGAACATAGAAAATGGAATGGAGCATGGAATAGGTGACAGAAATAAAAGGCCTTACTTGGTCAGATTCCCGATATGAATTGATTTTGTGAATGAAAGTGAGTAACAGAAGATTCTATTATGGTCGTTATTGGAGAATATACCCCATTATTTTCTCTTAGAATGATTAAAACAATGTAGCTTCAAATTAAAAATTTGTAGTTATGATACGGAGCATCATCGACTCATCATGTTATATTATTAAGCTTTTAGGTGAGTTTTTCAGAGTAATTATGGAAAACTTCCATTATTTTCAATTCATTGAATGATAAAGTATAATTTAGTCTGGGTGCACAAATTTCACGATATTTAAATTAGAAATAACAATCATACAGTTGGCCCCGACGGTATGTAAAATGTACATAAGTTGCAAAAGGTCCGTAACTTATAACATTTAGTAACAGTGAAAGCGTATGCTAATTAAGCTTAATTTCATTTCATTGTCCTGATACTACGGTAAAAAGGTTCCACTATATGGTAACAGGAATGTCTCTGTCAGGCTCTGCTACGATTCGAATAAAACGTAGAAAACCCCTAGATGAGGTCAATAGTATATCGATTTTATATATTTTTTATGTTATTGAACTCAGTACCACCAATTTGGTACCAATAACCAGATTTAATGAAATAATTCACCATATTTTTTGCACGACAATAATACTAAGCGATTCCAAGGTCCGTTAATTTTTTCATTGAAAAATATAAATATCAAATTTAATGATATAATTATAAAAAGAGGACTTAATATAATTCACTAAAAATATTTTCATTTTATCTATCGCAGAAAAGGTCACCCAAGCCATAAAATAGATACAGGTGATACCTGTATAATACATATATGTATAATATATATACCTGTATGAGCTTGCTATGAAAAAATAAATTCTGCCCATTATGTAAAAAGCTTCCTATTGCCTAGTGGGAAAAATCGGATGCAAGTCATTTACTTGCTAAGTAAGTATTTATGTAATGAATTACCATGTCTAAGTTCAGTTGATAGTGCGTTAAATTAAGGAATTATTACGTAAAATAGGTATTTTTCAATAGTTTGTACGTTATTCTATCATCATCGTAAATATACTATGTAAATTCATGTACTCTAGAAATACTGAGCACATTGTTTTGAGTTTTATTTGATTACTGGGCATATTCATGCATTTTTATTTCGCAAAAAAATTAATTAACTCTAGCCTTAAAAGTAAAAGCGCTTCCTAAAATTCTTAACAGGAAGATTAATGTGAGATGACGGTGATAGATGAGAGGAAAAGGAAGTCATTGCACCAATTTAAGAGTTTGAAAAGCATTCGCCATGACCGGGATTTTTCACATCCTGAAATTATTGCAATGAAATGCATGTTAGCGGATGGCCCCATTAAACGTTACTGTTGCGGCATCTCCCACTGTTTCTTGAAATTTTTCTTAGGAACAGAAAGTGTTGATACTTTAGGTAGGAAAGAAAATTTTCAAAATTTAGGTCAACGATCGAGCCTCAAAGATAACCGTAAAAGTTTTAACCGATCTGTTAGTGAAATGACTTTGTTCATTTTTAAAATACAGAATAAAACATGAATGGTAGGCAAATTTTGATTCATTTTTGATATACGATAATTATCCAGGCGAATATTTAGAATTGAAAATGTTTGATTTTCCTATTTTAATTACATGTTTCAGAAGCTAGGTTGTTAGTCATCGATAGCTCAAATCGAAATAATTATGTTTCGCATTTGCCTGCATTGATTGACTTACAAATACATTGAATTAGATGAGCTTGATACTTTTTGGTATATGTCCTCTTCGTATAAAACTCCGCAAAATAATATTTCCGTAACATTATTAAAATTGAAATTAGTATAATTAAATTTTTTGTTGTGCTTTCCGACAACCTGGAGGAATAAATTTGAAGTTTTGCTCGCAAGTAGGTTTGGAAAATCCATTGATCACCTTCTTATTCTAGAATAAGATGGCCCTATATTTGTACTCTGGACGAACGTAAACACATACCTCAGTTTGAAGCCTTAAGGACAACCGCCTTCTCGAATCTTTACTTCTACGAGCGAATCGCTTAAGAAGAATGATTTGGCAGTCCATCTCTTGGCGTTCCTGGCGGGAAAGCAACTACTTCAATGCTCAACTTGTGCTAGTGCCTGATGAGCCGGAAAGCTACTAAAAGATGAGATCCCATTTACTCCTTCCGTTAACTTGGCTAAAAATAGAGTGGCGTGGATGCGGAACCGTTTTACGGGACTTGTGAAGGGTGATTTAACAAGTGCTGGGTTTAATTCGTCTTCCTTTAGGTAAAAGAAGTTCACAAGGTTTTAATATTTGAGCTTTGCATGTGCCTAGCAAATCCTCTTAGATAATATTCTATAAGAAACATATTTGGCTATATTATAATTTTCTGACATGTTTTAGTTGTTTTATATTAGATTTTTTACATTGTAGTATGAAAAATTTATGTGATCATTAGTAAAATGTTTATTGATTAGTACTAGACGCCTCACCACTTGTCCTAAACCAATCTCACTGCGAAGAGATTTGTGTGGTCAGTCATGAATTTATTATTATCAACGCCAATTTCTGCTTCATTAACTCTCGATCGCTTGAGTCTGTTGTCGGAAAAGGTAAATGCAGTATGTACTACGTTACTGTACCCCCATTCAATCAACTCTTTCATAAGGAAATGTTTGTGTCTACCTTTGGTTATGAATTCAAATAGAATGAGAGAGGTCAAAATGATATGAGCCAATATTTCAAATTCTAAAGGATTAAGACTAACAAAACTATAATTACAATTACGGAACCTACCTTTATGTATTCTTCAAAGAGTGTAGATTTCTTTTTCTTGAAATGGAAAGTGAATGCACAATATGTGCTAGTCTTATCAAATAAGTATTGACGTTCAGTAAAATTTCAATTTTCTTTTACATCACGGCAGTAGCGTTTTATGCTTGTGGGCAGTGTGGAAGGACGTCAGTCGCGACTGAGCGTGGATCCAGGATCGGAAACCGAAGCTTCTATTAATTACTCTAAGTCCAGTATTTAGATTTTTATTCACTGCTTTTCAGCTGTATTATTTGTAATTTCTGTAAGGAAAAAGGTAACGTGGAATAACGATAATCGGTTTCTAAATTTTCCAATGCACTTTATACTACGAAATGGAGGAGAAATCACTTGCAATGGTTGAAGGAGTGTATGATTTGATAGATCTGTGAAGGAGTGGGCTTGAAACTAAAACCCTACAATTTTTCTTCATAAACTTTTCGTCAGACTAACACACTCATAAAGTTACCCGTGTATAATAGTATTTTCATCCTTAAGTCTTAATTTATTTGCCTATGCCGAATTGACAACGTAAACTCTGCAAGTTCATACGGAAAGTGCGATCTTCTACAGCCGCCTTTTGGAGTAACACCTAATTACAATTCCGCCCAATGAATACTTACGAACCGCGAGGGCCATAATTGTGAGAGCCAATTTAATGAGGTGAGTATTGTTTATATCGCAAAATTTTTACTCAAATTCAAAAAATTGAAGTAAAAAAAGAAAATTTAGAAAAATAAATTATATGCTACCAGCCAAGAAAAAAAAATGACAAATCATAGGATAATGATTTCTCGTGGCGTTCTGCTAGGAAAAGATAAAATTTATGTCACATTGAAATTACAATATTTGACAACATTTATTGCATGAAATATTACTCCTTGTCTGCTCATTGGGAAAAAAATAGTGAATTTGTACTTCATTGAACTCATCTATGTTCGATGCAAGGATTATTACTGCCACCGTAAAAAAAGTGGCTAAGACATGGAAGAGGGTTGAGAAATTACGTCCCTCCCCCTAACCCTGACGACGTCACGAACTCCCGACGTCCCTTGAGCCGACGGCGGTAGGGTGCGTGCACCTCCGGTGAGGAATGTAGCTGCGACCATTTGAGCTTATCTTGAGATTCCTTCTTGCAGCGTCTGCCACACCTTCTTTCAGCCCAGATCGACCGTTGGAACCGTTGAGCAAACGAAGGGGAGAGGTGAGACTTTAGGACTCGGTGAGAAGCAGGGTTTCTCAGCATAAAATATCCCATCTCCGTCACCCGTTGACCACTACACTTTGTCAGGGACTCGTTACCCGAGCGCCTGACGGCGCCGCCGGACACTTCATAACACAATTATCTCAAGGTCTCCCCACCCTATTTTCTGCCCCCAATCCCTGACACATCCTCACTTTACATCCAAACGTGAACCCGTGATTCAATTGATGTCCGTTGAGTTTCACGTCCTTATTTCCATTACCGTAATAGTCCATTGCCGAGTACGCAAGCTACCCCGCATTCTTAAATCTATATTCTGCTCCATTCCTCACTCTTCCCATCCCGTCCAGAGTACACCTGAATCCGGTTCGAATTTTATTTGCATCGTGATATTTTACCTAGAAATCCCGCATCGCCGATCATATCCTTCTCATCACCAGATCTCTGACGATTCAGGAATGAATACATTATAAGTTGGTCTGCGTGGGGGTATTCATAGAGATAATTTTTCATTTCCAGCATCCTCATGCTCCCAAAACCCATTCCCGCAATCATTCTGGCCATTGTCACGGAGTATTAGAATATCTTTGTGGTCGTTCGAAATGATTAAGCCCCTCTCTTCTCCTGCTTCCCGGAGGATACAATCCCTACACTCTGCCCGTCACGCTAATCCAGTGTCGGTTTCTTCGATGAATAATTGCTGCCCGGCCATTATTCGAGTATTTTGCATACGCTTCCCATCCCGAACTATCCCCCTCACTCCCCTAACGATTTCCGTGCAAAGAGCTGTCACGCTGCTTCCAGAAGGGGTAGCGTTGAGCAAAACGTGCTGAAAATTTTTCCAGCTACAAATTGGTCGTCTTTGGATTGAGATAGATGAGATAATATGGGGGTGATTGTGGAATTTTATAATTTTAAATATCTAATGAAATCAATCGGTCTATCTTACGTGTGAATATAATTTTGCCAAAATGGTGCCCAAAATATTAATAGGCCATATCCTTTGATCGTTTGTTTCCCTCTACTGTCATATATTCTTTCTTTCAAGGAAAACTGATTACCAAAAGAGGTTTGAATCATTTTTCACGCGGTTTCAATTGAAGTAGTTTAAACAATCTAAGATTTTGCATTAATTTATTAAATAAAATTAGCTTAATTCATTAAAAATATTATGATAATGATTGGCATAAAAGGAATGTACATTCAATGTTGACGAATCAATATTAATTTCATATTAGTGTGTTTTTTATTTGAACAATTGCAAACAAGTACGGTCGCAAAACTCCACAATTCCAACATTACTCCACGAAGTACTTACTCCGCCTGCTTAATTTAAGGATCAAACTATTTGTGTTTCAACTTTTATGGGAGGTCATTTTACAATGTTTTCAACTGTCCAAGAATATCAGTTTGTCCAACACAAACTTTTATGTGAAAACAACTTTGCGGAATATCTAGTTACTGTCGTTATTTCTACAGGAACTTTCTCCAGTTTTTACTCTTAAATGTTTATCACTGAACTATATGTAAAAAAATATTTATATATGGAATGGGACCGCTTAGGAAATATGTTCTGATATTTCCAGTACAAAATAATTCAGAGTCGAATATTTTGAGCAGAATCCGCTTCTGCTTCTTTACTGCCTCAACTTTGCGTCCAACTTGCCTCAAACATTAAATCCTTTGTCTCACCAATTTGAAGGTATTTGCGTCTTCGTCGCTCTACCATGTAGAGGAACTTGTCAATGAATTAATGCTCCTGCCTGCGCGTCAGTTACGTTGTGCACATGTTACACTGTGCTCTTCCGCAAACAACTCCCAAGTGACAACTTCAGGTGTTGGCGGCGATGCCAAGTGTCCGTTCTAGAAACTTGAGGCTTTGCTACCTAACAAGGGTCCTATTCCTAACCTCTACGTATCTCTAGCAAATAATCATTCACTCTCTAAATTGGAAGACAAACCCCGCAAACACATGTGGATCACTCTCGACGAAGGCTCGCAATACATTGCCCCCTTGAGAGCTGTTCTCGTAAATGTGTGTGTACATGTAAACGTGTATATACATATATGTGTACATATATATATATATATATATATATATATATATATATATATATATATATATATAACCATAAACACAGTAATCAACCAGAAGGTCGGTTTAGTAGGTGATGGTAGAGCTCACCCATGTACTAAGCCCGACGGCGTGTGAATATTCACACATTAGGGTAGGGGGGCCAGTTCCTTTAGACCCGCATATATATATATATATATATATATATATTTATTTATTTATTTATTTATATATATACATTCAAACACGAAATCCCGCCATACGGCGAACAAATGTTCATTCACCAAGAAATAGATATAAAGAAAGGGGATAGGAACACAAATGAAGGACGAACACAAGAGAGGTGGGGAAGGCGGAATCAAGCAGACTATGAATGTAAAAATATTTCCTCGATCGGGACTTGAACATCGGATCTCTCCACTTGCCGGGCGGATGAGCTTGAGCTATCGATATAACCTAATTTGCACTGAGATATGCGATGGTTTAAATGTTCAAGTGCTCCGATTACTTGGCCAAGAAATGGCGTTAGGGAGCTGTTACACGCACCAAAGGAGAAATAGACAACATATACAAGAGGAGAGGACAGTAGGGGTTGGCAATCATACAACATCATAAAGGATAGGAAGAGTGCGTTTCATGGCACGTATAGCCAGAAGAGACAAGCCACATTGGCCAAATACACATCGCAGATCTCAGTGTAAATTAGGTTTTCTCGATAGCTCAAGTGGTTAGAGCTTCCGCCCAGCAAGTGGAGGGATCCGGTGTTACAGTCCCGATCGTGTATATCTTGTTACATTCGTGCTCTTGTTGATTCCGCCTTCCCCCACTCTCCTGTGTTCGAAACACAGTATTCAACCCGAAGGTCCGTTTGGTCGGTGATGGTAGAGTGCACCCAGTACTAAGCCCGACGGCGTGTCGTACATCAGGGTAGTTCCTTTCCCTGTGTTGGTTATGATTTTCCAGGAAGAACCGGTACCTAAAATCACAGAGCAGAGGTTGGAGCAGCAGATTCCCACAGTGACTTGCCCAAGAATTGAACCTTGTACCTTCGGTTAGTAGTCCAACGTTCTACCCCCTGGACTACCACTACCCACAAATATATATATATATACATCGAGTTTTGCAACGTTGAGGGACAATGAAATCTATCTTATCCTATTTATTACCAAGTAAAATCAAAAGTTTTCTTGTAGAATTGTATAATTGTACAAATCGCTCAAGACATAAAAATACACACAAACTAACTTGTTTTTAACTCTCAGTGGGATACGATTTATGCATGTGACTATATTTATTCCAGTTTTTTCAGAAGATACCATGTTTTAGAAGACATTGTCCTTCCCAAACTCCATTTCAAAACACAACTCTATTCGTATTTTCTGTTATTTTATTTCAATTTTTATGTCCCCGAAACTAACCAGGGCTCCCTTTGTATGTGTTAGACTCTCAATCAATAACATGCATCAATTACCAATAGAAAAACGTATTAATTAACATTATCATTCCTCACATATCCCTCATTCACAGATGCATTAATTTCTCACGTATTTATCAATGGCAACATTAAACAGCATTAGTGGAATAATAAATCCTCGAGGTCGGACCACGTTTTATTTCAAACCAGTTACTTCAGGCTCCATTAACACGGCATGATGTGTTCTAGTGATCAGTTTTATGTGTACCAGCCAGAAGATGATCAAGCACATTATAGTTTCTCAAATTCCATCAGAATATTTCCTGTATTTACTCATTTTCATGCCTTGTCTAAATCAAAAAGCTACGAGACACACTTTCATGTGTTTATCAAGCGCTTGCTGACATATAAAAAATGATAATTAATGTTTCAGTCATACATCAATATTCCACTCTCCATATTGTGTCTACCTAAGGTAATGTAGACACAATATGGGGAATGCAATCGATCCTCGATTCGATATTCGAGTATTCCTCTAATCTCTAAAGAATAATAATTCCAAATTCTTACATGTTATTTTAATGCTCATTCCAGTATACAATTTTATCATTTGTGCGTTATTCCTGAATTAGCGTAGGAAAATGTATGCACATGTGAATTGGTTCCACAATGCAACATCACGCACAATGTTTTATATTTGCCAGCAGGTTTACCATTGTTTTTAATTTTCACCCCTGTTTCAAACTTTTTTTCACTTGTATGAAGTGATCTACGTTCATAGTTACCACCTAATACTTCTCTAATGACTCCTAGGTATATACCTCTCCATTAATAATTAAATCATCAAAATACTCCCTCTACCAATCGCCTACTCCGCATATATTTCAGACAATATGAACGCTTTTATTCATTATAATATTATTTTATTACCCTCTCCTTCCTTTCTATCAATTTCCTATTCATTTCTATTCCTTCAAAATATTTTTGTATTCAGTTCCTGCAATTACCAGTCCTTACTTTCTTCATTTTACATCATTTTGACCCTCATTGTTTTTACTCTGTAAATTTTAGACGCCATCTTCAGAAACTCATCGCTTCCGCTGCAATTATCCTTTTCTATGCCTTCTTCTGCGCTCACACAGGATGTTACACTTCTTTAATTCACCAATCATCGTCTTTCATTTTCCTCGCGACGAATTCAACATGCTCTTTTAGGTCATTTAATGCAACATTTTTCAGAACTTCCTGATCTCAACTAACCTTCACAATGAATGATTATATGTATCCCAATCTTACTTGTTTCTGCTCAGGTTACCCTGAAGAATGTATTAATACTTTCTTTTTCTGCACCAATGATTTTTAATTCGCTTCCAATTAAATTCGCTCTCTATTGTTCTTGTGCTCTATGTCTTCTATATTCCGAATTTCTTCCCCCAAATATACTTTTAGAATATGGTTCTCTTTTCTGTGCACCTCATTGCTCTTATTTCTCCCTTTCACCAATCATATGGAAGTATATAAACTCTCTTCTATGAATCACTCCGTTTTCGTGCATAAAAATAAATATATTTAAGTTGGAACAACGCAATCGTGACAAACAATCATCTTTGCTTGCAAATTGAGGTTTTCATGGAAAGGAACATGAGTGTGAATGAAATGATTGAGAGGCGAATGAACACCCAGTTTATATTCGAATTCAAAAGAGGTGTGGTGTTGTTGAACTTTATGGAAATGGTTTGAATGTTCTGTCAAACTTTGGCGTGAATACACTGTGTTTGGGTTTTGGCTTGATTCTGAATGAGACTCGTGCAAGAAAATATGAGCTTATGTCACGTAGATTTCTTTGGTTTCGTGTGAAAGTTGAAATTATCACGTTATGATACTATCTTCCACTATTAAGTGATATTAGGTGCCATCCAGGAGGTAAAATGAGTGTAAAGTAAGATTGGAAAATAATCAATTTTTCACGATAATTCAAACGCTTCACATGACATGGCCCTATATAAGCCTCTCTAGATCAAAGTTACACGGATCATTCGAAGTGTTTAAATAGGAAATTGACTCTACTTGTCCTTTTTTGTAATTTCGAGACGAATAAGAACACGATGAGTGAGCACCAACACTGGTATGTAATTTTCCGTTAAATTGCTCCTTGTGATTTTTCGGAACGTATTTTCTCTTTTGACGATCAATTTAGCTCTGAAAGAGAATGTAAGGAATACGTCGTTATATATATATAGCTGATTAATTTCCAATTTTAATTAACTTATTAAAGATCTTATGTTGGAGTAAATAATCGGTGGAGAGTAGCTCATACCGTATCTATATATGGTTGAATTTGATGGTACACGACGAATGGCCATTCAGGTCATTATTGTCATTCATTGTTAGATTTATTCAATAGTTCTTCAATGACTCACTCCTTCTTAGAGGAAGAATGAACAATAATGTTTTATTAATTCGGCAGATGAACATTTAAACCATGACTAAATATGCTAGGGACTATTAATAGATAGGGACTGCAATATTTTAGTCTAGTGGAAGAACAACAAATGCAAGAAACTTTTGTTTAACTTTCATTGGAAGATATTTAAAAGCATAAATACGGATTTTAAAAATGTTCACCCTGAATGCCATATCAGTCAATATATGCCAAGTCATTCAAAGTGTGACTCAAAACTCCCAACCTTAATCTATTGGTGTGACCTATGAAATGCCATGACCGTTGAAGTTGCAAGAACGATTATAGTCTGCTTAACATAGTAAAACCTTGTAGGGTATGATTCTCATTTCTCTCCTGATCTTGTAAATACTCAAGTGCTGAAAGCAATTGATTGATAACCTAGCATTGAACGTTGAAATATGGCTACTATCATTAAGAGAACATCCACCTTTGAATAATCATTTAATGTTTTTTTCACTTTATTTTAGTTTAAACATTTTTTTATGTACTCATTAATTTTTGTTTATAGGAAAGCTCCAAATTTAACATTGCTCAAAGTCTGAATTTATATTGTTTCTCGTAATTAGAATAATGAGGAAAATGTTCCGCGTCTAATATTTAATATTGAAAATGTTCTAAACTTTTAGTATAAATAAAAATTAAATTTACAATTAATTCGTTAAATTGTTAGCGATATTAATCTTTTTCCATTTTTTTATTTACTGGCGTGTATGCAATGGTTTCTAAGTTGATTAAAAATCTCCTGGAAATCTTTTTATTTTGAAAAGACCAACTATAGCGTTCAATGTTGAGATTATTTCATAAGTTTACACCTTTTTAAATGAATTCGAGTAATTATTTAAACCACACTGGTTAAATAAATAGGATAATTCAGTAAAATATTCCTTCTAATTTTAGGATCAAATCCTATTGAATGAAGATTACGATTAGAGTCGCGTGATAAATAATGTCTTCAAGAATTATTTTGGCATAGGCACTTTGTAAGGGGTCTCTGTAAGCATAGTGATGTCACCCCTTATCCTTTAACTTTTTCATGAAAGTTTTGCATTTGTGAGCAACACCAGAGAATGTTGCTCATAAAAAAAACCGCTCAAATTGCTCTCTGTATTTCCCAGATTTTTAAAAATTTGTCAATGAACCTCGATTTAAATTGTTTTAATATAATATATCGATTAGCGTCAGAGATTAAAGAATCAGGTCAATTGAAAGGTTTTCATTTATTTTTTAACTACCTCAATTATTTTGAATCTGAGAATAAAATTTGTGCAATTCAATATATATTTATTGAATAAAAAAATAATAATATCCGCAATAGAATTAATGGAATTAACTTAATTATTTTGAGAAACCATAAACACGGTATTCAACTCGAAGGTCGGTTTGTTAGGTTATGGCAGAGTTTAACCAGTACTAAGCCCGACGGCGTGTGAAATATACACATGAGGGTAGGTGGGCCAGTTCTTTTCCCTGTGCCGGTTATGGTTTCCCAGAAAATAACACAAAATACAAATCACTCATTCAGTTCGGCCAAGTATTTGAATTTTCATTCATTTTGTAAGAATTTTTAATTTTCTGAATTCTCGAATGTATTTTCAAATCATTATTAGACACACTGCTTTTCTGAAATGACTATTCGTTTGTCCCAATTTCTAATTTTTTCACCAATTATTAATTTGCCAAATAAAGTGCTATGATAATTAAAAAATGTTTGCTCGGTCGACTCATCGAATTTTAATTATCCAGTACCTCAACTGCCTGTTTTTTTCATGAGAGTGCTTTGAAGTGAATTCGTCATTCGAGCTCATCCTGATTGCCTGGAATACAAAAGTTAAACAAGATTTTTACTACTCTGCATGAAAATTCAACTCATATGAAAACGAAAAACAATTGTAAACAACGTAGACAACAAATGCACAAAAATTTGTAAAATGAGCGATTGATGCATGTCACTGTTTACGTTGCTACTACAGCATTAAAATCCAAAGCGTTACCATGCATGAAAAAGATAAAAAACTAGCATTTGATTAATCTAAATTACTTTCTAAATAGGTAGAATTCCAATGAATGTGAAAACCCAATTAAAATATGCAATACATATCTCGAGATATGAAAAGGAACAATTGGTAGTAAGTAATTTACTTCGAGCATCACTATTAAAATTAATTGAATGGAAGGATGGAAAGTCAATGTTGTTCTTGTTGATTTTAATTAAATGAAATAATGATGAATAGTAATAGATTACCATATTATTATTGTCGGGTAAATTTTTCATGTATTTAAATCGTAATAAATGTTTTCATATAAGCGGAAGCGGGGTAGAATATTTCGTGGCAAAAGTTTTTAAAATATTATGAAAATCATTGAGATGACTTATCTGAAAAAGTTCTCACTCAAACGCTGTAATTTTGTTGCAACAAGAAGAGTATACAATTATCCATACGAATGGATAACGAATAAACAATGTAAAAAAACAGAGGGCAAGGTTATTAAAAATATTTTATTATTTTTTTTCAATTAAAGATCACCCCCATCATACTTAACAACATAGGAATGAATATGTCGACCTTCTCACGGTTTCTTTTTAGACTGATTATTTAATAATATCTCCTTAGGCCTTAAAGAGAAAGCGTAGAATTAAGAGTTATGAGTTAACTTCAGATTTGAGTTATGTTTATTCTTTTTTGTTCGTCAATTTTTGTAAGCTTTACTTTGTAAAGTGTAGCTTACTTTATAAAGGTAAACTTTATAAAATCGGGAAAAAGTTTATGTGATTTACAAATTGTGGTCCCCAAATTAATTTCCGATTTTGGTTTTCAATTGATGGAATATGTTAAGCCCTCATGGCTGGAAAGCCATATTAATGGAAAGTAAAATTGAGTTTCTTACGGTCTCTTTTTATACCGACTGCATTAAATAATATTACCTTGCACCGTAGAATTTACCCGTTATGGTAAATATGAATGAAATATCATTTAATAAAGGCTAATAACGATAATCTCATCATTCTGAATAATGGAATTGTTTCATGTAGTGGATGATACAATGTAAGTCAATGCAACTCGCGGGAAAAGTGTAGCGCTTATTAGAAACCAGCCTAATTATGTTTAGCGTATTTTATTCTCACCTTCATTGGTCAGAATGTTCATTCTATTGGCTTCCAATTTCCGATTGATTTACACTTGCGTCCACTGGAAATCAATCTGCGGCTTATTGCTACATCTGCGGCCACTGGAAATCAATCTTTTATCTACCAAAAGAAAATACGGTGATCACGTCGAGGTAAATATGCAGCCTGTTTATTTGATGCCAAATTCGATAGTCGATGAAGTTGTTTTTACGAAGGAAGCGAGTATACGTTAGATTTTATTGCTGGAGCTGTGGAAAGTCGTTTTCACTTGGAATACGGGAAGGCACCTGTGTCGAAGCGCAGTTCGCGATCAAGTAGCTATCGGATTTGGCAAGGATAAACTTTAATAGCCAATAGCTCACACATGTCATCAACTTAGCCTGCTCCTTAATGCGATTAGGTTTGATATTCTCTCGGAAGCTGCACGAGAATTCACCTCCCGACTCCGCTATCTCTCTCCTTGAGATGATATGGCCTTTGCTATCCCTGGAACTCACGAAGGGTGTTCCCTAGGGAGCATGTCCACCTAGAGAGCGAGGATCAAATGTTTTTCTCTAAAAAAGAAGTCAGCCACCTACGAATGCCAAGCCCGGCTTTCCTTGTATGGTATCACCTCTTCCCCATCCCAATCTTCCAACGCTTGGAGACGTCGATTATCATAAAGGTATGGAAGAGATGAGACTCACTCGTGAACCCTCCGCCTAAGATCCAAAATCCTCAATCCTCAATTGATAGCCGAGCCGAATCGCCCTTCCTAAACTATATGCACATATAGCGCACTCAGATCGTCGCCTCCTTTTCCCCCTGCCTTCACTCCTAAACCGTATCTTACGACTGACGGATAGGCTGAAACCCTCTTAAAACCTTTCCATTTAGCTTTGCCTTTTCGCATGAGGTCCATTTGGTTTGTCCTTCCTTCGTTATTCCCCCGCTTCGTTATTCCACTCGTTTTCATCATTCCATTAAACTAAATACTATTTCGGTAATGTTCTGATCGCTGATTTTCTCCATTATAATTTTCATCCAATTTCAATTAATAATAGATTTTCGATATATTTGATTTATCATTGACTAAAAACCTACTATGTACTGTAGTATTTTTATAAAAACGGTTACCTAATGGGTTTATATTATATAAAACTTTGACAACAACACAATATAAGAACACATAAAAGGAATACACATTCTTTCTCGATAATTTCTACGGAATTGAACTCCGCCTTCATCAGAAGAGCGGTATGCGATAGGACTCCTGCGGTTGAGTCCTACCGCATCTTCTGATGAAGACGGAGCTGAATTCCGACGAAAGTATCAACAAATAACGCATGTGTTCCTTTTATGACATATATATATATATATATATATATATATACTTTTTTGCGAAATTCTCAGGGACGTGAATAATAATTTATATGAATTTAGCTCTAGTGGAAAAAGAACAAAAATAGGAACAAAAAAAGAAACTCACTACGTTTCGAATTTTCGGCGGTCCAAGGCACCTTTCTCAAGGAAGACATTGACAGAAGAAAGTTATTTATATTATTTATAAAGAAAGATATTATGTATGTATTTATCTCTATCCATTATGCTATCTCATGGATTTTGTTATTAAAAATTATGTCAAACCATTAGCAAACCACTTTTATCGAAATACCCTTACCAAACCCAAAGTAAACAAAAACATTACCAATACCAAAGTAAAATTTCCTTGGTGCCCTATGTAGAGCGATGATAACATTTCAGCGTCAAAATTTGTATTATAAACTTCGAAATTACAGAGTTAAAATGCTTATGTTCTTGAAGATTGTTCTTGAAGATACACGTCTGCTTGGTTTGTATAGATTTGCAAACAATTAATACACTCCTTTGAAAAAATAAGTTGAGTCTTGGTATAAAAACATGTCTTGTGTTCACACCATATTTTTTAGTAATAATATAATATTTTTGAGTCGTCAAACTTTTAGGTTTCATGACGTGTATTACCTTACGATCTACTCGGAATATTTCGTCGTATTATGGTCTTCCGGAAAATACCAGAATTTTCGTTCATTACATTTTATTTCATTCTATTAATTTGTCAAATTAGATATTTTTTCATTATTTCATGAAAATTTTAAAAATTTTACTTAAGGAAATGACAATTTTTTCTTAGTCGATGGTGAAACAGAATTAGAATAGACATCATGAAAGGATAACTGCTTTCTATTTACCGGATATAATTCTAATTTCACTTTTAACCGCCTAAATACAATGAACTTTTCTCATCCTCTAGTTAATTTCCCTGTTGGGTACTTTCGTATAAAGTCTGTTCTATTGAGTTTTGATTGACCTGAACAAATTGGCATGATGCGATATATTGCACGTGTAAAACATGAACTTAAATTCTAATTTTTTAGCGATTGCAAAGGCAGGAGAAAATTACATCCTCAGTATTTCAATTTCGAGAACTCAGATAATTATATAAGATCACAAATTAGAATAAAAAAGAAAAAGTATTTTTCCCCGCTCGCTCGTCGCTCACAGGGATTTTTGATTACTCCTCTGGAATACATGACAAATGTGCTGAAACTTTTCCCAAATAGTATTTGATAAAAAGACAGCAATAAGCTACTAAAACAAAAGTGCAAAACAAGAGGAAAGACGGCTGAATATTTTAAATTATAATTATTAGCAATGTATCACCGTTTTTAAATAGAAATACAGTCAGTGAAAAGGTTAAAAAAATGGATACATGAATATATCAATGTATTGCAGTTTGTTTAATTCAAATAATCATTTCCAAATGGTAATGGGTAAATAATTTGTTATATGACTGCGAACAAGCGGAATTTAAAAATGGCAAATATATTTTCGGATTGAGGAAAAATAATCATTTAAGAGGTGTCATGTATATAAAGTTTATTATTAGAAAAGCAAGTAATGCTATCAAAAAAATTGTAAAAACTATCCTCTCTAATATTCACTCAAATGTTAACCTTTCATGCGCTAAATTTGATTGAAATGAACTCACTGTAGGGCTGTACGGTTCAGAAACATGACCGTAGGTAAAAGAGCTAGAGGATTTTCTTTAAAATATGGACTGAAGAGCAGAAACAGTGTTTGTTTTTTATTGGATTGATAAAGTGAGTAATAACTGCCATAGAAAGAGTGAGAGTAAGAGTGAGATGTAAATTATGGAATGATGGGCTTCAGAGATGAGTGCAGTGGATGGAGCATTTGCAAAAGTGTGTCGTCAATTAAGTGGAGGAGTCGTTGGGAGGATGAAAGCGGAGAGAGCCTACAGCGGGTTTATCAAAGCCAAATTTTCTAAAGCAAATCATCAAGACCCCTAGAGAAAGACCTGCACGGAAATAAAACGACTAGGAAATGGCAGAAATGAATCAAACAAAAAAACATTGGTGCCATCTGGTCATAATACTGAGTATTAGAGAAGTAAAAGGCATAATATCTTAACATATAGGCAATCCTACTATATATTTTGTCAGAATAGTAATAATTTAATTTTTCAGAAGATATAGTTTTTAGCAATCACACACTTTGCTGAGTATTACTTTGATGGTAGAAATCTAGGAATTATTATTACTATAAGTACTATTATTATATACAGGTCAACCAATAGCCTTTTAATATATTGCTTAGAGAATGCAAGCATAATTTAATGATAGTACTATGTTTTGGCGAGCACGAATTTCATTTTGAGTGGAGTTGAAATCAAAAGTATTTAAGTTTTAGCTTCGGTGGCCTAATTTCACAATTTTTCGATAGCAGAAAATTTTTCGACAATTTTTAGAAAATATTTTGAAAAATATTTAGACAAGCCCAAGATGGCGGAGCCCCGGTTGCCGTATGTTTTCCATGAACTGATGGCGCCGCAAACTCACCACAGCCTTCGGAAACAGAATGTTTAAAATGAGAAATAGTAGAAATATCTTGAGTGTTCATCAAAATGTAATATTTACTCGTTATTAAAATTTCCAATCATGAATGTAAAATTAGGTAGCCCTGCCATTAAAGCCATTTGCTACATAGAAAAGGAATACATGTGAACGTACCCCAATTACGTTGATAAAAATGCGCATACTAATGCAAACGCTAATGCAAACTTTGTCCTCACTGATACTCATTTTACGGCAAGTCCATGAAAAGTTCGTTATGAGCAATTGTGCCGTTGTGAAAGTTATATCAGTATCTATGAATAATTCTTCAAAACCCTGTGGTAATTAGTAATTATTTTGCTATGAATTGAAATGCTAAGGAATAGATTTTATATTTGCTTACATTTTTACATTATTCTTATTCAGTGGAAATAAATATTATACTATTGCTGAATCCATTTGATATTTGAATAAACATGGCATATATTAAAAAATGCATGCACGAATTAAGAGGTACTGCCTTTTGGAATAGGCTACTAATTACAGGAGGATGGAGCAGGAAGCCCTCAATAGCAGTAGACTATAAGTAAGCAATAAACCCTCTTAAATTTGAGTGAAGATAGAAATCAGAGTGGTTGGCAAGGTGACTTTCTGTGAAATCAGTTGACACAAAATTTAATTGCAAGTAATGAAAGTATTCCTTAAAAGTCTTTCATTGAAGCCGTTTCAAGTCCAAAAAATTGTCAATATATTTCTCGTGTTGATCTCAGTCATTGCCCACGAAGCGTATATTTCTGATTTCGAACTTAGAGTCATCCTACAATGTGGAATATGAAACATTCTAGCTGTTGGTAATAGAGCCACAATAATAAAATGAGGAGTAGCATTAATTTTTAAATGCTGGTGCCACTTTTTACACCATGGCAATTATATAAATACGCTAAAATAATTGCGTATAGTTGGGAGTAACAGTAGTCAATTCATTATTCCGAAAATTCTTCACTCCCAGGTAAAATTTGATTGCGAAATAATAGATTAATGGCAGTTATGATTTTTCAGACATTCATGCTGTGCAGAATATTGTGAAATAAAATTTAAGTTTCATGAATCCAAAACTGATCCTCCTCGAATTTTGCAGCTGATGGTAACTTTCTTGTTTCTTACAAAATTCTTCTCATTATTCTGTATTCGCCAGAAACATTACATGGTTTTATTAAAAGCTTCAAAATTTGTTTATTAATCTATATCCATAAATCGAGAGTCTCTAAATATATTCACTTGTGAAGAAAATGATCTAACAAAGATGGATCAGTCGTAGCTCGATCAATTATTTCTTTATATTAAAATATTTTTTGAACCAAAAGATTGTGAACCATTAGTCAAAATATAATTTCTAGGTCCATATCCTCATACACTTTTACAATAGTAACATTCAACACTCATAATGTCATTGTCCCTACCTCTCTGATTGATCCAAAATTCCATTTCAGCTGCTTTCATTGATTCTATCACTTTTAATATCCATTATCTAGTGTTTATCCCAAGTTTTTAGGCTAAATATTCTCAAAAAAGTACGAATATTTTGACTAATATGTCCCTCCTCATTTCTTTGCGAACATAATTGAAAGTCATCAACGTTTTATTTTTTCATCCCTATTGATAGCAAGTCTCAATTTATGCAGTCTGATGAAAAAAATTCGGTAAAGGATAGAAATGTAATTTCATCAACGAAGCTAACGACTATTATTTTACTATTCCGTTGACATTTATTTCAAAATATGTTTATGAGTTTGATAGGTGACAGAACTTCATGATATACATATCATTTATGACCATATTCTCCGCATTTACGAGATCCTTGCCAATTTTTTGCCATTGAAGTCACACCTCCATTTGATTAATTCCGCAGTTAAAGAGCCACGGAAGAGACACAGACAAAATATGCAAGCATGTATGGTATACTTGTATTACCATATTATATAATATTACACACATTACCAAGCAAACGACTTTCAAACCCTTACTATCTTCTACCCGCCGATTTCTTGTGTTTATCATCATGATTGGTACTCTAATCAGTATGTAATTTGTTTCAGTCCTTTATATTTCCATCGTTTCCTCTCTTTCTTATACTCATACCTTCTCTCTCCCTCTTTCTCTCTGTATCTCTCTCTCTCTCGTTACCTCCCTCCCAGCTGTGCGGAAAGAAGAAATTTTACCTCAGATTCAATCGGAGTCGTTTTTAATATCCACCGGAATAATATGAATTCCGCCGTATTCCCGCTAAGCAGAATCCGTATCCTTTTTGGTAGCTGCTCATGCCTTTTCCAGTGACTTTCCCCTCTTTTTCCTTGCCAGCCTCGGGGTGTGGAGGCGTGGACTGGATATTACCCCTCACTCTTCCCACGTTTCTCCCTGATCCCTTGGATCTTTTCTCATTCCATTGGCCCCAAATCTACTCTTTTCCACGCCAAAATGTCAATCTCCATCTTATTCCGGTCCAATATATGAAGATAATTGGGCATTAATTCTGTCCGTAATCCTTTGGGGAAATTATATTATTTGAAAGTTCAGCAACTGTTTTTGCCTTTGGGCCTCGAGACGTAAGGCGTTTTGTAAAGGTCAGCGGATGGATCTAGAATGGGCTTGGTTAGAAATGTTTGAGAGAATTGAATAAAGTTCATTAGGTTTTGGATTCAAATGTGTGACCTTATAAAAATATCTGCCAAGGAATATGACCGTACGACGGTTCAATGCTCAATATTTACAATCTCTGCTAAGAACACACGCGAGTCACAAAAAATATTATTCGTTTCTTAAATTATCCATATTTTTGTAATTTTGTGCAAAAAGATTAAACGTTTCACAAACCGATCGAGATCGTATCTCCTTAAACGCATAAGTCCTAAATAATCTATTAATATTTGTCTGCAGCTCGATGCATTAGTTTCTTTAAAACCTATTTTTTTAAACATCACAATCAAGAAATATCATATCAGACCCTTAGCATTATCGAACCTCAAATGATATGCTTGTCAAAACAGCAGCATGGATTACCAAAAGAAGTGTTCTTCCTCCTCCCCAGAAGGGCACTTTTGTAAAGACATTTTTATGACTGAGTTTTCTTTATGGAATATGATTACCCATCACGAAAGTTACCTGACTCAAGAGGAGGGTAATGGAATCCCGTCGGAGAAATTTGACAGCCCAATTACTATCGCAACTGAGGGAGTAGAAAGTCAATGAGGCAAATATGGTTAGTTACATAATCAGTTTCACCCGAGGGATAAAGAGAAATATATTCACTTCAACTGCTTCCCTTCTGGAAAATCGAACCATTACTTAATGGCTACCTTATGGAAGTTCTTTTGATACCCCCCGAAAATTTGAGCATTTGCTGAAATATCATTCTTCCGCTACATTTACGCAGATATTACCGCGAATATGTTCGAACGATTTGCGCAGCCACTTGAAGAGCACAGTTTCTTCAATTTTTCTTTGCAGAATCACTGATACGAGATGCATATTACCCTTTGGGAAATGATGGAGGTCATGTGGGTGCCTGCTGAAAACCTCCCGAAAAGGTTTGTAGCAGTCTGTTTCCCAGAACAATCGCCCCGCCGAGCAGGGATAAAACTCATGAAATGGTGCGAGATTGAGTGAGGACATTTCTTTTCCTTTCTAAGAAAGCTGATACTTCTTGCCAAATTCCAGCAGCGATGCCATTTTCTATGCTTCTACCTCGATTTTTCCCTCTTTTCTCTCCGTTCCAAAGCTCCCTCTGGATCGACGTATTTGTCTGAACAATCCTCCCCCGCTTGTCGTCTCCACTGGAGTGTGCCCCACTTTTTTCCCTTCCCGAGGAACGTCGGCTTAAGGGTGAGGTTTCTCTCCGTTTCTTTTCCTTAGCAGCTTTCCTCTCAGTTCTACGGTGAACCTCCTCAGATCCACGCGGTCTCAATAGACGAGCTAGATCAGACTCGGATGGGGGACTCCTGCCATGCCGGACCACTTCTTTTTCAATCATTGAAGCGTAACCGACACAAGAAATCATAATCCGGCCGGAAGAGTGTGATGATGATTATATCTGGCCACTGCTTTAATAGCACACTCATTCATGGAAAAATTGGACAATCAAGAGGGCACTTCTAATCGAATACCATTTTGCTATTTTAACATGCGAATTTTTTTAGCTCCGATGTGAACACTCATTGGAATAAATTGAAGGCTAGATGTAAAGACTAAATATTTCATTAAATATTTCCGTTTTTTCTTGTTACTGAGCTTTTTTACCATCCCATATGCTATCGATATATTCATAAGAACGACCTCTGATCGTCAAACTGAGTGCTTTCACCTTGATTTTCCGTAATTTTATTTTCTGCTTCTCATATTTCCAGGAGTCCCTTTTCATCAATAACCATCGTCAATTACCGAAGGACGATTTTCCGTTGCTCCTCTCAGTAATTTGCATATAAACTCACGCATTGCCTGCTATGACAGTAGCGTGTAATCTTTTAAACAAGTTGAAGTAAATGCAACATTATTGGAGGCTTATCGGTACCGTTTCTTCATTGAAAGACAAGGGCTGAAAGCACTCTTGTTTTTCACTCAGGGTGTATTATAAGACCAAGTTCTATCTTTGTCGATGCCGTAAATTGTTTCCGTTGAAATTACAATGTAATCATTATTTAATTTTTGAAATAACTACTATCAATATTATTTATTAAATAGGAATAAACAAGCCGTAAATGTCATAAATTAATCATAAAAATTCATAAATGACTTACCAAGTATGAAATTTGAAGTTTTAAACAAAAAATTTGTTTAACAATAAAAAGATACTTTTAAAGTAGTACAACAGCACATTAGAAGAAATACACAGCAAGCGCCTACAGAATAGAATCATCAACGAATCTTTGCGAATGCGTACGAACTAGGATGCAGATTTCAGTGGAAAGTGGGTGTGAAATTCCATTCTTACATGGTTATAGTTATAGATGAAATAAAATATGATTCGCAATATGTATATGCCATTGTAAATATTTGAGACATCATATCCACGGATTGCGTTTCACGTTAGGGACATTTACTGATTTTCGACCCTATAAAAGAAGGCAATGAGCAAAAGCAAATAACATGATTCACTGAATTGGAATGTAAAATATTTTTAAATAATATTTTGTAAATGAAATCCTCAATAATAATTCTATGCGCAATACGATATACCTTTGTGCTCTACTGCTACGAACAGTATTGTCTTCCGTGCTGGAATCTTTAATATGAACAGGCGTAACATTCAGCTCGAGTCCATATTTGTCATACAGACCCAATTGTCATGTGTCATATTTTTTTCAAGCAATATTGAATACGAGGACGAATATTTTTTTTTCAATCTGTTGAATGGTCTTCCAATCATTTTTATTGTTCTGTATTCAATGGCTGAATCTAATGTCTCCATTCAATCCGTTGAGAACAGACTGAGCTTTAAAAATGTTAGACATGCGGGACTCCTCTAAATCATATATATGTTAATATTACACACAGTACAGGCGATGTTAATATCAATATACAAGCCTATATAAATTCCATTAAAGATTGGATTTTCAAAAATAATATTCATTTACGTGCAGAAAATATTTATTACATTCCTCATAGCTAATTTAATATTAAATGGAGGGGCAATCAGGCACGTATCGTTCGAATAACTCTTCTCGCGTTCGGGATAACCATTTGACCCTCGATCTTTCAAACTATCATCACTTTGCCGACCAATTGGGAGTACATGCGATAACGTGCTTGTTCTGAAATTCAAGCCTTAAGAAATTAAGAGTATAAACCTTGTGATATATATTGTGGAAATTCTCAAACAGTTATAGAGTTAAATTCTAACGATTTTGAAGTGCTTTGCGCCTTTTCCAACAAAAGATGGAAATTCCCCTACACCTATATAATATTTAATGTTATCAAAAACTCTTGGCTCATAGAATCCATTGTAATTCGCATTGAAAAAAGTGGTTTTCGCTCTATAAAAGTCGTGTAATATTAATGTTAAAAAATTTATACGTTATTGAACATCCATTTTAAATTTTCATCGTGTCATCGTTAGTGCATCCGTTTAGCCATAATTATATGAAGTCACATAAATAATACTATCATCCAATTCCTCCTACTAAAATTATTTCAAAATTTGTTTATATATACTCATGATATACTTAGTTAAGCAGTTTGAGTTTTTCTAATTCCTCCTCTATCTTCTGCTATTCAACATTGGACAGCAAATGTTTGATTGTGAACTCCTTGTCCACATTTTCGTCTTTCAGATCGCTATTATCACCTGGAACAATAATGGACGAAATTCTTAATCTTTCGGCGTTCCTCTATAATTTGACTTCAGTTTGTTCTCAAAACCTTCGGTCGATCCAATTTGCTTTATATACTCTGGGCCCATCTGCAAGTATTGCTCCAAGATACAGTAATCGAGGAAAGATAAAACTGAAAATATGTTTTCTCTATTTTTTTCATTTACGAAGTATTCCATTCTTCATTAATTCAAAAATTCACCGTAAACTTTGAATTTTACAATATGACCTGATGTGGCATGTAAATCAGTGATTTTTTATAATAATAAGGGTGTAAAGTTCTAAATAAAATTGTATTCTTAACATTTTCATAAATAGTTTATATCATGTAGTTATACAACAAGCTGAAATACTGAAGGAGAACGCGATTGACTGTTAGCTCTTTGTCTTCCGTAGAGTCGTGATATGTGACTTAAAATAATTGCACCAAATGCTGTCTACGAGCGCATAATCAATTCAGTGGTCATTTAGTAAACTCTTCGCTGTTTACATCACTAATCCCATATGTAAAATACTCTTACATACTTTTTAGTATAAGCATGTCAACAGAGTTTGAAGGGCCTTCCATGAAGATTAAAACTCCAAAATCTATGATTTCGGAATTAAGGTTATTTTCTCGAAACCCTTTAACAGACATCATTCGATCTTTCCCGCAGCATTAATTAGTGGCAAAACACTGAGGAATGACCCTTTAAACATACTAATCGTTCATCGCAAAGTTGGATTGAGGCAATTAGTGCTACAAGGAATTCGATTATGATTTGCATGCTTATATCATTCTCACTTCCGCTCTCTCATCGGGTACCATGTGACGTACATCACATCCAACTCCAATACACGTTAGTTTTCTTATATTCCTAAACCGATATTTTTACCAATCTCCTCTACATTTGAGAATTACCTCACGACGACATTCAGCTAAAAATCCCAATCTTCAGTTATAAAATACGATCCATGCGTCCACAATAATTAACTTATTTATTATTGTGGACGCTTAATAACTTAATATTAACTTATTAAGCTTATTATTGTTATATAGGTTTAGAGCTCACCCTGCACTAAGTATATCCAATATTCATGACGACTCACTTTTTACAACACAGGTAGAATAAAGGTTCCACACTTTTGGACAAATTAAGCATATCGCTCAGACAAAATAATATGAATAGTCTCTCTCATTAAATAATAGCTGTACGTACTAGTGCTAATGTTGCAAAATCCAGCCTTTCGGATATTTCAAATTTTAGCGCCCCAAAAATTTCATCTTATTGATCTTTTTCGTCCATTACATCATTAAATAACATTAATTACAGGTAATGGTATTGTCCCAGCAATGGCACCATTAAAATCTAGATCGTTGAAATTCTACACGGCATTCACAAATTCTACGTTTTGCAAATTATGTAGATAATTTTTTTATCCGGTTTCCGTCAGCTCCAAATTCATACCCATATTTGATCATTTTAATGGGGGCATTTTTTCTCCCGGTCAAAAACTCAGGTCACACGTGTAACAACATACGTGATATAATTTCTTCCATGCCAATTGAAGGATTGTTGGTGTCAAAGTCACCTCCCCTTCCACTCGTCTTCCCTTCGGGTCCACCTCCCACCGCATACATCCTCCCACAATTGCATTCGGACCGGCTTGACAGCTCGAAGCCCAAGTCCTGGTAAGGTACGACGAGCGTCGTAAAAAAATTGCCATATATGTGTCGGGAGATTGTCACTGTTCCGCTAACCCCTTTTCTTCAACACGTTTCCATCTATGGGGTTAGAAGTAAAGACCTTCCTCCACCTCTTATCCACCTCAGCTACTGCTACTACCATCCTTTGGCACAGCTGGCACTCACATGGTATTAAGTTTGACCCTCGAAAAATAATCGGCCTAAATGCCCAGCCAATAAGATTATGTCATAGCTCAAGGATCGCTCACAGCAGCCAAACCGTTCTAAATGGCATGAAATATGTTTTATAGCTCGATTTTATTAAGCCGATAGGTACCATAAATGATCAAATATTTGTCGCTAACATCTAAGAACGTACTTGTATTTATACATTCTACATCTCTTCTTCTAAGAAATTATATGCTTTTTTTCAAAGTTCTACGTAAGTTTGGATTTTTTTCATCCATTGTATAATTTTCTCGATACTTTTCGTTCTTTTTTCCTCCATCCGCTTGCCTTCGACGTCTGAAGTGAAAGAAAACAGTTGAAGAGAAGTTTGGTCTAAGGATGTTCTCAGTCTCTACACCAAATAGAGGGAAGCCAAGCCGTCGTCATTAAAATTCTCGACATAATTATATAGCTACGGCGCAAAAACCTTATCGGAATAAAATATAAGCATGAGTACTCTTACCTCCGGCCATTAATTACAAGAAACAGGAAAAAGGAACGATTCCAAAGAGAAAGCTCATTTTCACTCTCCTCCATTGAATAGAAGTGACTACGTGGATAAACATGGGTTATATCCCATTATGTAACATAATCAAGATTTAGAACGAGTATCATCTCAGAATATCCACATGTCCTATTGAATGGGTTGGAAATATTTAGCTACTTAACCTAAGCCATTAACAATTTAGCTTTAATAATAAAAATCGTGTAGAGATTTTTATCTAGTGAATTCATGAGGAGAAGAATGTCTAAAATGCAACACAACGCAGAAGTACGTTTAATAAATAACAGAATTTAAACAAAAGTAAACGCAATATTAAAATCAGACGCTCACAGATGCGCATTGAACCCAATTTTTATACAATATTTGTAGAAATGTAGTATTTCGTGGTATTAGTAGGGAAGTAGTATTTTAGGCACGGGTAACCTTCATTTATCAAAAACATCTAATCGGATTTCCACCGAATTTCCGTCTCAGTGCCAACTCGCTGCTTCGCGGCTGTGGTATTTGCGAAACGTGCGTATTTGGCAGGGGGAATTTGGTGATGGGGTGGGAAAGGGATGAACAAAGGGGATTTCCTTTGAGTGGAGCCGCAGTGAGGTAAGTTGGAAAGGAGAATTGCCTAGCCATGGATTAACGGAGGGAAAATACGCAGCATTCGTAAGATTTAACATAGAGCTTCGAAGGCACATTCCGCCATTTTGTCAGATCCTCATAATGCATGTGTTTGAAAAGTGAGAATTTCCATTGTTGAAGTTGAGGATAAAAATCCTTGAGAAAGTGAGAGACATTATTTTTTGTTTGTATAATCACCAGTTGTTGTTCACCACCTTTTATTCAAATTGTCTCGGTAGCTTAATTGGTTAAAGCACTGGGCCGGATATCGAGGGATCCGGGTTCGAATCCCGGTCAAGGCGAATGATTTTTACTCTCTGAAATGGTTGCATTATTATGACCAAGAATTACTCTATTTTCTGTCTTCCAGGGAAATGAAATATCAATACCGTCTACTGGATTGGAAATCTATTGTTTTATTACTGTCCAAGCTAGAAATTAAACATCAGCAATTAAAATTTCACACAGACAAAGAAAGCGTGCACAATATTTTTGCTTCAGAAAAAATTGGCATCTTTGTAAAGGAAATGGAGTACGTAAAATCGGTAAGAGAGTCACGGCATGAACAGAGTATAATGAATAACTTAATAATTTACGTATGACGGATTACTATGACCCCCCAGACATAATTTAACATTATTTATTTGCGTTCCTGCGGCATAATAATTTTAGGCTAAGAGTTTTGCTGGTTTATGTGGGAATTACAGTAACATGGCTTTACGTGTATGGCTTTGTATGTGGCCTTGCTCTAGCATACAGCTGTTTTGTGTTTCGATTTCCCTAATTCATTTCGACTCGTTATTGTTCCGATCTATCTTTAAGCTACTTTCTATTACACCTTCACTATTCTTTCGATTAATTGTGTTAAACTATGTTCATGAATCCCAAGGTAGCATGAATGTTGAGGAAATAGAGTTGTTACAGGCAGGTGTCATATTCATACTTTTCCCCAATATTAAACTCCACTCCGAGAAATCAAGCATGCACCCTTAATAAGTTGTCACCCAGCGGATTAGCCTATTCTTGTGTTTGCATTCTAAATGTTGTTGTTTGTTTCCCATTGCAAAGAACAACCATCTTCGAAAGGTGACATATCGATGATGCGGAAGTACTCACCAGAGCAATATAACTTTTGGACGGCACAATATAACACAGAATAAAACAGATAACACGTAAAAGGACACTCACACTGTAGATGATTTGAGCTTTCGGCCTACTCCGAGGCCTTCTGACCTGAGTCTGACCTGAGAGTCTGACCTGAAGAAGGCCTCGGAGTAGGCCGAAAGCTCAAATCATCTACAGTGTGAGTGTCCTTTTACATGTTATCTGTTTTATTCTGTATTATATATATATATATTCATTTACATTGAAATAGACATAAGGAAAGGGGAAAGGAACACACACAAAGGACGAACACAGGAGAGGTTTGGAAGGTGGAATTAAGCAGACCACCAATGTAAAAAAATATTTTCCTCGAGCGGGACTCGAAAATATTTTTACATTAGTAGTCTGCTTGATTCCACCTTCCTCACCTCTCCTGTGTTCGTCCTTTATGTGTGTTCCTTTCCTCTTTCCTTTTTTTTCTATGTGAATGAATATTTGTTCGCCGTATGGCGGAATTTCGTGTTTGAATGTATATATATATATATATATATATATATATATATATACACACATATTTATAATTACACAAACGCGCCCACCTTTCGCTTATCATTTGTTCCATTTATGCGGAAGGATTATTTTCATTGGTAATCGAGCACACCTAGTACACTGGGGAGGCTAATTGTGACAGATTAATAATTATAGTAATATTATAGTAATTCTTTTCTTTTTTTCATTAATTTTGAATGAATTTCCCGATTTGTTTTAATTTAATTTTCCATCTCGCAACACAGTTATCGTTTCTTCCGCTCCGATTGAAAATATTTTTTTTTAATAAGCTAGTATAATCGGCATTTAAAGCTCGCCCATATTTCATCGTAAAATTATTTTAATATCATTTAGAAATGATGTGATACACGAGGCATGCTCATAAAGTAAGAGCCGTTTGGTCAGGTGAAAAAATATATTCATATGAAACACATTTTATTGGCACTTTTAGTTATCTACAAACCTACTTCACTTCTAAGCATTTTTCGTACCGCTGCACCAGCTGCTTTAACCCTTCTGCATAGAAGCTCGACGCCTGAGAGTTGAACCAATTGACAACGCCGTTCTTGAGTTCCTCTATGGTTTCGAAACGTTGTCCACCGAGCCAGTTTCAAGTGCAAGAAGAGGAAGTAGTAGGGGCAAGGTCAGGTCTGTACGGTGGGTGGACAAAGAGTTCTTAACGTAAATCTTGAATTTTCTTATTGGTTTTGGCAGCAGTGTTTCGGTACCCATCTTGCACACAATTTGTGGTATCCGAGGTGTTCCGTGACAGTATTGTAGATAATATTGCGCCCAAGTTGAGGAGATTGTTCAGCCAGGCCACTAATCGTCAATTGACGATCACATCGCAGTTTTTGTTCCACTTAGAAAGCAATTTCATCGGTCAGAATTCTAGGCCTGCCACTTCGCTCTTCGTCATGGACATTTTTTCGTCCATTTTTAAAATTACGGCACCATTTTCTAACTGTTCCTTCACTCATAACTCTAGGTCCATAAACTAGGCATAACTCCCGATGAATTTCAGCAGCCGACAATCCTTTTGCATCCAAGAATGGAATGACGGAATGCATTTCACTGCTGGCGGGATCAACGTTTGTCGCGGACATTGTTGTTTGCACGCCCCAACAAGCAAACACTTCCGAAAAAAAGCAAATACTGCTATAGCTTTTCAATGAATAAGTAGATGGCGCTGCAGGAGTAAAACTGTGTTCTGAAGCGCCAATATTTAAATGCAAGCAAACGGCTCTTACTTATGAATATGCCTTGTATGTCTCTTAAAATAGAATTTTAGACAATTCTTTTTAGTAGGTAGAGATAATAATAATGTAGGAAATTTCTCCGAAAACACTTGTTTCCGAAAAATTATGTTTTTTTTGAAATGTCTAATTTTTTTTAATCAGCCAGAATTTACTGTTACTATGTACTTTTATTGTGATTTTTGAACACGCACTTAAATGATGCGAGAAGTTTCTATCTTTATTGTAGCTTCTTTATTTTAGAAATTCATTTTTAATTGAATACACGTATTACGGTAAGAGGGAAAAGCAAGCTTCGTATATTCGATATACTTGTAGTCCTCCGGGAGTGTGTCAGTGGAATAACCAGTGCAGTAGCTAACTCGTTATTGAATAAAAAGGACCTCGATTTCTAACATATTTACTGTAATCTTAAAACTTCCATTAATAATTAAATTAAATTTATTAAAAATTAATCATTTCTAAACTTTTTTAGAAAATATATAAAGATACAGGCATATGCATGATCTTGTGGCATATTTTTCGCGGAAACTATCAATCTTCCAGTTCACCTAATTATTATTTATGGAAAATTGCTTATAAGAATGCGAAACGAGGCCAAAAATAACACTGATTTTATATTTTCCTCAAAATGTATGCATGCGTAGTTAGAGGAAATATCAATTGGATCTATTAATTGATTATTGATTTGAATGGAAAAGAACTTAATTCTGCTTCATATGTAGGAATAAATTTCCTCTAATTTAATCATGTCGTCGTAGCTCATGCGCAAGATACTGCCGCGCATCTTGTCTGAATACGGATTTAATTTCCGTCATCCACTTTGGGGTCAACTTCCACATTTCACCCGACAAGCTTCCATGGGGACATGTGGACGGTTGTTAGTTCACCAACCGTCGGTGTAATTTTTGACATATGACATTCTGGAATTTTAATCAATTTGTCGTGTGTAATATCTTCTACACTTGTGGTCTCAAACTATGCGAGGCAAAATGCTAGCTTTTATTGATTTGGTCGGCAGTAAACTTCGCTTCACTTCTCTCTGTGGTCTGCCAAGTAATGCGGCGATGGACTGTAATATTCCAATCATCGCAGTACTTCTGTGTCAGCTTTCAGCTCGGACGTGTTTTACTCTTCTAAAAATATATGTTTTGCATATAATCATTTTGCTTCATGTGTCACTCCGTCCAGGGTATTCCATAGTCATGTTTTTTTTGGCCCAAAACGATTATTCATGCTACGGTCGTTCTAAACATTGCTTGTTACGCCTGATTGGTTTGTTAACTAATTCACGTCCTCAATGCTTTGAGAGAGGATTTACCGAGCACCCTACCATATTACTCACAGTTCTGTGGGTACATGCCACTATTGGAGGTGTCCCAATTAATGGATAGAACATTATAGTCGCCGCTGTTATTCATAATCCTCTTGTTTCGCTGTCGAAGAAAGTGCTGATTTCTTGGTTTCAAGTTTAGCATTTTCTTCTATGCTCGAATCGGGCGGTCTATAAAACGAATATATGTTTCTTTCTTTGGTTGCATGCCAGAAGCTTTCTAATTATACGTTTCAACAGAGAAATGAGGAAAACTAGTTACATTAGAACTACCCAGCCACTGTACCACGAGTTTTAGGTCAACAATGTGTCTCTTATCTATGATTAGGATGAAAAATTTCATTAACGTTGATATCCAGATTCCTTTCCAAAAATGTTGTCGTCAGTTTGAAATGCGTGTTGAATATCAGCTCATTTGTTCTCATTATTGCGCAATCGACTACAGCTAAGCTTACATTCGTGTGAGAGAGTAGTATTTCTTTCTTGGTCATTATACTGTCTCTTCATTCTTCCTCGTCTGCGCCCCATGTTTAAATTGCGTTTTTCATGGGTTCCTCCCACATCTATAAGTTTGACCTAAACTTTCGACCCTGTTGCTCTACACCTTCTTAGTGTGCTCATGTATATTGCGGCATACTTTCTACGAGGCCCTCATTCGTTCATCGGAGCGTTTTTACGGACCTTCAACTAGAAAGGAAAACTTTGTTTGAAGTCTATCAATAGGACTCACCATCAGGGACGGTAGTTGTAGAGGTGGGGCTCACAGGTGAGCCAGACGTGGTGTGGAGATCCCTTCCCTCTCGTTCCTTCGCTCTCCGCTTTCAATTCCCACACCCGCTGTTTGGCACCACGGGATAATGATAAAAATCTCCCTTACATGAGCACTTGGCAAACAACTACTGGTCACCAGTCTCCACATTCTAGAAAAGAGGAAATTATGTATGTATAAATTGGTTTAGAATGTAATTTTATGCAAATGCAGAAGATGGAGAGGTTCAATGTAGAGGCTGCAGAAATTTGGATGTGGAGAGTTTGACAAAGAGATAAAGTAACCCTTGAGTACTGAAAGAGGTCAATGAAAAGAAGTGGATTTTAAAGACTAGAAAAACAATCAAATTTGAAGGGCTTTTGATAAGTCAAAATGATGTTATTTAGTCATTTTTAAAGGAGTAATAATATCGTATTTAAGATGTTCCGTAGAAAAAACTGGATGTTTTCATTCTTAAGAAGAATTTAAGGAAACAGCTTCCGACGGGAGGGTATGGCTACAAGGCACTGCCGTTAGTGGAT
This sequence comes from Hetaerina titia, assembly GCA_037158775.1. Classification (NCBI taxonomy): domain Eukaryota; kingdom Metazoa; phylum Arthropoda; class Insecta; order Odonata; family Calopterygidae; genus Hetaerina; species Hetaerina titia. Next base: position 62,789,979 of record CM073779.1, on the reverse strand, counting down.
GATAATGAGTAAGTGTTCCGGGATCACTTTCAGGGAAGATGTGGCGGAAGTTGGAAGACAAAGTTTTCGGCTTTAAGCGCGGCGACCGAGGAATTCGGCGAACCTGTCAGGACGGCGTGGAAGGCGGGGTTGGGGATGGAAGGGGAAGCTCGGGTGGCGGAGTAAATGAGAAGGCGGGAAGGGAAGAGCAGAAAATTTTCAAGAGCGAAGGGGAGAGACGGACGACGTGAAGGGGGAGAGGGGAGAGCCTTCTGAGCCAACGATCTCTTCCGAGAGGCTCACAGGGCGAGGCCGTGGGCCAAGTCAACCGCCGTCACCGCCCGGAAGTCATCCGGACCGGTGACCTTAGGGGACCAGAAGGAAGGGTTCGAAGGCTGACGGAGGGTTGCAAGAGTGAAAGCGGAGGGGGATATCTCTCCCATCGATCAAAGTGTGGACGCCAGTTGAGATCGTTTTGCCTTCGCGGAGGAGGGAGGAGACGGGGTTGAAGCTGAAGGCCTTGCGAGGGTCGGGGTGTGTCTTGGTGGCCCGCGTTTGCCTCTATTTCCGTTTACCGGATCTAACCCAGAAATGCGGGATGTCCGAGACCATGGCGGCGATAAGATCGACTAGATCTGGTCTCCCGCGAGAAATGATTGAAATGTTACAGAGGAAGGATGAGGGGAGCTCGTATTCCATCATATCCAGCCAGCAGCGTATACTGTGGAGCCTGGGTTGTAAGCCAGTGGAAACACAATGATTACGTGTACGGCTTACGCTATTAGATAAATCCAAGTAATTCGAATGAAAATCTTACTCGGTGGTAATTAATCGGAGTAATTCGTGTTTCATTGATAAGCCGGACCACAAGGACATTGAATTTGAGGGCATTTTTCTGCTATGCAGACCGAGACATGGAATTCCTTTTCTCGTCCTCACCTCGTCATAATAGCAATAGGAACGAACTATCACGATCCTACGGTTGGTTCTCCCCGTTAGCAGATGAAATGAATTGCAAAAAGTAATCAATGCTTTAAGCTGGTTGACCTAGCACTCCTAGCACATGGTCTCCTGGCGGCTTACAGAGTAGGATGTAGGTAGATGTAGATCCATGGGTGATTGGAAAGGCAATGTGGGTGAGGTTGAAGCAGGGATTAGTTAAACATTTTGCTCGTGGCTGCTGTATTTTTAGATGACTTATAGAAATTTTGTTCTTCATTCATTGAGCATTTTTTGTCCCAGGAGTGAGAATTTTTCATGTCCCGCTGTAGTAGGAGAGCTCCTCCAGCTTCATCCATTTTAGGATGCTCAATTTCTGCTTTACATGATTTGTATAGTAGGACTATATCGTATAGTGATTAGACAGAGGAAAGACCCTACATTCGTTGCACATCACATGCAATATAATGCCATCATTTGTGATCATCCTAAAAAAGTTTCATAATATGATTTGTAAAAAAACATAAGAAATCATCTTGATTCTAATAGAGATACCACCAGGTCTCAACATATGTAACAATTACCACAATGAACTAGGATAGAATATCCTGGTGATCTGAAGATAATACTCTATTATACCTATAATTAAGGAATTCAAAATGTGATAATAAATGATATTTTAGCTAAGTAACCTAAGCTATTATCACCTGTCTAACTATGGTGGCTGGATAGGAGGGAAGTCGGTTAAATAGATGAACTTAAAAAGTCATTCCCCCATCGTAGGATTCATGGCCAGGGCACAAAGAGAGCTATTCATTATAAGCAAATATTTTATCGTTCTTTTTCAAAGAATTTATTATTCCACGCTCATAACTATGACATAACTATAATACAGTACAATAGAACATTACGAATTCGAGTACTCGAGCTAATGAATTCTATTAAACTAAACTGAGATATGTGTTGATTAATAAATTACTTTTTTTTCTTGCAAATATCCCCATGCTGTAACTTTTTCGATTATTTCACAAGTTCACCCCAACCTTGTTTGGAATTGTTTTAGCGAAAGGAATTTATGTTTCTATTGCAATCAAACTGTTTGTCTTAAAACAAATATGGAGGGAATCCACTGAGGAGCATCTATCTCTTCTGCCATCGTTGACCGGTCCGATCCAAGTGCCAGTCCCCTTACCCCAATGTGGGATATTTTCGACCCTTATGGTTTTTTTACGTCGTAAGTTCAAACCTCACCTGTCTATCTAACCATTTGGTCGATTAGTATGGTTTGGTTCTCAAGTCCCTCAAAGAATAATGGTGGACTCAGGTCTTCGGTTCGATATCGACACACGAGCAGCTGCAAAATTCCATCGGGCAGCAGTAAAATTTCATCAGCAAAATTTTCCACCATAAAACAGCTAACAATAACGAAATTTTATGCACATTTTCAGATAAGCTTGCCAAACGGTACGCCGTACACATGTACCGGAATGTTATCTGAATCATGGTTACTACGTCGCTTTCATTTGGAGTGGATGGCGCAATGTAAGCTCAGTCGTCAAAGTGCCTTCATGGCCCCATTATTGACACTGTTACTACACGAATGAACAGAACTAATCCTTCAGTGTGTTGTCCAATTTTGATAATATTCCATAAAATACTAAAATGACGAATTGCCTATGACCCCAATTCTTTCAGCTAAGAAAACCTGTTAGACTGAATTAGGAAATTTTAAAATCAATCTTTGGGAAGCGAATACATTTTTGTATCAAGTTTCGAGTCACCACTATTACTCAAGGTAAAGAGTGTACAACTGAAATTAAAGTATATATGAAAAATTTATGTCATAGAATTTATAGGACGCGGTCCCTTTCCAATATGTTGCCTCCTATACTCTATAATCAAAGTCGACCTTCCGAGATAACATTGGTCCAAGTCTCTTGGGATTCCATCTTCCGTATATTCATAAACATTCTCAATCTCACAACATGAAAAATAAGACGTAGGAAAATTTTATACTTGAGTGCATCGGAAGCGCTCTGCCTAAGATTGCCGGATGTGATTTTCCCCCAGGGAATCCGTAATATTCACAAGAAGAGTTAATTTGCTATAGGCATTCCCAAAAGTTACAACATAAGTGGTCTCGAGTTTATTATTCTATTTCCTTTAAGCTCTTGCACGTTAACATATGCGAACGGCTGCAAGTGTTACTGGTAAATGCCCTTCGTAAAAGTCACCCTTCTCGGAACCGAAATTGAAGCCATGCCGTGCAAAAAGGCTCGAGGGAAATGAAAGAAGATTTTCGAGGGTAATGCACCAACAACAGTGTAAATTTTGTGCTCTCCTTGCTTCGAGGCTCCACTGGACTCGTTTTCTTCGCTGTCGAAAAACTTTCTGGAAAGTCCGCAAGGGATCCAGTTACCTCTGTTCTCCACTCATTAACCAGCTTTTCATTTTCATACGTTTGTGTACGAAGTGGATAACTACCAGTTTTGAGACGCTGTTCCACTCAACTTTGCCGTGCCCCATGCTTTCTCCAATTTACCCCCTTGTCCTCAGCAAACCCTTCTTCTCGTTTTAATTCAAATCTCTAGACAATTGTAAGCCCACTGGTTTTCTTAAAACTATATTTTTTATATTTTTTCTGTACTCTTATTTTTTTATTCCTCGTTCTCTTGTATTTTACAGAAAATACATTATATGGTTTTTTAATATTTCAAAAGCATTCTCAAAATATGTTGCCTTTATTCTTCCAATGTACCCATTCAATCATGCTCGAATGGATCGGAAGAGTTTAGTCGTCCAGATTCAATAATGTCATCTTAGCCATCAAAGCGGTCTGAGAATTTCTTCACCATAGCCATCAAAGCGGTCTGAGAATGCTTTTATCATAGCCATCAAAGCGGTCTGAGAATGTCTTCGGAACGTACCACACCTCCACGTCATGAAAACATAAACATTCATTCTTCTTTTCTTCTTTTTGAAAGAATTGATTTTCCGACTGCATTCCTCAGGCTTTAATTCCATTTTCAGCCTCCTCTTTTAATCCCTCCTATTATTTTCAAGCATTCTCTTTTCAAAAGATATTATACGTATACATCCTTCCAAGTAATCATTGCTCTACTTTGTACATCGATAAATGTACCACGAGCCTCTCCGTCTGGATGAATAACCACTTTCATTCCACCGAATCCACCGCCTTTCTTCCTATTCCAAAAATACATCTCACTGTAAGACTCTTGGCAGATACCTCTCTGCCTTAATTATCGAAACCATTCCCAAATCCGTGAGTAGCTTCGAGGAGAGAACTCGCAGAATGGCACGTAAACGACGAGCGGTTCAAAAGCTATTTGATGCTTTTGAAATGTCAAAGCTTAAAGGGCCCCACGAATTGCTAATAGCCCATAGCCTATAGCCCTTCCCTCTACTAACCCTCTGCATCTCCTTTCTGCCCACTCCACGATCCAGACCATCCTTGCCCAGACCTAATAGACTCCACCCAATTAAAACAATTCAGAAGTCAACCATAGCTGACGCCCAACGTCCACGATTCCTTCATGTCTATTTCAAGAGAGCGTCTCTAAAAAAGACGCTCCGTTGAAGTAGAAATGAAGGACTATACTTATTGCTGAATTTCTTGGAAGTGTTGATGGTAGTGAATCTGAGAGGCCAGAAAGCCGAGGTTTAATTATTTTCTATAGCTAATCAGGCACTCCCGTTACAGATCCCGTAAATAACCTGGCCGCACGCTCTTCACTTGAAAATGTGGTATTCATAGATCCCTCTATAACTAAACTGAAACGCCGTTAAGCACTTTTCTTCCTTGATTGCACAACTTAAAACATCACCTGTGAAATTCAAGGGTAAAGCGCAACGCTGTCAATAACCCGTATAGCAAGATCAATTTTGATTATGGAAATCCTCTTAGAAATGATCCCTTGCAGCTCAGCACTAGAAATAGACTTGTTAAGCACTAGGTCTCCATGTATTACATTTAATTGCGAAATTAACATTAGTCCATGCCGTAGGAAGTTGTATGGAAAATAATTTGTCCTCTCAATTTGATCATTATGTAGAGCAGTATTTGAAATGCGTGGGTATTTAATTTTCTATTAAAATTACGAATCTGAAAACTAATATATGCGTGTCTATGCTCTCAAAGCAGTGCTATTCTATTTTCATTAGACATTCCTTAATGCTTGTTCAGGGAGCCAATTTGCATCTGCATTCACTTAATCCATTTCTGTAGATGCGAAAAATGTCCTTCTGCTATGAAAAAAACTGAAGTTTTAAGTAAAATATTAATTTCATCCTTGCATTTTATTTTTGTAGCACCTTCAAGAACTGCTTTTTTGACATATTTTAGGCTCCGTTAAAAGTGGTTTTTCGACATAACTGAAGCTTAATTTTTAAACACATCCCCGTTGCTTGTACTGCAGTTGGACACGTGGAAAATCTGTTACCTTAAAATTTAAAAGAATTAATTATATTTTTTCTTCCTTTTCCTTATATATACAATGATATTCATATAAGGATCCAAATGCGTTCCAAAAGCTTTGTTGTAGTTTTAATCTGTTTTTGGAATGCTAGATTTCATGTATTGACCCCAATGAATTCCATAAAATTGCAACCGATATTGTTTTAGATTACAAGGCTAAAGAGAGGAGTTTACTCCTCTCTATAGCCGGTTGGTCGGATATTCTAAGGGTCTTGTATTATCCAGTCTTTAAATGATGGAACAGTCATAGATATGTTCACCTCCGAACTCAAAGAAACTATGTCAATTTAACATATAAATCTACTTATTATTAGGCGTATTCGAGAAGTGTTGTAACGTTGAAAACAAGATCTTTGAATACCCTCTCGGAAATCTCCTAATGCTTAAGAATTCTATGTTACTTTGATATGAAATACGAGTATGTAAATATGCCCTCGATACCAAAATGTAATCCATTTTGTGCTTTGGATAGGGCTCCTCGATTTTTTTAGGTCATCAGTTGGGATGGTAAAGAAGAAAAGCTTAACATAATTCTTTCTCTGTTGTGTTTAACTACACTTACATTGCAGTTAGTAGATTCAGCGATTAAATAAATGCCTACGCAATGATTTAAATTAAATTAGGACCTTATGTGTAAGTGGTTAGTGTGCCGTGAAGAAATGCACATGAAGAAAAGCTGTCGTTTATTCCTGTAAATCAGGGATAAAAGTACGAATTGGACAGTCGTCATCAGTAGCAATTTTTAATATTACTCAAAGCAATGAAAGCATTTTAACGTGTTAACTATCTTTAAATAATGAATGTTTTCAGTATGGAACTCGCAATGCAAATTACGTAAGCCTGTACACCTATGCTAAGTTCGGCTTTCCGTGACAAATATGTTATGGAAACACGAGAAACAGGTTATTATATTCAG